>CM059873.1:41012507-41575266 GCA_030490815.1 Acer saccharum
TGTTATCCTCACCTAGTACGAAGTTTGGCCTCCATCTCAACACCACCAAATATTGATTCATAATTACCCATGGCCATTTGTCAGCACATAATCCAGTCTTCTTTGACCTGGAATCGAGCAACAAATACCCTCACCAAGATCTGTGAGTTGCCACTATCCAAGAGTGACCATTTCTGAGAAAGCTTGGCTAGCATAAATTCAGTGTATGTGCACGCCCCATATTCTTCAAAATTAATGCCTAACCCATGACATTTGCAATTGTTCCTTCAAATTAGTTGATAGAGTCATCATCAGACCATTAGGATTTAGGACCCTTTGAGATTTGGATTTATCCTGAGCAATTGTGAGCTTCTCCTTCGTGATTTCAGAACCAAACTAGAACTCGAGTTCACCATATTCATTAGCTTTCGACTTGAAACACCCATAGCCTCTTTTCCGCAAAGGATTTTATCCACATCGTTATAGCCCAAGAATCTAATTCACTCTAGGTCGTTTCGCAGTAACACCGGTTTCCACACTCTTGGTCGAATCAACACACAAATTACTAACGGGTGGATGTTAGGCTGAGAAAACAAAGGTTTCATTTAGGGATTCCATGCCAAACAGAGAAAAAACGAGCAGAAATGGGCAATAAAGAAGAAGAAAAAGGAGAGAACCAGAAGGAAAGAGGAGGTGCATGGACCTAACACCAAAGACACACTAAGCGCGTACAAAACTAACCCCACACAGTCATTTTCTTTTTTTTTTCTTAATGACACATTCACTTCATCATAGAAATCCCTAAATCAATTTCCCTCTTGCCCTAGCCATCCTAATATGTCTCAACCTAATCCTTAATCATCGTTGTCAAGCCGCCTCGTCACCGCCGCTCTGAGTCATCGTCGTCGTCTAGCCGCCTCGTCGCCGCCGCGCTGAGTCATCGCCATCCGTTAGAGTCGTGTCCGTTACATCGCTTTAGCGCATCGCCGCACGGCCACCTTCCTTGACAAAACGAGTGTCACCTCCTTCGTCGTGCTTGTTGTTCTTTCTTCTACTACAGGCTACAATGTCAATTTTTTCTGTTTTTTCTTAGATGCTCTGTGTTTGTTTGTTTGGGGTTGCCCTGTTCTTGGGGGTTTGTTGTTGCTGTTTCTGTCATGTGTACACTACTTAGTTGAGAGAGAATGTGTAGTCTGATTCTTATTTGTAATATTGATTTATGCTTTCATTTACTTTCATGGGAAGACATTATGATGTATACTTTCGATGTTGACAAGAACTTTTATTCGAAGGGAATGGGTAGACTAACAAATTGGTTGACACTTTTACACCTAATTGTGATCCTCACACATATGAAGACAAGTAGTTTTTGGAAAATTGCTGGTAGCTCTCTCATGCTTTACGATATTTAGTTATTATTTATCAAATATGTGAAGAAGACAAGTGTTATTGCTTAATTATATATGTAGTGTAAATTGCTGTCTTTATTCATGCAGAGCATGCTTGCAGTTGCTTCCTTAATTATACATGTAATGTAAATTGCTGTCTTTATCAAACATGCTTTCGGTTGCAGATGCTTGCAATTGCTGTCTTTATTCATGGCATTCCTTTAAATATCATTAACAACTACTGAATTAAGGCCATGATTATTTGGATGAGCTGAATTGAAATTGAAATGTGTTATCTTACAGGAAACCGTTAATCATATTAGGAGCCAACATGCCTGCAAGAGCAAAGCGAATGGCTAGAAGGAGTGACTTTGATCAGTAAGAGTTTGAAATAAAGATACATCATTGCTGTTGAAGTAAAAAGAGAATTTGCCAATAGCATCTTGGCTTGCTGCACCCTTGTAGAGAATTGTCGGGAATGCTGCAATTCCCTGGTTTTGGGTTGAGCAACAGAAATATTCCAGAATTCAAAAGTAGTATCATGTGTAAATGATGAACCTTTACGTGTAAATAGTGCAACTTGATGTGTAAATTTTAAAAAGTACAAAAAAGTATCAGTACATGAATATGCAACTTCTTGTGCAACTTATATCTTGTGATTGTGATTTGTGTGAACGGTGTAGAGATTGTTGTGTGGCTATTAGAAGTGTGATATTTGTAGGATCGAAAAAAGATATGGATTTATTGAAATTTCAAATGATATTCTGTCAAAATTTTGTAAATAATGTGTTATGGCCAATTTTTTAACATTATTATTCCATGGAACTTATAGTATCAACTTGCAACAATTTTTGTTTTTTCCTTTCATTTCTCATTCTTTTATGTGTTATTTAAGCTTCAATTTAATGTTTCTTTATGCATTCTAGACTGAGTACTTTGAATTTGATTCTGGAAAGTGGAAACACATCAAAGATATAGATCCATTAGCCATTACTCATCATAACAATATGAATACTAAACCATAGAAATCAAGATCACAAAATTTGATCTTATGTTGCAAATCAAAACAAAATTTATGTTGTGAATCATGACCTTAACTCAAAACTGCTAACAAATAAATTGATTTCTTTTTTAGAAAATGTTTTTGTTCTTCGGGTCAATGGTGACCCAATTTCAGGTCACTCATGACCCGAAGAACAATTTCAGGGCTTCGGGTTGCCCTCTACCTGAAGGGCTAATTTGTTCTTCGGATCACCCATGACCTGAAGAACAAATTTAGAGCTTCAGGTAGGGGGCAACCCGAAGCCCCAAAATTGTTCTTCGGGTCATGAGTGATCCGATATTTCTTCGGGTCACTCATGACCCGAAGAACAATTTCAGGGCTTCGGGTTGCCCCCTACCTAAAGCTCTAAATTTGTTCTTCGGGTCAGTTGTGACCCGAAGAACAAATTTAGACCTTTGGGTAAGGAGCAACCCAAAGCCCTGAATTTGTTCTTCGGGTCACGCCTGACCCAATATCGAATCACCATTGACCCAAGAACAATTGAGGGCAATATATCGTTAATCCCTAATTAGTTTCCTTTTCAAAAAAGTATATTAATTAGTTTTCTATTTATGTTAAAAAAAAAAAAAAAAAAAAAAAACAGTTTCCTACTTTTTTTAAAAGGTAAAATTATTATTCCAAAATTGATGCAGCAGCAGCTAAGGCAATGGAATACATGGAGCGAGTGGCGAATTCGTATTTGGGTCGTGTGGACCAACCAAATCCGGGCTAAACTTCGTGGACCTCTAAAGAGGGCATATGGGGTCAGATCGTCTACTATAATATGTTTCTGGAAAGCCCAAGACGATCCGTACAGATGTTATGAAGACTCCATCCTCCATAACAGATCGCAACAGGCTCAAATTCGGCCATCTATCTTGTTGCACGAATACTTGAGCTGGACGAGAGCTGGATGCCGTGAGCTGGACGAGAGCTACTAGGCTGAACTTCATGGACCTCTACAGAGGGCATATATGGTCGGATCGTCTATTATAATATGTTTCCGGAAAGCCCAAGATGAGCCCTACAGATGTTATGAAGACTTCATCCTCCGTAATAGTTCACAAAAGGCCCAAATTTGGCCATCTATCTTGTTGCGCAAAGACTTGAGCTGGACGAGCTGGATGTTTTTGAGTCCTTGTTAGTTTCATTGTTAGTTTCCTTTTTGGTTTAGGATTGAGTCTTGGAGTCCTTTTATATTTATGTTATTTGAGGAGTCTGAATCCGTTTAGGATTCAAGGTTTTGAGACCTTTTAGGTTTAGTTTATTTTCCTATTTAAATTCATTGCAATCAGTTGTTTGTATCTTAGTTTTTGATGATTAATAAAATTTGAGAGAGAGTATCTCCTTTTATCCAATTTCGGTATCCTGAGTGGATCAACGAATTTGAAGCCTATTATTCTGATATCTGTGCGCGGATCAACAGACTAATAGTAGGGTTCACTTCCGGTATTTGTGCGCGAATCAACGGATTTGAATCGGTTACCCTTTCTTTTATCGATTGTTGTTTTGCGTTGAATTTTCCGCTGCATCAGTTTGGTATCAGAGCCACCGAGTCTACCGTTGTGCTAGGCTTAGCATCCACGACCACAACCAACTATCTTCCTCAACGCCAAAAATTCACCATCCATATTTATCCAAAAAAAAAAAAAAAAAAAAAATCTCATGAATCCCCAAAACAAAATTTCCTCCTACCATTCATTGTTTTTCGATGACGATTATGTGTCGGACCCAGTTATCGTTGACTTCGATAAGCCGCCAATTTTCGATGAGGAATATGTGACGAAACCTGTTATTGTCGATTTCGATAAGCCATCGGTTTTTGATGAAGATTTGTTCCAGAACGAGCAGCATGAGAGGGACTCAATTTTTGAGGATTATTTCTATGATGTTGCCGTGTTTCATCATTCAACAGCATCTCCAACTTATTTGTTCCTAAAAACAGTCAAAATTCGAGGACGAATTTTCTCCAACCTGAAGAGAATGATGCAGCAGCAGCTAAGGCAATGGAATACATGGAGCGGGTGGCGAATTCGTATTCGGGTCGTGTGGACCAACCAAATCTGGGCTAAACTTCGTGGACCTCTAAAGAGGGCATATGGGGTCAGATCGTCTATTATAATATGTTTCCGGAAAGCCCAAGACGATCCCTACAGATGTTATGAAGACTCTGTCCTCCGTAACAGATCGCAACAGGCTCAAATTCGGCCATCTATCTTGTTGCACGAATACTTGAGCTGGACGAGAGCTGGATGCCGTGAGCTGGACGAGAGCTGCCGGGCTGAACTTCGTGGACCTCTACAGAGGGCATATGTGGTCAGATCGTCTATCATAATATGTTTTCGGAAAGCCCAAGACAAGCCCTACAGATGTTATGAGGACTCCGTCCTCCGTAATAGTTCACAAAAGGCCCAAATTTGGCCATCTATCTTGTTGCGCAAAGACTTGAGCTGGACGAGCTGGACGTTTTTGAGTCCTTGTTAGTTTCATTGTTAGTTTCCTTTTTGGTTTAGGATTGAGTCTTGGAGTCCTTTTTATATTTATGTTATTTGAGGAGTCTGAATCTGTTTAGGATTCAAGGTTTTGAGACCTTTTAGGTTTAGTTTATTTTCCTATTTAAATTCATTGTAATCAGTTGTTTTCTTAGTTTTTGATGATTAATAAAATTTGAAAGAGAGTATCTCCTTTTATCCAATTTCGGTATCCTGAGTGGATCAACGAATTTGAAGCCTATTATTCTGGTATCTGTGCGCGGATCAACAGACTAATAGTAGGGTTCGCTTCCGGTATTTATGCGTGAATCAACGGATTTGAATCGGTTACCCTTTCTTTTATCGATTGTTGTTTTGCGTTGAATTTTCCGCTGCATCAAAAACTAAAACACAATTATATCCGACCATTCATATCTTTTTGAACAAAAGAATCAAAGCATGAGTGGAAATCCTAGATTAGACCAAGTCTTTCCAAAAAAAAAAAAAAAAAATCATATGATTTTTTAATAGTTAACTTACATACATAGAGAATGAGTTATCCCAACAAGGTAAAATTGTTTGGATTTGTTTTATTTATTTATTTATTTATTTATTTATGAATATTTAAGTTTATTTATCTACAATATTTTATTAATTTTTTTTTTTGAAAGGAATATTTTATTAACTTTTATATTCAACATTTACATATATAGTTCAATTTTTTTCGATAAATAATTTTAGTTGTCTAAGTTATTTAATTTTAGTTGTGTACAGTAATATTTTCTACAAGTATTATAATATATTTATTTATTTATTTATATTGCATTATCCTCTTTCTAGTTATTTTTATCTACCATGCAAACAAAATCAGTTCAAAACCCAACTCATTTTGTTATCTTTTATGTATCTAGAAGTTAAAAATTATTTATTTGAACAAAAAAAATATAAATAAATAATTTAAATAATAATAAAATTGATTAGATAACAAAATAAATGTATATGTGTGTATTCACTAAAATAAAGGGTAATTTTTACATTAAGTGGGGTTTATTTACAAACTAATTGTTTTTTTAAAAAATTTAGTATACTTACGAAAGGGGTGTAGATACAGTTTTGGAGGGATGTAAATATCGTCACTCATTAAGAAATTCGGTTAAAAATTATTGTCAAACATTGGACAGTTTTAAATTAATACTGTCCTGCCCATTTATCCTGTCCAAGCAGCTGTACCAAACAGGCCCTTAGTCTACTAAACATAACCCTTTTGCTCTCAAGAGTTGAAAAGATTAAATTTGTTTTTTTTTTTTTTTTTTTTTTTTTTTGTAGATTTCTTTCTTTGTTTTTGGATTCCTGAAATAACATGCTTGATTTAGGCTAGTTTGGTATTGCTGTAACTTTTATAATAATCATTGTTAGATGTGCTGAAGGAATAATCAGTTGTGAAGTTAATCAACAGATGTTTGGTTAATTGTGGTTTTAAAACTAACGTATAGCTCAAGAGCAGTATACATATGTTTGGCAAATTTTTTGTTCTGAGATTAGTTATAATGACTAAAATATACATAAGTTTAGGACCCTATTTCATTTTTTTTTTTTTCATTAACTATATATATTAAATCAATATTTAAGTAGACTATTTAAATTGGAAAAACAATTTCCATAAGAACAATAAAAATATTTTTAATAGATTTTGTAAATCAAATCAATATTTAAATAAAATATTTAATTTTGAGATGAACTAAGGTATGTAAATGGTTTTAACTTAATTTTATAAGAATAATAATGATATTTTAAAAGATGTATTAAAAGTTGAAATAGATTATTCCATAATCACTTTAAAAAAGTAACCTCCACCTACTTCTCAAAATCACTATCAGAACTTGCTAGATTATCAATTAATTACTTTAAAAAATTTTACCAAACATCATTTTATGTCAAAATTATAAAATAATATGATTTTAACTTTTAAAAAGTAATATCAAACCGGTCCTCAGTATCATTTATGCGCTATTAAAGATAGATAGAGATAAACTACAAAAGCTTAGCATAAAACATTGTTGATTGGATACGACTTTTCTAATTGACCACCCCATCACTTTTCGAAAGTTTGGGGGACCATGTAGTGAAATCATTTAATGCCAGCTATGTTTCATCTCTCTTACACACGAGAATCACAAACTCACAAAGACAATATTTTTAGTTTCTCTATCATATCATAAATTTAAATTTTATGGTTATTCAAGAGTCAATGAGTCAAGTCTTTCTTGCCTTTGTAGAAAGGAAAAGGGGAGTTTGTGATTAGTCATTGCCTACCCGTCAAGTAATTTTCCATGTACCTCACATTTGTGATTTTCATGTATACCCCATTTTGTACTTCTGTCACTCTTTTTCAACAAGTCTTTGCTATGGAATTTCCAAGTAACTGGCGTGTTTTGAAGGACAGAAAACTGAAAGCACAATATAAAAGAAGTGAGTGATACAAAGGCTTGTTAGTTTTAGTAGTTGATCATTGATCAAACAATGTATGATTAGCCGTTGTTATTGCCAAATAGGCAATTCTGGAATGGCTCTTGCCACTTATCTTGTGTTCTTCCTTATCTCTCACCAGTTACTTCTCTCTTTATCTGAAGAAGAAATCAATCCAAGATGCCCACCATTTCTTTGTGGTCATCTTGGCTATATTGGCTTCCCCTTCTCCAATAGAACGCATCCTGAGTGTGGGTTGTTCGTAGCAGATAACTGCACTAAAATATTTGGTCAGAAGATTCAGTTGGTGAAAAATGAATCATTCTTTTATGTTGGAGAAATTTCTCAGGATAATACACTGAAGCTTCATGACCAACTGGTTCTAGAGTCCATTGGGAATTATAGCTGTAAATCCTTCAGAAACCTGACCCTCCCTCGTTCTCCTTTTTTCACTTTTAATATCACATTCAATCTGCCCCTATTTAATTGTCCACATACTCATGACAGTATCCCCAAAAATTTTAGTTTACTCTGCAATTATTCCACTCACTCTGTTATCTATGACAAGGATTTCTTTAAGTTCAATCGTTCAAATCCTTCAGCTCAATGTTCAGTTATTCATCCCCTAGTGACCAAGACTCAAAAACATGTTGCCTTTCATGATATGTTTACTGGTTGGTTCAATCTTCAAATGAAAGTAACGAGAGAATGCTATGAATGTCACTGGAGAGGAGGCCAATGTCAAAGTGACAGCAAGGGAAACTTTAATTGTTCAAAAGCAGAACCAGGTATCAGAACTCATGCATACATGCTCTACTTTCCCTGTTTCATTGTTTACATATATACATTGGCTATATGTTCCAAGTTATTAGTCGTTTTATACAATTATAGAAGCTGTGTATTTTAATATTCTGCCATAAAACATATTCTTGTATCTGTACATAAATTGCTCTGCTGAATTTTTATTGGTATCTTAATTACCTGGTTTTCGGAGAATGTGATTTACTTTATTATAGCAAGTTCTAACTCAGTTTTATGAGATGGCCAGTTTTGTCCGTTTTTCTTAAATTTTCTAAAGGAAGAATGATACCAATTTTTGTCTCATTCCTATAGATCTAACTGTTTAAACTAAAGTCATGTTACTTTTAACTTTTGTTGCAGGAAATCAAAAACTGCCATTGAAGCTAGGGCTAGGTAATACACCTCTTTGATTACAATACATTAAAATCATTTCAGATTTCTCTGCCTCATCATCTGTTTTTTTTTTTTTTTTTTTTTTTTTTTTTTTTTTTTTTTTTTTTTTTTTTTTTTTTTTTTTTTGCAAACTTAAATAAAAAATATCCGTTCAGTATACAGTGATTTTCCTCCAAAGCAATCAAAGGTTACAACTCTTCTTTTTTGCTCATTAGGTTTGGGAATAGTACTGCCAACACTCCTAGTTGTGGTTCTTTCCATCTACATTGTATGGCATCGCAAGAGAGAAAAATATTCTTCTCCAAACGTCCACTCAAGATACACTTCTTCTGACCCCTCAAAATCACTCCTGGAAACAACCAATGTCTTCTTTGGAGTCCCCATCTTCTCCTATAGTGAACTTGCAGAAGCCACTAATAATTTTCATCATGAACAAGAACTTGGAGGCGGAGGATTTGGAACAGTATACCATCGTAAGAAGATACACTTTTGTATGTCTCAATTGAATGATCATGTATATTAAACTTAAACACAACTGCTTAAGAAAAAGGAAAATAAAAGAGTACAAAGAGTAATAACAGCTTGCTAAATGACCTATTTGATCCTTATAAATCAGGAATACTCAAAGATGGACGAGAAGTTGCGGTCAAGCGCCTATATGAGCACAACTACAAAAGGGTTGAGCAGTTTATGAATGAGATTAAAATCCTTACACTTTTGCGCCACAAAAATCTTGTCTTGCTTTATGGTTGCACTTCATGTCGCAGTCAAGGTCTCCTCCTTGTGTATGAATTCATCCCCAATGGCACCGTTGCTAATCATCTCTATGGTGATCGAGTGAACTCATGTTTGCTCACATGGCCTATCCGTATGAACATCGCCATAGAAACTGCTACTGCATTGGCTTGTCTCCATGCTTCTGATATCATACATCGCGATGTGAAAACTAACAATATTCTCTTTGACAACAAATTCGGTGTGAAAGTTGCAGATTTCGGGCTTTCCCGATTGTTTCCCACTGATGTTACTCATGTCTCAACTGCTCCACAAGGAACTCCGGGCTATGTTGACCCAGAATATCACCAATGCTACCAGCTAACCGATAAGAGTGATGTATATAGCTTTGGAGTTGTCCTTATGGAGCTCATATCATCAATGCCTGTTGTTGATATATCTAGACACAGACATGAGATTAATTTGGCTAACTTAGCGATAAACAGGATTCAGAAACGTGCAGTCGATGAGCTGATTGATCCATGTCTTGGATCTCACTCAGATGAAGAAGTAAAAAGAATGGCAACTTCAGTAGCAGAACTGGCATTTCTATGTCTGCAACAAAGTAGGGAAATGAGACCTACCATGGAAATGGTTTTGAAGGAATTGGAGAGAATTGAAAACAGAGAATGTAAACCAGAGAATCTAAAAGAAGAGGATGATAATGACAAGGAAGAGTTGAAGAGTATGCAGCAGCCAGAACCATCAACACCACATTGTGAAGAAACTGCTTTGTTAAAGAATATCAAGCTGCCACCTTCACCAATTTCTGTGACTGAAAATTGGGTCAGTAATAGCACTACATCTAATGTCAGTAACTAAGGGTTCCTTTTACATGCTGCTCAAATTAATTTCAATGGTGGATGATGTGAAGTATGTTTTGATAGCCATCTGCTTGTAATTTTTGTGATGTATATCCATAGAAAAATATATATCATATATGTAAGATTATGGAAAGATTAAGGCGAGAAGGAATGTTTATATTAAATGGAGCTGTTTTTTCACTTTGTAATATTTTTTTCCCCTTTTTCTGTTTCATTGTTTTACTAGATTCTGTTGGGAATAAAGTGTATATTTTGAACAAGAACAACAAAAGAATTTCTAAATAATTTGGAGTACGTATCTCCTTTGTTGTATTTTCTCTGTTTATTTCTTGATGAAAAACTAGTACATCACTTAGCTATTTATACTAGTCTCATAGACTATTCTAGAGAGTGCAAATTACTAAGCACTATCTTAGTACACACACATACATAGCACTTAGCCTTTTTGGAACTCTTAATACATGGTTCCTACCCCATACATGAATCTCCCCTTACATAGATTCTAGCAATACATGGAATCGACCCATACATGCATTTAGTAAAACTAGAACACTAAATACTTGTTGGAAAATTCATTAACTTTAATACTCCTCCTTAATGTGTTTTCCAATAACTCCAAGCATATCTCTGAGAAACTGAAATTTGTCCCTTGGGGGGGCAAATATGCTTAGCCATTGATCATTGATCATTGATCAATCAATATATGCTTAGCCGTTGTTATTGCCAAATAGGCAATTCTGGAATGGCTCTTGCCACTTATCTTGTGCTCTTACTTATCTATCACCAGTTACTTATTTCCTTATCAGAACAAGATCCCAATCCAAGATGCCCACCATTTCGTTGTGGACTTCTCAATATTGGCTTCCTTTTCTCCAATCAAACTCATCCCGAGTGTGGGTTGTTCGTAGTAGATGATTGCAATGAACAAGAAGGTCCGAAGATTCAGTTGCTGAAAAATGAATCATTCTTTTATGTGAAGGAGATTTTTAGGATACTACCCTTAAGCTTCATGACCTACCGATTTCAGAGTCCTTTGACAATCCTAGCTGTAAATCCTTCAGAAACTTGACCCTCCCCCGTTCTCGTTTTATCACTTATAATATCACATTCAAGAAAACCCTGTTTAAATGCCCACATACTCATTACAGTATCCCCAAAAATTACAGTTTATTCTGCAATTATTCCACTCACTCCGTTATCTATTACAATAACATTCTAATTTTCACAATCCTTCTAATTATCACAATCAGTCGCATATTAGTCCTTCAGCTCAATGATAATGCCTATTTCTACATTTGATGGAGCCCCATTTTACCTATCATTTGCCTTCGTTTTCCGGGTAAAACCGGTATTTTTAATGTTTAATTGAGCTTGTGCAGGCCTCTTCAGCAATCAAAGGGAAACTGAGCTAAGTTGGGCAACATTGGAGCAAAAGGGAGCAGTTGAGGAGCTGAAGAAGGAACCAGCGCTGGACGACCAGCGCTTCCACCAGCTTTCCACCAGCGCAGCTTAGGCAGAAACACGCCGCTGGTCGTGCGCTGGACCGATGCCCCTCGGATTTGCGCTGGACGACCAGCACCACACCAGCGCCATAGTGTCCAGCTCAGATTTCTCTAGGTTTTCGTGTCCTAATTTTACTCATTATAAATAGCTCGTTTCAGCTTCATTTGGGACACCTCTTGCACGACCATAGAGCTCCAAAACACCTCCACTTCACTTCCAAACTCCCAAGAACACTTCTTTCATCAAAATCCTTCACCAAATCACTCACATCCTTCATCAAATCATCACCCAAACTCATTTCTCACCTCACCACTTCATTTTCTCACCAAAACCCACCATAAAAACCACATCTTGGAGCAAGAAAAGTCAAGGAGAGAAGAAGTCTAGCACAACCAAGCAAGAGAGGAGGAGTTCTCCAATTAGTTTACTCTAAACCTTTCTCTCTTTACATTTATTCATCTTTGATTATGGCTTGTATTTATTATTCATATTTTGTAGCCATTCATTGTACTATGAACTAAACTTCCTTAGCTAAGGCCAAGATAAAGCCTTTCTCATGAATTGTTAATTAAGGCCATCAATTTATCATTATTGCTTGTGTTGTGTATGCTCATTTCATGTTCTTAATCATTATTGAATGTCTAGCTAGCATTTAATAATTGTTTGGTTGTTGTGTGAAGTACCGAGAGGTGAAGCACACAACGTGCTCGATGAAATGTGTGATAGAGGTTGGTAAGATAGAAATATGCGATGCTAGCCTCTAGGATTCAATTTGTGTGCCATGAAACTTAATGAATTTATATGTAGTTCGGATAACCATTGAGAAATAGGTTGTTGGTGCATATAAATGTTGTCTTTATCACTTGAGAGAGGTTAGAGACAAATTTAGGGTGTCACGAATCTACACACACTTGCATACTTTATCTTAATGATGTGCCTAAAATTGATGAGAATTGGATAGGTGGATTCATGGTCTTAGCCTAATTTCCCATAAGTGATTTAATCTCTTGTTTGTGCTTGACTTTGCTTTGGTTTGCTTAGTTATTCAATTTCAATTGTTGCATTTTAGTTTTATGTTTAATTTAGTAAAAATTAAGTAGTGAAATTTCATCATCAAATTCTTGCTTGTCTAGATAGTAATTAATCCAATCAATTGTGGTATTCAATACGTCAATCCTTGTGGGACGAATTCTATTCATCATTTTACTACTCCTACGGCCCCGTACTATTGCGGGTGCTCATTTAGGAGTGGTCAATTTTTGGCGCCGCTGCCGGGGATTGAGCGGTTTATTGATATTACTACTAGTTGGTTTATTATTAATTTAGATCTTTTACTTGTGTTTATTTCTTTGTGTTTATAGGCGGCTGCTCTTGTATGCATTATTGTACAAGGAGCAACAATTTACAGGACTTGCATTTTGATCCGGATATAGAGGGGATGGCCCGAAGGAATAGAAGGAACCGGAGGCAAGCCATGGATAGGGACAACGAGAATCACGATCCGATACCACCCGCAGCCCAAGAGGGGCAACATGCACAAAATGAGTAATTTGGAGGGGATGATAGAGTCATGAGGGACTACGACATGCCAAGGGTGGATCAAAACTTGTCACCGATCCAACTTCCGGCCATCAATGCCAACAATTTCGAGATCAAGTCCCATGTCTTTCAACAATTGGCGATGATAGGACTACTTAATGGCAAGCCCACGGATGATCCAAATGAGCATTTGAGGAATTTTGATCAAATTTGCTCAACTTTCAAAATCAATGGAGCTTCGGATGATGCAGTTAGGCTAAGGATCTTTCCGTTCTCATTGACTAGCCGAGCCAAGGCTTGGTATGATGCACTTCCACCAAGGTCGATCGGTAGTTGGGATATGTTGGCTCAAGCTTTCCTCAACAAATACTTCCCTCCCGGAAGGGCGGCTCAACTAATGAATGAAATCCATGAATTCTCCCAATACGAGGCGGAGACCTTATATGAAGCTTGGGAGAGGTACAAGGAGTTGCTTAGGAAGTGTCCATGCCACGGAATGCCAAAGTGGTCAATAGTGGAGAAGTTTTATCGGGGTATGAACTTAGCCACTCGCCAATTTGTGGATGCTTTGGTGGGAGGCTCTTTGATGAACAAGTCGATGGATGCGGCTTATGACTTGATTGAAGACATGTCCATTGCAAATAGTCATTGGGGTAGCAATAGGAAGGCACCGAAGAATGCACCCGGTATGTTAGAGGTTGATCAAGTGACCGCATTGCAAGCACAAATTGATGCCTTGACAAGACAATTAAGCAACATGGGAGCAAGTTCTAGTATGGCCCAAGTAAAGGTGGTGAGTTGTAGCTTATGCTTGGGACCTCATGAGAGCGTGGATTGTCAAGCGGGGAACCCTTTTGCTTCCGAACCTTCAGAACAAGTTTCTTTTGTGAATTACAATAGGAACTTCAACAACCAACCAAGACCCCAATATAATCCCTACAACAACAACTACAACCCCCTTTCAAAATATCACCCTAACTTCTCATGGAAAGATAACCAAAACACTCTCCAACCCAAAGCAACCTTAAACCACCCGGATTCCACCAACCTCACCAACAAAACTACCCTAACCAAGCCCCGAACAACCAAGTGGAGAGAAAGTCAAACCTAGAGGAAGCATTCTCTAAATACATGGGCAAGTTAGACACTAGAATGGAGACCCAAGACTTAGCCTTAAGGAAGCTTGATACGAAGATTAACCAACTTGCTTAACATTCACAAGCTTCGATCCAAAACCTAGAAATACAAGTCGGTCAACTAGATAGGGGACAACAAGGAAGACAACAAGGAACATTGCCAAGTGACACGGTGATCAATCCCAAGGAGCAATGCAAGGCAATTTCTTTGAGAAGTGGGACAATGGTTGAGCAACCGGAAGAAGTTAGCAAAAAGAAGGATGAAGTGGTTGGAGAAGAAGTGATCGAAGAGGCAATTGAAGAAGAGATTGTTGAGGAGAACAAAGAGGAAGATAACCCATCCAAAACATCTTGTGATCCACTCCCACCACAAGTCAAAGCATATGTGCCTCCAATTCCATACCCCCAAAGGTTGAGGAAACACAAAGATGCCCACCAATTTGCAAAGTTCTTGGAGGTGTTCAAGAAGCTTCATATTAATATTCCATTTGCCGAAGCCCTAGCTCAAATGCCCACTTATGTCAAGTTTTTGAAGGACTTACTTTCCAACAAAAGGAAGCTTGAAGAGTTTGAAATGGTGACACTAACGGAGGAATGTAGTGCTATTTTGCAAAACAAGCTCCCTCCTAAGTTGAAGGATCCGGGCAAATTCACCATACCATGCACCATTGGAACCTCAGAATTTAGCAAGGCCTTGATCGATTCGGGGGCAAGCATAAACTTGATGCCTTATTCGGTGTTCAAGAAGTTAAATGTTGGAAAAGTGAAGCCTACACATATCACTCTCCAATTGGCGGACCGGTCAATCAAATATCCTAGAGGAGTGATGGAAGATGTTCTAGTGAAGGTAGATAGCCTATAATTTTTGGTGGATTTTGTCGTCTTGGAAATGGAGGAGGATGTAGAGATACCTCTTCTCTTGGGAAGGCCGTTTTTGAAGACGGTGGGTGCTTTAATTGATGTAAGAGATGAGAAGATGACCTTGAGAGTGGGTGATGAACAAGTGGTGTTTGATATGTCTAAGGCAACCAAAAGGGCATTAGACATGGGTGATTGTTATAGGGTGGATGTGGTTGAGCCCATGATACAAGAGTACGTGAAAAAGGAGAACCCTAAGGAGCCACTTGAAGCGTGTATAATGCATGGAATGATGGAGGCAGATGAGATCTTGGAAGTTGAAGAATGTGCCAAACAACTCAACTCCTTACCCTTGAGGACACTTAGGGGAAGATGGCACTTTGAAGAACTTGGTATGGGAAAGCCAAAACTCCCACCATCTATTGAGAAGCCTTCTACTCTAGAGCTCAAGCAATTACCATCTCACTTGCGGTATGCTTTCTTAGGAGATGCATCAACACTACCAGTAATAATCTCGGCAAGTTTGTCCAAGATTGAAGAGGAGAAGCTACTAAGGGTGTTGAGAAAGTACAAAAAAGCAATTGGTTGGTCAATATCGGACATCAAAGGGATTAGCTCATCCTTATGCATGCATAAGATCTTAATGTAGGACAATTTCAAGCCTTCGGTGGAAAACCAAAGGAGACTCAATCCTAACATTAAAGAGGTTGTGAAAGCGGAGGTGTTGAAGCTTTTGGATACGGGAATCATTTATCCAATATCGGATAGCCCTTGGATTAGTCCGGTTCAAGTGGTGCCCAAGAAAGGGGGGATGACGGTGGTACCGAATGAGAAGAATGAATTGATCCCCATGAGGACCGTCACCGGATGGAGAGTGTGTATTGACTATAGGAAGTTAAACAATGCCACCTGAAAGGACCACTTCCCACTTCCTTTCATAGATCAAATGTTGGAGAGGTTGGCCCCATGACTACTATTGTTTCCTTGACGGTTTTTCCGGTTACAACCAAATCCATATTGATCCCGAAGACCAAGAAAAGACCACCTTCACTTGTCCCTATGGCACATTTGCATATAGAAGAATGACATTCGGGTTGTGTAACGCACTGGCCACATTTCAACGGTGCATGATGGCAATATTTTCGGACATGGTGGAGAAAAGTATTGAAGTTTTCATGGATGACTTCTCGGTTTTTGGAACATCTTATGATGATTGTTCGAAGAATTTGGGGTTAGTTCTCAAAAGGTGTGAGGAGACAAATTTAGTACTCAATTGGGAAATATGCCACTTCATGGTGAAGGAGGGCATTGTACTTGGACATCGGATCTCTTCTCAAGGAATTGAAGTGGATCGGGCCAAGGTAGAAGTCATAGAGAAGTTACCACCTCCTACCTCAATCAAGGGCATTAGAAGTTTCTTTGGACATGCCGGTTTCTATAGACGCTTCATCAAGGATTTCTCCAAAATCACAAAGCCTCTTTGCCATTTGCTAGGGAAAGATGTTCCTTTCAACTTTGATGAAGAGTGCCTCCTCGCTTTTGAGACATTGAAGAAGGAGCTTACTTCCGCTCCTATCATGTCGGCACCGGATTGGGAGCTCCCCTTTGAACTAATGTGTGATGCAAGTGATTATGTGGTGGGAGCCGTTTTGGGGCAAAGAAGAGAGAAGAGGCTACATGTGATCTACTATGTGAGCCAAACCCTAAATGATGCTCAAGTGAATTATGCCACCACGGAAAAGGAACTCCTAGCCATTGTCTTTGCCTTTGACAAATTTCGATCTTACCTAGTGGGTTCAAAAGTGATTGTGTACACCGACCATGCGGCAATCAAGTACTTGATGGCAAAGAAAGATTCCAAGCCATGACTACTAAGGTGGATTCTCCTCCTACAAGAGTTTAATTTGGAGATTAAGGATAAGAAAGGGTCCGAAAACCTTATGGCAGATCACCTTTCAAGGCTAGAGAGGGATGAGAAAGATAAAGAGCAAATAGCCATAAATGAAGCATTTCCGGATGAGCAACTACTAATAGCCCAAGACTTGATGGCTTATTGGTTTGCCGACATTGTGAATTTTCTAGCAAGGGAGGTCATGCCGGTGGAGATGAATTTCCACCAAAAAAAGAAATTCCTTTAGGATGTAAAGTCATACTTGTGAGATGAGCCACTCCTATTCCGGATTTGTAGTGATGGTCTCGTTAGAAGATGTGTACCCGAGGAGGAGATGAGGGATATCCTCATGCATTGCCATTCCAAGGAGTGTGGAGGACACTTTAGAGCAATTAGAACCTCAAAGAAAGTGCTCCAATCGGGATTCTATTGGCCTACACTCTTTCGAGATGCAAGAAGCTTTGTGGAAGCATGTGACCGGTGCCAAAGGACCGGTAATATTAGCAAGAGGGATGAGATGCCACTCAATGTGATGCTTGAAGTGGAATTGTTTGATGTGTGGGGTATTGATTTCATGGGACCATTCCCAAGCTCTTATGGAAACCAATATATCTTGGTGGCGGTGGACTATGTGTCTAAGTGGGTGGAAGCTATAGCCACACCAAAGAGTGATGCCAATGTGGTCACAAAATTCCTAAAGAAGAACATCTTCACAAGATTTGGTACTCCAAGAGCAATTATTAGTGATGGAGGCTCCCACTTTTGCAACAAGTTGTTTGAAGCTCTATTAAAGAAGTATGGTGTGAAGCACCACATCACTACCCCTTACCACCCTCAAGCAAATGGCCAAGCGGAGGTGTCAAATCGAGAAATCAAGAGCATCCTAGAAAAAACGGTGGGAAGCCGGAGAAAGGATTGGGCTAAGAAGCTTGATGATGCCTTATGGGTTTATAGGACGGCCTTTAAAACCCTTTTGGGCATGTCTCCTTATAGGCTTGTCTATGGAAAGGTGTGCCATCTTCCGGTGGAGCTTGAGCACAAGGCGTATTGGGCTATCAAGAAATTGAACTTTGACATGCAAGTGGTGGGAGAGAAGAGGTTGTTTCAACTTAATGAGCTTGATGAAATCCGCCTTGAAGCCTATGAGAATGCCCGCATTTACAAGGAGAAGACCAAAAAGTGGCATGATAGAAGAATTGTGAAAAAGGACATTCAAGTGGGGAACCAAGTTCTCCTTTTCAACTCAAGACTCCGTTTATTTCCCGGAAAACTCAAGAGCCGGTGGACGGGCCCATTTACCGTCACCCAAGTACTCCCATATGGAAGTGTGGAAATTGAAAATGGAGCAAAGGAGAGGTTCAAGGTCAACGGGCAAAGACTCAAGATTTATTGGGAGAATGCGTTGGAAGAGTCAAAGGAGAAGATTCTCCTCAAAGAACCAACTTGACTCATTCATCCAAGGGAGGTACTTTTTGTAAATAGTAGGTAGATTTATTTGCCTTCATGAATTTTAGTTTATTTTGGGATTGAATTCTCCCCCTCCGAACTTGAGTTGTGCTTTGTGATTTCTTTTGATAAGTGTGTGCACAACGTGGACATTGCACAATTTAGGTTTGGGGGTGTGAGAAACTCAAGTTTGGTTTAGTTTAATTTAATTGAGTATGAGTATATTATTTATTTATCTATTTAGTTATTTCACTTTTTATTTCAAATTTTTTTCGATTTTTTTTTTTCAATTTTCTTTTTGAACCCATGCATGTAACCCTCTTAGTGAGTTTATGAGTGTGCAGCACTTAAAATTGTGTTTGAGAGACTTTGTGTGCAAAATAGGTGCAAAAGGGGGTCAAATGCAACAAAATCCAGGTCGTGCGCTGGACGACCAGCGCCACGACCAGCGCCAACTCACTGTCCTAGTTGCGTTGGTGTCGTGCGCTGGTCTTGCGCCTGACGACCAGCGCTCAAGGCAAAAAGGAGGAGCCCCATCACTTATTTAAACGCGGTCGTTTTGGCCGACAAAGGCCTGTGCGCTGGACGACCAGCGCCATTCCTGTGCTTGACGACCAGCGCACAAAGGAAAATTCTGGGCGATAAATCCATCATCGGCTGCAGTTGCTGCACACATTCAAATTCACTAAAAACCTTCTCTCAAGCACTCTTAAGGCTCTCAAGCACGAAAATTGGTAAGTCCCCTCTCAAACCTTTTTGTTTTTAGTTCAAATGCATCCTAATCTTCATCAAAACCCTCTCTACACAAGCTAGGGCATAGATTTGGGAATTTTTGTGGTTAGGGTTTCGAAATTGGGGATTTTTAAGAAAACTTTGATTTTGGGACCTATCTTGACCAAAATTGGATAAATTATTGCATGGGTTTGGTTTATTTTGCTTCTTTGCACATCTTTGGAACATTGGTGGTGTGATTTGGTTGTGGTTTGGTATATTGTGACTGATTCGGCACAATTGAAGCTTCAACTTGGGGTTGTGTTGTGGATTTGCATTGCAATTGGTGTGGAGTAATTTTTTGAAGTGGTAGAACTAAGTGTGGTTGTGCCTAGAGATATTTTGAGTAGAGTGTGGGGGTCGGACTGACTGATTTTCAGCTGAAACTCTACCCAATTTTCTTTGGAAATCACTAATCTTAAAGATGGCTAGGACGAATGATCCTGCTGGGGTTAAAGCTAAGATGCCAGTTGAAGGAACATCTTAGAGCAGAAAAAAGAAAGCTCCAGAACCACTTGTTGTGAATAGAGATTACACTCGGAGGCTTCAAAAGCTTCAAACCCATGCCATTATCTATGAGAGAGGAATCCGCCTAGCCGAACTCAAGGACACTTCCTTGCCCAAAATAGTTGAAGATAGGGTTTGGGAGAAATTCATGCAGCATCTGGTTGTGGCTAATGTCACTTTAGTTAGAGATTTTTATGCAAGCATGGTCCCGAAGACATTCATTGCAGGAGGGTCAGTTCTAGTACGATGAATTTAGGTGCAGGTCACTGAGGACATCATCAATAACTACTTTGGCACAACCCCGATCCCCCAAGATGAACTACCCCTTGGATACAAGACTTTTGATGGGACAAATGGGCAGCTAGCTAAACTTTTGAGGGGAAATGAAGATGACAGGTGGAATAGGAAGCATCTATTGAAGCAATCTCAGTTGCCAAAGGACTTAGCCATCTTGAGCCTTTTCATCTCAGCATCCCTAAAGCCCGGAACCCATGTAAGCTCAATAGCAGTGAAGAAGGCCGAATTGTTAGCATCCTTCATCTCCAAGGCCCCAATGGATATTGGGAGGATTATTAAGGCTGAAATCAACGACGTAGGGGATATTGGCCTCAAGGAAAAGAAGAAGCAAGCCAAGAAACCCATTCCTTTTCCTTGTCTGATCACTCAATTGTGCAAGGATGCAGGCGCCCCAGAATATGACAATGATAACATTCAGAATGGTGGTTGGGCGGCCGTAAGTCTCCGATCATGGACGGATTCCTTGAGCAAGGGTAAGGGGGTAAACAGACAAAGGACAATGGCACTTGTTCCTTCAGAAGGAGACTCCGGTCCTGAGGAGTCTAATGAGGATGACCATGAGTTTGAGGCTCCAGGTGACGACTTGCATGAAGAAAGCCCTGAGGAGAGCGGCTCAATCATGAAAAAATTGGATTGGTTAATGGGGGCATTCAAAACTAGTCAGACCAACCAAACTCGCATGGAAGGAAAGATTGATACCCTCGTTCAGAATTAGGGTGATTACTTGCATGAGCAGTGGGAGCAGGATGCTGAAATTGAGGATCTTAGGTCTGACGTGGCTGCTTTGAGAACCCAACTTGGTGTTCAGTCATATCAGAGGAGAGAGCGCCACAGGAGGCCACCACCACCACCACCACCACCATCTGGCGGTGCCCCGGGTTTCTCAGCTGCTGATTATGTGCCTGAAGATATGACGCCTGCAGACATTGAGAGGATGAGGAGAGGCCAAGGTTCAAGGGAGCAGGATTGACCGATGCCTACCATTTCATGCCACCATTTGCTCCATTTTTATCCTCTTTCTTTAGCTTTTATTTTCATGGTTGAATGCTTAACTGGATAGTTGTTTTTATTTTGGTTTTTCGCTCATCTTTTGGATTTTGGAACTTGTAGTTACTTTTTGCATGCTTTTATCTCGGATTTTATAGTTTCCAATATTAGACTTCTATATTTTTGTTTTTATTGCCTTTTACTTGCTCTTTATTTTGCTTTATTTGTTTTCCTTTTAATTAGTTTTAAGGTCGCGGAGTTGTATTGTGCTTAGTTTTTAGGTTTTGTTTGTGTTAGGGTTGTTCATTTTGGCTTCTCTCCCGCTTCTAAGGTTACATTGTCCAATCCTTTTTATGTGTAAACATTGGGGACAATGTTTCGTTTAGGTTTGGGGGTGCGGCCATCTAGTGACCCTCTCGCGTCTTTCATTTTATATATATATATTTTTTCCTTGCATAAGTGTCTTGTGTGCTATTATATTTATATATATATATATATATATCAATATATATCAAAAAAAAAAACAAAAACAAAAACAAAAAAATTTGCATGATTGTGTGGGCTTAGAGCCAAATTTTGTCAATTTTCTACCATTTCGAGTCAAAATCTAGAGCAGTAAGGGCTGCTTGTTGAGATGCCTTTGGGGAGTCGTTGTAGGCACTTTTGTATGCCATGCGTTATTAGAGAGGCTGTGTTGGTCAAAGCTACATCACATTGCTTGCACACATCCTACCGGACTCATTTTGTGTTTTAGTGAATAAGGTAGCGCGCTTGAGATGTCTAGATCATTAGTGGAGACCACCCATGTGAGCTTCATTGCCCAAATATTGCGTCCACAAGAGTGAATTTTATTTCAATTCTCTAAACACTCATCATGTAGATATTAGACATAATAAAAAAGGACCTCTTTTCATTGCATTGAGCATTAAAGATCATATCTTTAGTATTTTACCTCATGTTCTCCCTTGTTTGTTTGCTTGCTTGCTTGACTCATACCTTTAGAGATGATGTAGGCAATGTGTGTAAGTCACTAAAAATGGCCCAAACACGTCCTTAAGCCTTGTGTGTGTGTGCTTAATTGTCCAATTAATGTAGACCTCCACACTAAACTCAATCACCATATCCACCCATGTACATTTACACCACATCAAACCCAAACACTAGACCATCCCATACGATGATCATGGCTAGAAAACATGCAGAGAAAATTGAAGCCCAAAAAGAAATGTACTAAATTGTATCCAAGTAGCGTGTACTTAGGCCTTTATTATAATTGTAGCTCAAAAAAAAAAAAAAAAAAAAAGAATGAGTTGCCCAAATACTAAGCAACTACAAAGTGTACAAAGCTCTTAAGGTCAATAAAATGCCTAGACGCTAAAAAAGGGATTCCAAAGTGCCAAGTAGAAGACTCTAGCATGATCATTGGCTCGCCAATAACTCCATATCCTCCCAACATCACCATCCAACCATCAATTTTGCTTGTACTTAAAAAGAAGTCCTAATTGATCTTTAGGAAAAGTCTAGCTTGAAAACAAGGGTGTTCTTAATGCTTGATTCCATTCTTGAGGTTCATTTGCATGAAAATATGAGCGTTCTTGAAAAATTTTCATATGCGTGTTAATTTGGAAAATCTCTTTGTGCATAAACTCCAACTCGCATATGTTTGATGAGTGAGCCTAGGTTCAGTGTGATAAAATAATGAGAGAACCCAAGAGAGGCTTAGAGTCAAAGCGAAATGTTATCAATGACTCTTGTGTTCGATGCTTTTGATACTAAATTCACTAAAAAGTCCGGAATTGCAATCATTAGTGTTGTAGCACCTTGGCTATCACACCTCTAGATTGCACTCAATGATCTTGGCATGTTTGTGTTTACTTTACGGTTCGCTTAATGTCGCATCTCATCTTTCGTTGGCTCAGTAGAAAACACGTTTGTGGGTTCCGTTCTGTAGGCCCTCACGAGACTTCACTCGTCCACTAGGGATCGCCTAGGGGTTTAAAAGGCTTGTGGCACATGCTAATTGCCATCGTGTCACCCATGAAAGTGGTGTTTTCTTTTCTTTAATTTTTAGTAGGTTGATCTTAGTTTTGTTTGCTTTGGTTTTGCTCGGGGACGAGCAAAAGATAGGTTTGGGGGTATTTGATAATGCCTATTTCTACACTTGATGTAGGCCCATTTTACCTATCATTTGCCTTCGTTTTTCGGGTAAAACCGGTATTTTTAATGTTTAATTGAGCTTGTGCAGGCCTCTTCAGCAATCAAAGGGAAACTGAGCTAAGTTGGGCAACATTGGAGCAAAAGGGAGCAGTTGAGGAGCTGAAGAAGGAACCAGCGCTGGACGACCAGCGCTGGACGACCAGCGCTTCCACCAGCGTTCCACCAACGCAGCTTGGGCAGAAACACACCGCTGGTCATGCACTGGACCGACGCCCCTTGGGTTTGCGCTGGACGACCAGCGCCACACCAGCACCACACCAGTGCCACAGTGTCCAGCTTAGATTTCTCTAGGTTTTCGTGCCATAATTTCACTCATTATAAATAGCTCGTTTCAGCTTCATTTGGGACACCTCTTGCACGACCATAGAGCTCCAAAACACCTCTACTTCACTTCCAAACTCCCAAGAACACTTCTTTCATCAAAATCCTTTACCAAATCACTCACATCCTTCATCAAATCATCACCCAAACTCATTTCTCACCTCACCACTTCATTTCCTCACCAAAACCCACCATAAAAACCACATCTTAGAGCAAGAAAAGTCAAGGAGAGAAGAAGTCTAGCACAACCAAGCAAGAGAGGAGGAGTTCTCCAATTAGTTTACTCTAAACCTTTCTCTCTTTACATTTATTCATCTTTGATTATGGCTTGTATTTATTATTCATATTTTGTAGCCATTCATTGTACTATGAACTAAACTTCCTTGGCTAAGGCCAAGATGAAGCCTTTCTCATGAATTGTTAATCAAGGCCATCAATTTATCATTATTGCTTGTGTTGTGTATGCTCATTTCATGTTCTTAATCATTATTGAATGTCTAGCTAGCATTTAATAATTGTTTGGTTGTTGTGTAAAGTATCGAGAGGTGAAGCACACAACGTGCTCGATGAAATGTGTGATAGAGGTTGGTAAGATAGAAATATGCGATGCTAGCCTCTAGGATTCAATTTGTGTGCCATGAAACTTAATGAATTTATATGTAGTTCGGATAACCATTGAGAAATAGGTTGTTGGTGCATATAAATGTTGTCTATATCACTTGAGAAAGGTTAGAGACAAATTTAGGGTGTCACGAATCTACACACACTTGCATACTTTATCTTAATGATGTGCCTAAAATTGATGAGAATTGGATAGGTGGATTCATGGTCTTAGCCTAATTTCCCCTAAGTGATTTAATCTCTTGTTTGTGCTTGACTTTGCTTTGGTTTGCTTAGTTGTTCAATTTCAATTGTTGCGTTTTAGTTTTATGTTTAATTTAGTAAAAATTAAGTAGTGAAATTTCATCATCAAATCCTTGCTTGTCTAGATAGTAATTAATCTAATCAATTGTGGTATTCAATACGTCAATCCTTGTGGGACGAATTCTATTCATCATTTTACTACTCCTACGGCCCCGTACTATTGCGGGTGCTCATTTAGGAGTGGTCACTCAATGTTCAGTTATTCATTCCCCAGTGACCAAGACTGAAAAACATGTTGTCTTTCACGATATGTGTACTGGTTGGTTCTTTCTTCAAGTGAATGTAACAAGAGAATGCTATCAGTGTCACTGGAGAGGAGGCCAATGTCAAAGTGATAGCAAGGGAAACTTTAATTGTTCAAAAGCAGAAACAGGTAGCAAAATTACAATTGGGTTTAGAACTCATGCATGGATGCATACATGTTCTATTTTCCGTGTTTCATCGTTTTACATATATATTGGCTATCTGTTCCAAGTTATTAGTCGTTTTATTATAGAAGCTGTGTGTATTTTAATATACACAAATTATTAGTCGTTTTATACTCTTGTATCTGTACATAAATTGCTCTACTGAATCTTACATGGTTTTCGGAGAATGCGGTTTAAACTATTATAGCAAGTTCTTACTCAATTTTATGAGATGGCCAGTTTTGTGTTTTTTTCTTACAATTTTCTTAAGGATGGATGATGCCAATTTTGGTCTCATTCCTATGGATTTAGCTGTCTATACTAATGCCATGTTACTTTTAACTTTTGTTGCAGCACATCAAAAACTGGCATTGAAGCTAGGACTAGGTAATACACCTCTTTGATTACAATACATTGAAATCATTTCAAATTTCTCTGCATCATCATCTGCTTTTTTTTTTCTTTTTTTGCAAAGTTCAATAAAAAAAATATTGTTCTGTATCCTGTGGTTTTCCTCCAAAGCAATCTGCAGTTACAACTCTTCTTTTTGCTTATTAGGTTTTGGAATAGTAGTACCAACACTCCTACTTGTGGTTCTGTCCATCTACATTGTATGGCATCGCAAGAGAGAAAATTATGCTTCTCCAAACTTCCACTCAAGATACACTTCTTCTGATCCCTCCTCAAAATCAGACCTGGAAACAACCAGTGTCTTCTTTGGAGTGCCCATCTTCTCCTATAGTGAACTTGCGGAAGCCACTAATAATTTTCATCTTGAACAAGAACTTGGAGGCGGAGGATTTGGAATAGTATACCATGGTAAGAAGATATACTTTTTTATATCTCAATTGAATGATCATGTATATTAAACTTAGACACAGCCACACAACTGCTTAAGGAAAAGGAAAAGAAAAGAGTACAAAGACTAATAACAGCTTGCTAAATGACCCATTTGATCCTTATAAATCAGGAATACTCAAAGATGGACGTGAAGTTGCGGTCAAGCGCCTATATGAACACAATTGCAAAAGGGTTGAGCAGTTTATGAATGAGATTAAAATCCTCACACTTTTGCGACACAAAAATCTTGTCTTGCTTTATGGCTGCACTTCATGTCGCAGTCAGGGTCTCCTCCTTGTGTATGAATTCATCCCCAATGGCACCGTTGCTGATCATCTCTATGGTGATCGAGCAAACTCATGTTTGCTCACATGGCCTATCCGTATGAACATCGCCATAGAAACTGCTACCGCATTGGCTTGTCTCCATGCTTCTGATATCATACATCGCGATGTGAAAACTAACAACATTCTCCTTGACAATAAATTCTGTGTGCAAGTTGCAGATTTCGGGCTTTCCCGATTGTTTCCCATTGATGTTACTCATGTCTCAACTGCTCCACAAGGAACTCCAAGCTATGTTGACCCGGAATATCATCAAAGCTACCAGCTAACCGATAAGAGTGATGTATATAGCTTTGGAGTTGTACTTATTGAGCTAATATCATCAATGCCTGCAGTCGATATGTCTAGACATGCAAATGAGATTAATTTGGCTAACTTAGCAATGAACAGGATTCAGAAACGTGCAGTCGATGAGCTGATTGATCCATGTCTCGGATCTCACTCAGATGAAGTTGTAAAAAGAATGGCAACTTCAGTAGTAGAACTGGCATTTCTATGTCTGCATCAAAGTAGGGAAATGAGACCTACCATGGATATGGTTTTGAAGGAATTGGAGAGAATTAAAAACAGAGAATGCAAGCCAGAGAATCTAAAAGAAGAGGATGATGATGACAAGGAAGAGTTGAAGAGTATGCAGCAGCCAGAACCATCAACACCACATTGTGAAGAAACTGCTTTATTGAAGAATTTCAAGCTGCCACCTTCACCAATTTCTGTGACCGAAAATTGGGTCAGTAATAGCACTACATCTACTGTCAGTAACTAAGGGTTCCTCTTACATGCTGCTCAAATTAATTTCAATGGTGGATGATGTGAAGTACGTTTTGATAGCCATCTGCTTGTAATTTTTGTGATGTATATCCATAGAAAAATATATATCATATATGCAATTTTTCAAGGGATGTGACAATTTTAAAACCAATGATATCTGTTTGTATGATAATAAAATCTAAGAACTTTTTCTAGCATGTTTGTTTTGGGACCATTTGGTTAAGTTTATGTGTTGTTATGAACAGCAATCTTAACCATTTAATTTCCGCAATGCCACTATGATCTGATCTTTCTTCATCATGGGAATAAGAATGCAAAGATTTTTTTTTTTTTTTTTTTTTCGGTTTTTGTCTTGATGTAATCATTTGTTGGTACTAACTAATATTATGTAATCATTTGTTGGTAATATTTCATAGAGATGTAGGGCAGTACGAGTTTTGAGATCCAATACCATTCACACCAGAGTTTAGGAGGCATTGAAAAAGTTTACTGAAATGAAATCTAGACAATGTTGGACAAGCCTAGGAAACAACTTGGAACTATCATCATAATTTTCGAAGTTCTAATTATTGAAGAGTCAATGAGTCAAGTCTTTCTAGTGCATACAAATGGGAAAGAAGAGATGTGATTGTTTTCATTAGTCATTGCCGACCAACAATGTAATTTTCTACATGTCTATCCCAACTTTTAGTTCTGTGGGTCTGTTTGTAGAAGTCTTTGCTACCCAGTTTTCAAGTCAACTAGCGTGTTTTACCATTTGATGAAGTGAACATATTGAAAAGAAATTATAACAGAAATGGCACAATAAATAGTATGAGAAAGACTTCTAAGGAGTAGTTGATCCTTTGTGTAGCAGCTGTTGTTTTTGTTGTCGATCGTATAGGCATTTTCAGAATGGCTCCTGTCTTTTATCTTATGTTCTTGTTTTTTCACTTTTAATAACAAATTCAAGTTGCCAGAGACAGAGCTAGGATTAATTTTCAGAAGGGGCGGCGTGAAATACTAAAAACATCTCCAATGTAAGAGTGACTTTTGAAAAAAAAAATGTCACATAGAATAAATAGACAACGTATTAAAAAATGTATCTCCTATGCATATTCAACCTCACGCTGATATGGCAAAAAAAATATTAGACATTGTTAACATAACCGTCTACTAAAATTTATATCCCTTAATTCAAAATTCAATAAAAGATATTCAACTGAACGGAGTGATCATGGTCCATCTTTTATGTTTTTCTTCTTAATAATAATATAGTTTGATTGATTTATTGTGTAATTATTGTACGTTTGAATTTGGGATGGCTCGTACTTTTTCTATTGCGTTGTTCATTTTTTATTTTATGTTTTGCTTCTTACCTCGGTTGCTCAAGTAATGGGATTAAATGCAAAATGCCCATCTTTTCCTTGTGGAAGTCTCGGTCAAGTCAGCTTTCCCTTCTCCAATCAAACACATCCTGAGTGTGGTTTGTTCATTGTGAATGGCTGCACTGAAAAATATCAGATGATCCGGTTGGCGAGGGATATTGGTCCACGGTTTTACATTATAAGAATTTATCAAGATAATACACTTGTGCTTCTGGACCAGCCACCCCTTCAGAAACGCTTTGACAACAATAGCTGTAAATCCTTCAGTAATTTGACCATTCCCATCTCCTCTTTTATTTCTTCAATCGAACCTTATTTAAGTGCCCCCTTTCGCTAGACAGTATCCCCACAAATTTCAGCTTGTTATTTAATTCCTCCAGCCACTCCATTCTTGACTACATTAATCGCTCATCTTATTCTGCAATGGCCCCAACTCCACCCGCTCAGTGTTCACTTTTTTCGGGTCCTAGTGAACAAGACTCCAAAAAGAGTTGACATTTTTAATTTGTATACTAGTTTTCGTTGAAAAGTAATTTGTAATCTTGAAAATGTAAAATTACAGCTGGCATGATATTTTTCAAACAAAATAAATGTAGCTGAGCTCGACGGTTAATCTTTTGGTTTCTCAAACACTTGTATTTTTTTGGTAATTATGAAATGGGAAATTATTATTCTCTCCCTATAGTTTGCCATATTCTTCAGTCTCCCCCCTATAGTTTTAAAATTTTTCAATTTCCCCCCTTCCACACACAAATACAACCAATCTCACCATATAAAAATAGGCATGGGAGGGGGGAAATTGGAGAATTTTAAAACTAGATGGGGGAGACTGGAGAATACGGTAAACTACAGGGGGGAATGATAATTTCCCTTATGAAATACAATTAGATAGATACATTTTAATAATTTATTTTTAATTTTAAAAAATTAATGTTTTAAAAAAATTGAATTTCTTAAAATTAATTAAAAAATTAGAATAACGTTATCATTTATTTCTAAATGATGCAGTAAATGAATGTAAACAAAATCGGTTATTAATATTTACAGTTACATAAGAAAACGTTTTTGAAAAAAACCAAGGTGTTAAGTTAGAGAAATCAACATCGCCTTTATATATATATATATATATATATATATATATATATATAATTTTATTTTATTTATTTAATTATGTGTTTTCTATCACGTTAAAGATTAAACATTAATTATTAAAAATCTGATGTCTTTAGCATAGTTTTAAAAATGTTTTTAGATAACCGATATCTTACTAGTAATATCTTTAAACATTTTTGTAGTTGTGTCCATTTCTGTCACTAAAAATTGGGTAAGTAATAACACTACATCTAATGTAAGTAACTTTTGTGTTACATGCTTTGCTCAAATTCAATCCAATTGTGGTTTACCGTTTATGTGAAATATATTTTTGGGTTAATATTAAAAATCTTCCCTCACCTTTGAACTATTATTGGATGTATAGTTACAAATACTTTTATTTTTGAAGCCTCCCCTATGAACTAACATAGTTAACATTCCGTTTGTGTTGACTATTAAAAAGTCTAAAATAACAAAATTACAAATGAATCAAAAGTATTGAGAATGAGTATTTGCTTGGATTTATAAAAAAAAGACAAATAAATACATAAATAAATACATATTCTTGTTTATTTTCAACGATTTTGGTTCATTTGTAATTTTGTTATTTTTAGAGATAAAATTGTCCATAAAACAAGTTAACATTACTACTTTTTGTATCATTTTATTAATTTATTTGATAAGAGTATGAGGGTATAATGATCAATTCATACAATAATTGAAACTTAAATAGAGACATTTAAAACTTTTTAATGGTCAAACTCAGTTAACACAAACGGAATGCTAACGGTGTTAGTCCATAGGAGAGGATTTTAAAATTAAAACATTTGTAACTATACATCTAATAATAGTTTAAAGGTGAGGAGAGGTTAAACCTATATTTTTTTGACACTCATCTACTTGAAACTTTTGTGTTTTGTGTGTGTGTGTGTAAGGCAGATTGTGGGTAGCTTAAGGCAAGAGGGAATGTATATAGCACATGGATATATATATATATATATATAGAGAGAGAGAGAGAGAGAGAATAATTTTCCAATGAGGACTTTTATAATGCATACTTTAAACACCTTTGATGAAATTGCATGGAATATATTGAATCTTCATTTGATTTTTTATATGTATCCTAAGAAAATTAAAATACACAACTGGTAAAAATTTGGAAATTTTTTGGATTTGAGAACTATTTTTTCTTATATTTCCCTATTTTTAAATGTTTTATCTTCTAAAAAATCGGAAAAAAAAAAATAGTTCTTGCATCTGAAATTTTTTAATTTTTTTTTCCATAAATGTATTTCAATATTTTCACCATCCATACAAAAAATCAAATCAAGATTCAATATATTTCATGCAATTTCATCAAAGGTACTTAAAGTATGCATTGTAAAAATTCCTCATTAAAAAATTACTACATATATATATATATATATATATACACTATTTTTTCCCCCTTTTTATTGTGTGTTGTGTCATTGACTCATTGTTATGCTACAGTTCATATTTTGTACAGATCAGTGTAATAATTTATAATAATTTATCCAGAAAAAAAAAAAAAAAAAAAAAGATTGGTATAAACTAATAAACTTTACAGGTTCTAGGTCCAAAGATGCCTTATAACATTGGAGGAAATCAAATATCAAGAACTATTATTCTCACTATTATAATTTCTTTTTCTTAAAATTATTCTGCCCTCTACTTCAAATAGGATGGTTTCTGGGAAAAGTTCAATCATCCAAACATATATCTATTTACAGTCCACAATACCAGACATATATGCAAAAGTAGAAAGAAAAAAAAAAACACAGAAAGAAATATATTGACACCCAAGTAGATTAATTATTGTAAAGCTTGTTAGAGCATGAAAACTTATGAGCTATATACTGCCTATGAGTTCTTATACAAATATACAATCCTTAGAGAAATTGCTAAAAACTTTCAAAGAGATTTCAGATAAATCTGATGAAATTCAAACAAGTCTTTGATATTTTTCAAAAAAGTTTATTATGTATTTTCAAAAAATAATTCCACATATCTTAACTCTATTCCAGATTGTATTTCAATCTATCACGTGTTATATAAATTAGATTGTCAAATTGGAAGTTGGGATACAAGTCAAAATTAGCATTTACTCATTTTCCAAATTTCAATATAATACAAATTTCAAGATTAAAATGAACCTTGCACTAATGGGCCAATCACCAATGAAGCCCATTTGACTCTTTTGAAATGAACAATCATTTTCTTCAAAAATAGACATTTTCATTGATTTGATTCAGTCATTACATTTCCTCAGTGGATCCATTCTCTCTCTTTAAAGAATCAAAGACTAGTAGACAGACCATCCACAATTCCAATCATCATACATTCAAAACTCAAAAACCCTTTTTTTTTTTTTTTTTTTTTTTTTTTTCCATTTCATCACAGAAACGGAAAGATTTCAACAAAAAATAAAAATAAAAATAAAAATAAAAATGGCGACTTGGCAGAAGAAGGATACATTGTATGTTTCTGCCCCATCAGAACCCACCTTCAAAACTGCAATCATTGTATGCTAACTTGATCTTGCTTATGTTTTTAGGACACATGGCACACCGTACGGTACTAGATCGGACTAGATTAAAATGGATAGTATTGAATTAAAATTTAGTATTCTACAATGTTTGGTAAAGGATTGGACAGTCCTGTGCTTATTCAGCTCCAGAGTTCTCAAGTTCCTTGTAGCGTGAATAAGCCTTTTAGATTTGAAGCCATGTGGTTAAAAAATAAGAAGTTTGATGAGCTCATTTCCACCAATTGGAATGGTAAGGATGATAGTGCCAATGTTAAACTTCATAATCTTACTAAGAGTCTTCAGAAATGGAACAAAGAGGAGTTTGGTAACATTTTCCTCAAGAAGAGAATACTATTGGCTAGGATTGGTGGTATTCAACGTTGTTTAAGTGAGAGATTTCCACACCATTTGGGCCAGCTGGAGTGCAAGCTTGTTCAGGAGTATAATGATATTATTGAGCAAGAGGAATTGTTTTGGAAGCAAAAATCTAGAAACAATTGGCTCAAAGAAGGTGATAGAAATACCAAATTCTTTCACCTCTCAACCATTATTAGAAGAAGGAGAAATAAGTTGGAAGGTTTGCAGAGAGATGATGGAACCTGGGCTGAGGAGATCTCAGATATGAAGAATGTTGCTGTCTATTATTTCAACCACTTGTTCACGGTTACAGCTAGTCAAGGTGAGTATTCTGATCTCCCTATGCTGTTTCCTAGACTTAATAATGGTGATTTGGTGAATCTTTCTATGGGTGTTAGTGAGCAAGATGTGAAAAATGGTTTGTTTAGTATTGGAGGTCTTAAGGCCCCTGGGCCTGATGGATATCCTGCAATTTTCTTTCAGAATTATTGGAGCTGCTGTAAAAAGGATTTAATTGGCTTAACTATTGAATGCTTTCAAAAGGGTTGTGTTCCTAGTGATATAAACCAAACCATAATTTCTCTCATCCCTAAAGTCCCTAATCCCACAAGTATGACACAACTTAGACCAATTAGTTTATGCAATACCATATATAAAATTGTTAGTAAGATTCTTGTGCAAAAAATTAGACCTTTGCTCTCTAACCTTGTTAGCTCTAGTCAGGTTGCTTTTATCCCTGGTAGACATATCCAGGATAACATTATTGTTGCTCAAGAGGTCCTTTACAAATTTAGAAAAGTTAAAGGGAAATCTGGGTTGATGGCTTGGAAGATTGACCTTGCAAAGGCTTATGATAAGCTTCAATGGAAATTTATTAAGTGTGTTTTGGAGGAAGTGGGTATTAGTGGTAAGTTGAATGACTTGATCATGAACTGTATTACCTCGGTCCAATACAAAGTGATTGTCAATGGTGAGCTATCTGAGAGTGTGACTCCTAGGTGTGGTATTCGTCAAGGGGATCCTTTGTCCCCTTATATTTTTGTTCTATGTATGGAAAAGCTTTCCCATATTATTAGTCAAAGTCTTAGTGAGGGAAATTGGAAACCTATTAGAGTTTCTAGGGGAGGACTTGAAGTTTCCAATCTTTTTTTTACGGATGATTTAATGCTCTTTGGGCAAGCCACTGACCATCAAGCTAGCATTATGAGGCATTGTCTTGACACCTTTTGTGATCTTTCGGGTGAGCAGGTTAGTTTCGCTAAGTCTAGAGTTTTATGCTCTAGTAACATAGGTGAGGCCTAAGCTAAAAAGCTGGCGGATTTATGTGGGTCGCCTATTACCAAGAATTTGGGCAACTACCTCGGTGTCCCTCTTATCCATAGCCACATCACAAAGAGTACTTATAATTATATTCTTGAAAAGTCTCAAAAGAGACTTGCTGCATGGAAAAGTGCCACACTTTCCTTTGCTGGGAGATGTGTTTTAATTAAGACTGTTGCGTCTGCCTTGCCCATATTTGCTATGCAATCTGTCAAACTCCCCTCTGATTTATGTTCTAAGCTTGATAAGTTGAGCAGAGATTTTCTTTGGGGGAGCAATGTTGAGAGAAGGAAGATGCATCTTGTCAAGTGGGATATGGTGTGTTTGCCTAAAATGAAAGGTGGTCTAGGCATTAAGAAAATGAAGTTGATGAATCAGGCCCTCCTCGCTAAAGCTAGTTGGAGACTAACCCAAGATGATAATGGGTTGTGGGCAAGGATGCTTAAAAGTAAGTATTGTAAGAATGGTGTCATTACTGCCTCAAATAGTAGTAGCTGCTCGACTGTGTGGAGAGGCCTCTCCTTTGGGGCCCAACTTCTTATTAAGGGTATGAATTAGAGAGTGGGGAATGGCTATAGTATCAGTTTTTGGAATGATGTGTGGGTTCCGAATTTTGGCACTCTATTGGATCATGCAATTGTTTCCCTTTCTTATGAGCAGGGCTGTGAAAATGTTTCTGATTATCTAAATTCTTCTGAATGGAATGTTCAAAAACTGGTTGGTGTGCTTCCTTGGTGTGTTATCCAACGTATCCTAAGCATCCATGTTGACAAGAATCAAGGTATTCCGGATAGGGCTATATGGAGCCTCTCTAAGAATGGTGAGTGTTCTGTGAGAAGTGCTTATGAGTTACACTTTGAAGAGAATGAGGTGGCTGCTTGGGAATGGAGTTTCATTTGGAAGCTCAAACTTCCTCCGAGAGTTTCTCACTTCCTTTGGACCCTCCTTCACGGTAAACTTCTCACCAATGACCATAGAGCTTCGAGGGGCCTCACTATGGGTACCTCTTGTATTCGTTGCTTGGCGGGCTGTGAGAATATTGAACATGTTTTTAGGGGCTGTTATGGTGCAGTTGATATTTGGGAAGATATTTGTAAGGGAGTCTCTACGAATGTTTTATTTAGAACTAAGTGGAATGAGTGGCTCTGCCATAATTTGAAATGCAATAATCTTGTTGTGAACAAGTGGCCAAATTACCTCATCTTTGCTGTTGCCCTGTGGTTCATTTAGAAATGGAGGTGTGAACATGTTTTCAACTCTGATTTCAAGCCTCCCTCTTCTCCAGGTTTGATTATTTTAAAATATGTGGCTGACTGGTTTAGTGCTACTAGTGTTATGGATAAAGGTACTGAGTTTCAGACTTGTCTCATTTCTTGGAATCCCCCTCCTCTTGATTGGGTCAAGTTGAATGTTGATGGCAGTATGAGGCTTGATTTGGGTTCCATTGCTACTGGAGGAGTCTTTAGGGATGACAAGCATAATTGGCTTTGTGGTTTTGCTTTGAACAAAGGTGTGGGAACTCCTCTTGAGGCTGAATTGTAGGGGGTGTTTAAAGGCTTAAGCCTTGCCTGAAGGCTGGTTATAAGAAACTGATTCTTGAAACTGACTCTTTGTCAGCTGTCCAGCTCCTTAATGCTTCTCCTCCTCAGAATCACCATTTGTACAACATTGTTCACGCTTGCAGAAATTTTATAGGAAGAGATTGGAGCTGCCTCATTCACCATGGTTATAGGGAAAGCAACAGAGTTGCTGACAGTCTTGCTGATCTTGGGCATTCGTTAGAGTTGAGCACCTTTGTGTTCGAAAGCCCTCCTCCCCAGATTTCTACTCTTCTTGATGAAGATCTGAGAGGCCTTTCCTTTGCTAGGATGGTGCCTTATACTTAGTTTTTGTTTCCTTTTTTCTTGTTTGGGTCTCGGCCCTCCTTCTTACCAAAAAAAAAAAAAAAGGATTGGACAGTACTAAATTGGCTAATATATATATATATATATATATTTATTTATTTATTTAAAATTAAATATTTATAAATATATTTAAATATTAAACTATAATTTAATTATAAATACTGTAAAACCCTTGTAAATTAATCTTCTATAAATTAATATCCCCTCTAAATTAATAAAAAATCATGGACCTGACTCGGGTCAGTGTAAAAAATTAATAAACCTCTCTATTGTAATAATTAATAATTTCTTTTTGAAACCTAGTGTAAAATTTCGGTCTTAACCGTTGCTTAAATTAATAATTCCATAAAATTACAAAAAAATATTACATAATAATCAAGAACTAGAAAAGTACTTCAATATGATAGTTTGCACAAGGCTACCATGCTTGATATTTTTGACTTCATCCTTCATCTTTCGAATTGTCCTCTTATTATAACAAAGAAGATAAAAAATAGAGAATTTTTAAGAACCGTTAGGAATATAATTTTTAGGTATATCATGAGATCTTTGTTGTTAAATACAACCAAAAAATAAGCCTCACTATTTATAGGGTGAGTATCTATGGTCACTAAGTAATCACATTCCAAACTGCCGTATTAGAAACAATACACCAAATTGAACAAGAGTGATGATATTAGGCAACTCAAATCTCAAACTGTCGTATCTATATCTCAAATTAGTATCTTTATGAAAATCCAATATTAGCTTTTAATAATAGGCGCGTTTGTTAACGTTTTCAGAAACTGTTTTTTGTTTTAGTCACAAAAACAGGAAAAACCCGTTTGATAGATGATTTCAAAAAACTGTTTTATAAAACATTGAGAACAGTTTTCAGTTTTAATGAACAAAAAATTGAGAACTCTGAGAACAACAATTTGTTGTTATTAGTATTCTTGAAAACTTTTTTTTAGCAATAAAATTTACTCAAACCAAATCCATCTTTTAGATCTTCATGGATTTATATCAAAAAGATGATGATGATTTCGATAGGTTTGATGATGAAAATTAAATTTATTTATTATTTAATTTTAATTTTTTTTAGTTTTAATTTTTAATTATTTTAATATTACTTTTTCATTATTTATAATATTAATCTTTTAAAAATGATTTTAAAAATATTATACTAAACACGTTTTTTATGTTTTGATTCTCCGAATATCGTTTTCAACCATTGCTACCAAACGCGTTTTCGAATTCAAAAAATCCAAAAATCAGTTTTTCAAAAACTTCAGATTAAAGAAAACAAAAACTGAAAAAACGAAAACGTTACCAAACGGCCCCTAAGTAATCACATTCCAAACTGCCGTATTAGAAACAATACACCAAATTGAACAAGAGTGATGATATTAGGCAACTCAAATCTCAAACTGTCGTATCTATATCTCAAATTAGTATCTTTATGAAAATCCAATATTAGCTTTTAATAAAATACTAAAATGATTAAATAATTTAATTAGAGGATTTTAGTAAAAATGTCCTATTTGAGGGCCTAAATTGCAAACATACCCTATACATTTTTTTTTTTTTTTAGGGATTATTATCCTAGTGGCCATCGAATTGATGACACACTATCAAAACGGCCACTGGATTGGAAAGTTGTTCCAAAATGGTCATTATTGGCAAACTTTGTGACACTAATGGTCATTCCATCCAATTCTATCCAATTCCTTTCAATGAGTGGCATTTTGGTAAATAAATGGATGCCATTAATTTATTTTAGATGTTTTTGGGAAATCAATTTTTTCTTTTTTTTTTGAAAAGAATAATTATATTTAGTGTGTATAAATATATATATTTATATATTTACGCACACTAAATATAATTATTATTTTCAAAAAAAAAAAAATTATTTAGATCAATAAACGTGTCTCTTCTTTGTTTTTTAAATTTTTTAGATTTTATAACCTTAATCTTCTTAAAAAAGATATATATATATATATATATATATATATATATACACACACCAAATATAAAGAGATATTGCGAGGTTCGAGAAAGCAAGTTTGTTTAAGAGACAGAGAGGCCAAACTATTATTATTAAGATGATTTTTTTTTTTTTTTTTTTTTTTTTTTTTTTTTGCAGCGGTTATAATTATTTTTAATATATAGAATATATATATATATATATATACACACACACTAAATATAATTATTCTTTTCAAAAAATAACAGAAACGATTTCCCAAAAAAATCTAAAATAAATTAATGTCATCCACTTATTTACCAAAATGTCACTCATTGAAAAAATTGATTTCCAAAAAACATCTAACATAAATTAATGACATCCATTTATTTACCAAAATGCCACTCATTGGATGGAATGGTCATTAATGTCACAAAGTTTGCCAATAATAGTCATTTTGGAACAACTTTCCAATCCAGTGGCCATTTTGATAGTGTGTCATCAATTCAATAGCTACCTGGGTAATTATCCCTTTTTTTATATATACTAAAGTTGCCCTTAAGGGCCTGTTTGGCGCATGGGTTTGGACTGGGATTGGACTAATTTAGTCCCAATCCTGCGTTTGGTGAGCGTCTGAAGCATTGGACTATTAATCCCAACAACAAAATAGTCTCATGATCATGGGACAAAATATACCCACCTCCCACCTCATCTCTATTTGTCCCATGACTAATTACTATGTATACCCCACCCATTTAATTCATTTTCTTCACTTTTTTCCAATGTTTCCTCTCTCTTCCAAGTTCCAACGTTTCCTCTCACTCTCTGAAAGACTGAAACCAAACCCATATTTCTTCTTCCTCTCTCTCTTTCTTCAACCTCTCCTTCTCCTTCCGCCTTCGTCTACGTCTCCTTCCGCCGCACCGGCCTTCAACTTCGTCTCCTTCCGCCTTCGTCTTCTGCTCCTTCCGCTCGGTCCGATCCAGGCCTTTATGAGTTTCCAGATCTTCTTGGTTTTTTTTTTTTTTTTGTGAGTTTCCAGATCTGCATGGTGGAGAACTTTATTATTTCAATGTTTTTCTTTAATTTTTTCTCCTATAAGAAAGAAGAAGACGAATATGGGTTCCCAAATCTCTTGACAAAATATATTTATTTTTCTTTAATTTTTCATTGATTTTTCTTTGATTTTCTTAATTGACGATGATGATTGAGAAAGAAGAATATGAATATATGAGCTTTCAGATCTTGAGTTTATGAAGAATATGAATGAGTTTCCAGATCTTGAGCTTCTATATATATGAATATATGAAGAATATATATGAGTTTATGATTGAAGAATATATGAGTTTCCAGATCTTGAGTTTCCATATATATATATATATATATATATATGAATATATGAAGAATATATGAATATGGGTTTCTAGATTTTCTTGATTTTTTCCTTTAAAAATTGATGTTAATAATGATTGAAGAACTTTATTATTTCAATTTCTTCTTTGATTTTTGATTTTTTTTTCTCTTCTAAAGGAAGAAGACGAAGATCTCTCTTGAAAAAAAAATTCTCAAGTTTATTATTCAATTTTAAAATATTATCAAATTAAAAATATTATTATATTTGGTCTAATCTCATATTTCACCAAACAAAACACAGAATTAATTCAGTCTAGTCCCATGTTTCCGCAAACACAGTATAATATTCATTTAGTCCAGTCCAGTCCAGTCCAGTCCAATCCAATCATATCTAATCTCAGTCCCATCTTAATCCAATCCAATCCCATGAAATAGTCCAATCCAATCCCGTGCACCAAACGGGGCCTAAAAGATCAAACTACCCTTTTAATGACACATTCACTTCATCAGAGAAATCCCCAAATTAGTTTCCCTCTTGCCCTAGCCATCCTAATATGTCTCAACCTGATCTTTAATCGTCGTCGTCAAGAAGCCGCGTCGTCGTCGCCGCTGCTCTGAGTCATCGCTGTCTGTTAGAGTCGTGTCCGTTACGTCGCTTCGACGCATCGCCGCACGGCCACCTTCCTTGACGAAACGAGCGTCGCCTCCTTCGTCGTGCTCGTTGTCCTTTCGTCTGCTGCCGGCTACAAGGTCAGTTTTTCTGTTTTTCTCAGGTGCTCTGTGTTTGTTTGTTTGTTTGGGGTTGCCCTGTTCTTGGGGGTTTATTGTTGCTGTTTCTGTCTTGTGTACACTACTTAACTGAGAGAGAATGTGTAGTCTGATTCTTATTTGTAATATTGATTTATGCTTTCATTTACTTTCATGGGAAGACATTATGATGTATACTTTCGATGTTGACAAGAACTTTTATTCGAAGGGAATTGATAACTCTTATTTCTACACATTGTGTAGCCCCTTACTTTCATCTTTTATGCTTGTTTTCCGGGTATTTAACGTTTTAAATAAGTGTTTCAGGTAATTTTTCATCACAGGGGCTAAAGTGCAAAAATAGAGAAATATTTTTCAAGAAGTTGGTTCTGCGCCCTTGTTTTGCGATTAGGGGCCGCAGAACAGGGCGCATAAAGGGACCAGAACATCACATTTTTGCAATTCTGCGGCCTAGAGTGCAGAATAGGGCGTTAAACCAAGGCAGAATTTCGACGAAAGTCTCCTGCAGAACACTCCACTTGCGGGGACCATATCTCTCTCCTCCGATCAAACTGGGTTTCGTACTACATATGGTTGGAAAGCTCCAGAAGTCTTCTTTCCAACGGTGTTTCAAGAATGTGATTCCAATGTTTATGGAGAAAGTTATGCCCGTTTCCGTAATGGTGCACGCTGTTGGAAAGTCATCCGCGAAATGGCCAATTTTCAGCCACTTAAGGGCATGTTCGTCCTTTCCCCCATTTCTGCCCTAATCTCCTCAACACTATAAATATCCTCATTTTCTTTCGTCTCATTAGTTTTCACAGAATCCCTAACCCCCCTCTCTCTCTCTTCCATTTTCTGCAATTTCTTCACTTTCTCACTAAATAAGGAGAGGATCCAAGCTCCCATGGAGGTTTTTCCTCCATAGGAGGCTACCATACATCACCACCACCATGTTTTTCACTTCCTCTACCACAATTGAGAGTAGATTGCAAGGAGATAGGAGGGGTTTTTGACCAATTTCGAGCCAAGCATGGAAAGGAGCTCTTGGAGGAATTTCTTCAAGGGTTGTATCTCCTTTTACTCATTCTCTTTGTATTTCTTATTTTCTTAATTGTGTAACAACCAATTTGGGGATTTTGTAAACCTACACTTGTGTAATATATGTTGTTTGTGTTTAAATTTGGTTGGGTTTTGTTTCACTCTTTGTTAATTTCATGTTTTAAGCTCTAATTGCAATATCCATGTGTGTGGAGGCCTGAAATTGATATGTGTCCATGATTGGGATTAGGAGTAGAGTAATTTAATATAGGAGTAGTGTAATTTAACTTCCCATGATTGTTGATTGATTGATGGATGACCAAAATGCCATGTTTAGAGTAATTTGAGTGTTAGAGATTTAGCTCCAAAGAGTGGGAAAGGTTTCAGTTCAGGCATTTAGTTGCTAAATTGGCCTGGGTTCCAATTCTTGTGCTTAATGGGTCTTGTTATCAAGACACAATTGCTCATCCTTGGCCAGATTGGATAATAAATTGATTTAGGGAAAATTCCCAAATCAAGAGAATGAACCCTTAACCTATATTGAATGGTCTTAATGTATAACAATCAACTTGTTGCATGTAGTTGTTTGGTAAGCTCGTTTCCATTTTTAGCCATCCTAGGGAGCTTGATAAAACCGAATCCGTATCTAGAGTAAAGACAAACTGAACTCCTCTTTTGCTTGTGTAGTTATATGGTATTTCATTGCTTAATGCTTTCACTCGGTTAGCCACCTTGTGAATGATATTTAGGTGGTGTGTTATATATTGCGTGGTTCACATTAACATGTCCAGCGTGATATCCTCTACATTTGACCAGACAGTGAGATATACACTAGGCTGGCGTGTAGAGCTCGTGTGTGTGTCCCACAGTCCTTAATGAATCAAAGCATTTATGCATGGATGTAATCTCTAAGACATAGAGAGAGATTAGAGATTAATTAAGGGGACACGAGCATATAACATACGTGTTGTATGGGTATCTCGTATTCTTAATGCTTTCACTTGGTTGCCATCCCGTATTTGGTTAGCCATTGTGAATGAATTATTGGTTGTAGTATGGCCCATGCGGTTGCGCATTAAATGCCCAATGAAATAACCACTGTATATGACCAGACAGTGAGAGATACACTAGGCTGGCATATAGGGCTCTTGTGTGTGTGCCACGGCACTTAATGAATTCATGTGTACTTTGTATGTGTGGATGTGATTTCTAAGACTCGAGAGAGATTAGAGATCAATTAAGGGGACACGAGCCTATGATATACTTGCATATTGAGGGACTAAGTGAGTCTAGAGCTTAATTAGGAGGATTGTTACGGTTGAATCATTTCCCTAGTGTAACCACATTTCATGCATCTCTCCATTCCATTCTATCCATGTATATATTATGGTAGTTAGTTTATTTATTTATATTATTACTTACTTTTCCGAACCCGCAACACACGAGTTCTCTCGGCGTGTTGTAATAATAGCTAGAACCGGTAATGGTCGACGGATCCTACCTCCCTGCGGAACGATACCCTCACTTGCCGCTGTGCTAGTCTTTGTGACTCGCGCGCTAGCGAGGTCGAACTTAAATGTTCAATCTTTTGACCGACATTGCAATGACGTGTCGTCAGGAATGGGTGTACTAACAAATTGGTTGACACTTTTACACCTAATTGTGATCCTCACACATATGAAGACAAGTAGTTTTAGGAAAATTGCCGGTAGCTTTCTCTCATGCTTTACGATATTTAGTTATTATTTATCAAACATGTGAAGAAGACAAGTGTTATTCCTTAATTATATATGTAGTGTAAATTGCTGTCTTTATTCATGCAGAGCATGCTTGCAGTTGCTTCCTTAATTAAATATGTAGTGTAAATTGCTGTCTTTATCAAACATGCTTGCAGTTGCAGATGCTTGCAATTACCGTCTTTATTCATGGCATTCCTTTAAATATCATTAACAACTACTGAATTTAAGGCCATGATTGTATGGATAAGCTAAATTGAAATTGAAATGTGTTATCTTACAGGAAACTGTTAATCAGATTAGGAGCTAACATGCCTACAAGAGCAGAGCGAATGGCTAGAAGGAGTGACTTTGATTGGTAAAAGTTTGGAAATAAAGATACATCACTGCTGTTGAAGTAAAAAGAGAATTTGCCAATAGCATCTTGGCTTGCTGCACCATTGATAGAAAAATGTTGTGTAAATTGCTATATAAATAAATAAATAGAAAATAAATTAAAAAACACAGTGAAGTAGTTAGTAGAAAAACCTTCACAATTTGCTGTAGTTTTGTCAGTAATTCCTTTTAAGTCGAGGCTAGTGTTCAAAACTATGTCTTTAAGACGATTTACACCCGCCCACCAGTGCTATTGGTCAATCGGCGCTCGCCTTCTAGGATACAATGACTTCTCTGTCTTGTGGTAGTAGCACTTCAAGTCCACAAGCACACCACGAACTAAATATGCAGAACTCTCTCTCAACGACCAAAAGACTCAATACTCAATGCAGTAACTTTATGAAGTTTTCTTGATTGTTTAGAATGAATGAATGACTTCTAATTTATAGATACAAAGTGCCTTTTGGAAAGGTCATGATTTAATTGAAAAATTGCATCTGTTCAAGATTATGTCTTTTCTATTTCAAAAGACATTTCTCCTTGAAACTTTGTGTCTGTTCAAAATTACACATATCCTTTTCTAACAATTACACCTTTCAAATTCATGTGGTTTTAATTGCTGGAAACAATTTTTCATTCATATCAAATATGATTTCTCAAACAAATAAACATTAAATATTTATTGTTTTAGTATCATATTTCCAACAACCCTTGTAGAGAATTGTCGGGAATGCTGCAGTTCCCTGGTTTTGGGTTGAGCAACTGAAATATTCTAGAATTCAAAAGCAGTACCGTGTGTAAATGATGAACTTTTACGTGTAAATAATGCAACTTGATGTGTAAATTTTAAAAAGTACAAAAAAGTATCTGTACATGCAATTTTAATATGCAACTTCTTGTGCATCTTATATCCTGTGATTGTGATTTGTGTGAACGGTGTAGAGATTGTTGTGTGGCTATTAGAAGTGTGATATTTGCAGGGACCGAAAAAAGATATGGATTTGTTGAAGTTTCAAATCAAATTCTGTCAAAATTTTGTAAATAATGTGTTAAGGCCAAATTTTTAACATTATTATTCCATGGAACTTACAGTATCAACTTGCAACAATTTTTTTTTCCTTTCATTTCTCATTCTTTTATGTGTTATTTAAGCTTCAATTTAATGTTTCTTTATGCATTCTAGACTGAGTACTTTGAATTTGATTCTGGAAAGCGGAAACACATCAAAGATCTAGATCCATTAGCCATTACTCATCACAACAATATGAATACTAAACCATAGAAATCAAGATCACAAAATTTGATCTTTTGTTGCAAATCAAAACAAAATTTATGTTGCAAATCATGACCTTAACTCAAAACTGCTAACAAATAAATTGATTTTTTTTTTTTAGAAAAATGTTTTTGTTCTTCAGGTCAATGGTGACCCAATATCGAGTCACTCATGACGCGAAGAACACATTTAGACCTTTGGGTAGGGGGCAACCCAAAGCCCTGAATTTGTTCTTCGGGTCATGCCTGACCCAATATCGGATCACCATTGACCCAAAGAACAATTGAGGGCAATATATCATTAAGGGTAGTTTATTCTTTTAGGGGCAATTTTGCTATAAAAAAAATTATAGGGTATGTCTGCAATTTAGGCCCTCAAATTGGGCATTTTTACTAAAATCCCTAATTAGTTCCTTTTCAAAAATATATATATATATATATTAACTAGTTTTCTATTTATGTTATAAAAAATAAAATTAAAATAAAATAAAATAAAATAAACAGTTTCCTACTTTTTTTTAAAAAGGTAAAATTATTATTCCAAAACTAAAACACAATTATATCCGACCATTCATATCTTTTTGAACTAAAGAATCAAAGCATGAATGGAAATCCTAGATTCAGACCAAGTCTTTCAAAAAAAAAAAAAAAAAAATGCATATGATTTTTTAATAGTTACCTTACATACATAGAGAATGAGTTATCCCAACAAGGTAAATTTGTTTGGATTTGTTTTTTTTTTTTTTGTTTTTTTTTAATATTTTTTTTTTTGTTTTTTTTATGAATATTTAAGTTTATTTATCTACAATATTTTATTAAATTTTTTTTTGAACGGAATATTTTATTAACTTTTATATTCAACATTTACATATATAGTTCAATTTTTTTCGGATAAATAATTTTAGTTGTCTAAGTTATTTAATTTTAGTTGTGTACAGTAATATTTTCTACAAGTATTATAATATATATATATATTTATTTATATTGCATTATCCTCTTTCTAGTTATTTTTATCTACCATGTAAACAAAATCAGTTCAAAACCCAACTCATTTTGGTATATTTTATGTATTTAGAAGTTAAAAATTATTTATTTGAACAAAAAATATATATGAATAAATAATTTAAATAATAATAAAATTGATTAGATAACAAAATAAATGTAGATGTGTGTATTCACTAAAATAAAGGGTAATTTTTACATTAAGTGGGGTTTATTTACAAACTAATTGTTTTTTTTTTTTTTAATTTAATGAGGTATACTTACGAAATGGGTGTAGATACAGTTTTGGAGGGGTGTAAATATTTCTAAGCCACTGAGAATTTATTGTGATAATGCCGCAGCAGTCTTCTTCTCTAAGAATGACAAATATTCTAAAAGTGCTAAGCATATGGAGTTGAAGTTTCTTTCCATTAAGGAAGAAGAGCAGAAACAAAGAGTGTCTATTGAACAATTAGCACACAACTTATGATTGCTGATCCATTAACAAAAGGGCTTCCACCAAAGACATTCAAAGAGCACACTATTAGTATGGGTCTTGGATGTAACCCTTGATATTGTTGTTTGGATTTATTATGTTAGATGACGACACGTCGTTGCGGTGTTGGTCAAAAGATGAACATTTAAGTTCGACCTCGCTAGCGCACGAGTCACAGAGACTAGCACGGCGGCAAGTGAGGGTATCATTCCGCATGGAGGTGGGATTCGCCGACCATCACCGGTTCTAGCTATTATTACAACACTCCGAGAGAACTCGTGTGTTGCATTTGTGAAAAAGTAAATAATAATATAAATAAATAAATAAACTAACATAATATATACATGGATAGGATGGAATGGAGAGATGCATGAAATGTGGTTACACTAAGGAAATGACTCAACCGTAGCAATTCACATAATTAAGCTCTAGACTCACTTAGTCCCTCAATATGCAAGTATATCATAAGCTCGTGTCCCCTTAATTGATCTCTAATATCTATCGAGTCTTAGAAATCACATCCACACAATGCATGGATTCATTAAGTGTCGTGGCACACACACAAGAGCCCTGTATGCCAGCCTAGTGTATCTCTCACTGTCTGGTCATATACAGTGGTTGTTTCGTTGGGCATGTAATGCGCAACCGCATGGGCCATACTACAGCCAATAATTCATTTACAATGGCTAACCAAATACGGGATGGCAACCAAGTGAAAGTATTAAGAATACGAGATACCCATACAACACGTATGTTATATGCTCGTGTCTCCTTAATTAATCTCCAATCTCTCTCGATGTTAAATGTACACAAACGAAGTTAAATTGCTTAAAGCATACCTAGAGGGGGGGGGGGGGGTAAATAGGTTTTTACACCTTTTTCAAACCCTTGAACAAACATTTGTTTGTCCCTCAAGGTAGCCTTACACACAACACAATAAGCCAAGGAAGACACACATAGACAATGAGATAATACAATCATAAGAGCAACGTCTAAGTATATCAACAAGTTATGTGAGGTAAAATAGCAAATAAACAACACAACAAAATAAGCTTGTATTTCATAAGATGTTCAATGTGTTACAAGAGTGATCAAAATGTCACTATACAAAAATTACAATATATAAAAGAATCAAAGATACAAATTGATCTATAGAATGAATACACTAATCACACTATACAAAGACTTGCTTCACAATATATCACATGTGGATATTATGAATCAAGACAATAAAATATACAATTAAAATATAAGAGAAAGAGATAGGAAGAATTAACACAAGGGATTTTTTAACGTGGTAAAACCTCCAACGAGGAAACATCCATGGGTTGAACTACAACCATTGGGTACTATATTATTGGAAAACAAACATAGAACATTCACAAAGTGACCAATCTTTAGCTCACCCAACCTAGTGAAGTCTAAGCCTACCCAACCCTATTGGAAAGTGTGAAATCCCTCAATGATGCGGAACCACCATATATTGGACACCACACACAACCAACATCGATGGTAGATTAGAAATTCCTCAAGAGTGTATACACCTCCCGTGTACCCCCCTCTATCGGACTCTATGTCTAACCATACGCCTAGGCCTACCAATACAATAGTCAACTCCCTATCCAAGGCACTCTTGCCTCTAGGGAGCCTCCCATGCATGACTATCCGAGTCCTCCCGACTCTAGCCATGACTCCTTGCTTACCTATCCGAGTCATCCCGACTCTAGGCAAGACTTCTTGCTTGGCTATCCGAGTCATCCCGACTCTAACCAAGACTTCATGCCTTTTACAAGGACTTCCTAGTGTGATCATGTAAATGCAAATGATGCAAACATTCAATACAGCATAGAACATGTGATCAATACATTGTAAGGATTCCCATATTTTTAATTGGCTTATTTCGTGGGCAAACCACGTGTTGGGGATTGTATGTAAGGGTAGCTTAAGTGATTGATATTCAAGCTTAAGACCCTCTCATATCCTCAAGGTTGATAAGCACCAAAGGTAAATTTCTATGTGCTTAATTTGCTTTGAAGAGATTAGTTGCACACACACACTCATATCTCATGCTTAATTCATTTTCTTGTATGTTGTGTATGTGTTGTTATTATGTGCATTCATGATCATATATCATCTCTTCGTGCATAAGTATTGATTGCATCTTATGTCTTTAATGTCATACCATGATAGGCTTTTAGGATGCATCTTGTTTTACCTTTTTACCCTTGCATGTGTTTGTGGGTTCAAAGGAGTGGGCTATGCTGTGCGTTGGTCGTCATGCGTCGGACCAGCGCAGATCGCCCAATGGTTTGTCGCTGGTCGTGCGCTGGTCCACCAACGCAGCCCACCAGCGCACCATGCAAATTTGGTCTATGCGCTGGTGGTGCGCTGGATGTCCAGCGCAAGCTGACCAGCGCACAACGCACAAACTGGTGCGATTTTTCAAAACGACCTCACTCTACTAGAGTTGCCTATATATAGTCTTCTATGATTTTAGGTCGTCCAAGAGAGTCAAAAATATCATATATTTTCCTTAGAACATTTTTCAAGTGAAAAATCATCAAAGAACTCTCCTTTAACCACTCAAATCAAATCCCTTTTGCATCATATTTCATATTGCATCTTCTATTACTATATAGAATGCATCCATGATTGGATTTGCATCATCACAACTTGCTTGGTAAGATTTTGATTAAGTTCATCTTATTTGATTATTTTTATTATCAAGCTATTCTCTTTAATTTAGTTGTATGTTTTGATCATATGATAAATACAAGATTAGAGAATTAATTGTGATGAATTGATTGAGTGTTGTATTGTGATAGCTAATTAGGTTTTTGATTAATCTTGATTAGCTAAGCTATTTGACATGTCATTTAGCACTTAATATCTATGATTGATTTTAATTGATTATATCATGATCCTAGATAAGCATCTAAGGTTCCCTAGCCTTGTTTGTTATTTGAATATTCATACATATTTACATAGGTTGCATAATCTCTTCTTAGAGAATTAAGACTTGAGGCTAAGAGTGCTTAGGCCTCAAGCAAATTGGAATAGGGTTGCTAATAAAGGCCCGCAGGGTAGAAGTGAGGGGTTACAGACCGGATTGTTAGACGAGGTCTACATAGGTTGTAAACTTCATTTCAATTAGTGATTTCGAGTTCCGAGTGTGGCGCACTATACAACCTGTGGTTTTTCCCAGTGGTTGGGTTTCCACGTATACATCAAGTGTCATTTTTAATTCCGCACTATATTACACTTGCTTGTATTTTTTGACTAGTAGGGGCATTTTCGTAATATTGACTTGTATGCGAAAATTGGGTAATAATAGCTAAAATCTATTCACCCCCCCTAGATTAATATTGAACACGCCTCTAGGACTTTTCAATTGGTATCAGAGCGGGTTCCTAGATATACTTAGGTGATCCTTTGCTCATTTTTTGGTGTGTTTTGCATTTGTGTGATTTGTGCTCATTCATACATTTTGTATTCATTTGAATTCATTCATTATACACTATGAGTGGATTCGGTGGCAACCATGAGGGTGCTTCAAGCACACGGCCTCCTCTCCTCACCAGTGTGAATTATGCCTCATGGAAAGGCAAGATGGAGGCATATGTGTGCCAAATCCATGATAGGGCATGGATGGCGATTGAAGATGGGTATGCACCTCCTATGATGACTCCCACGAGTGGTGGAAAAGAAGTACTCAAGCCTAAGGCCTAGTGGTCACCTGAAGAGTTTGAGACTTCAAAATGGAATAGGAAGGCATGGCATGCTCTTCTATGTGCAGTGGATGAAAATCAGTACAAACTGATTCAGAACACTAGGATAGCCAAGGAGGCATGGGATATCCTACAGGTTACACATGAGGGAACCGATGTCGTTAAGGATTCCAAGCTACAAGTCCTTCAAACGCAATTTGAGTTGCTTAAAATGGAGGAGGACGAGTGCTTCAATGACTTTGAAGTCAAGTTGATGGATATTGTGAATCAAAGCCATCAACTCGGTGATCCTTGTTCGGATAGGAGAGTTAAGCAGAAAATTATGAGGTCTCTCCCCGCTAGGTTCGAATCAAAAGTGACGGCTTTAGAGGAGAATAGCACATATAAGGATATGAAGCCGAGCGAGGTAATTGGAAGACTCCTCGCCTATGAATCTAGGAAGGCTCCTAGTATTTCACCTCCTAAAAAGCAAAAAGGAATTGCTTTGAATGCTTCCAAGGTTGTGAAGGAGGAAAAAGGTGACTCGGACCAAAACATGGCTTTGCTACTTAGAAGATTCAAGAAGTTTGTCAAGTTCGAGAATAAGGGCTTTGGATCCAAAGGCCAAGACTTGAAGAAAAAGGCTCCCTTCAAGAGTTTTGAGCCTAGGCAAGAGAAGAGTGAAAAGAAAGGGGTCCAATGTTATGAGTGTGGTGGTATAGGTCACATCTCACCGGATTATGGGAACTTGAAGAACAAGATGGCAAAAGTGATGGCCACCACATGGAGTGAAAGTGATGACTCCGGAAATGGAGACAAGTCATCAAGTGATGATGAGCTTACCATCAACTACACGGCATTTGGGGCCACTTTTGTAGATGACAAGGTTGTTGGTAAGAATGACTTGACTAGTGATCCTATAGAAGAAAAAGATGAAGAAGTAGCTCTAGAAAAGATAAATGTAGCTACTCATTGGGATATGACTCTCATTGACTCAAGAGACCAAGGTGAAGGTCTTAATGGGGGAAATGACTCCTTTAGTGAGAAAGAGAGTGGAGGAGATAACTCTAGTGAAGGTGACTCCTCATCTAACTCTACAAATGGAAGTGTAGAGAAAATGGATGTAAATGACTTCATAGTCAAGTGTGAAAGTTCATTGAAGAAGAACAATAGAAAATTGAAGATTTTAGAGGATGAAAATCTTGAACTTTCAACACACAATGACCACTTAAGTAATCAAGTGGAAGCATCCAAGAAGATTGAAGACAAGCTAAGAGATGAGCTAGCTTTGTCTAAGAGGAATGAAGAAGGGTTGAAGAGAGAGCTTGATGAAGCTATAGAGTCATTGTCTAGGATGACTACAAGCACCAAGAAACTTGACCACATTCTTGGTAGTGGAAAGAACCCTTGTGACAAGAGAGGTATTGGGTATGAAGAAACCAAGGAGATCACTACTCCAACCAAGACCGTCTTTGTCAAGAGTTTGGGCAAGATAGAAGCCGGTGCACACTCCTAGGAAGAAAATTGATCTAGGACAATGTTCAAGAAGTGCACAAGTGAAGGTAGCTCCAAAGAGACAACCTCAAGCTCAAAAAGTTCCTCAACCTAACTTCCTTAAAGCTCATATTCATCAAGGGAAGAGGCCAATCATGCAAAATGAAACAAGGAAGCAAGCTAGACCGGTTCAACAACAAAGAAGATTTGAACCTGCTCAACCACAAAGTCATGGGATGGCTCCTATGCATGCACAAGGACATGGTATGATTTCTAAATTTATCCCTACATGTCACTTTTGTGGTATTAATGGTCACATTAGACCAAATTGCTTTCATTTCATTAAATTATGTAGAATCAAAAGCATGATTGAAAAGAAAATGACAAGAGCTAGAATGCATGCTAATAGAAAGGAAAATATTCATATTCATGATCCTATTAATTCTAGAACTCTTGAACCCTTAACCACTAGGAAGAAAAAAGTTATATCTATGTGGGTAAGGAAAAATGAACCCGCTTGCTACGAGACTAACAAGTCTCAAATAGGTTCATCCAAGTCAAATGGACTTGGAGGTCTATAAGACCTCATGACCTTCATTGATGAAGGTTGGTGATGACCCCATATGGGGAACTCAAGCAAAGAGAGCTAATTGCATACTTGTTACATGCAAACATTTGAAAAATCTTATGCTTCTTTGTTGATTGCTTGAGTAAGCTTGGTTGCACATATGTATATATGTTTTCAATTCAATAAGTGTGAACCTTGCTTGTTTACAATCCATGTCATATTTATGTTCAAACATGCATTTTTGGACTAGGAGATTTACATAGGAAGTATGATTTGAATGACCTATAGTTACCTCCATGACATGATGATTCTTAATGACATGCTAATGAATATTGAAAAGCATGAAATTCATATGACATGCTCAAATGAAAAAGCATGAATTTATGATTGCAATTTTTAAATGCAAAACTTGTGTGAAAAAGCTTATGAGACTCAAAATGAATAAAGGATCTTACATCCGTTCAAAGGAATTAATATTCCAAATTGTCTCTCTTTCTTTATTGGTTGAACATGTCTACTATCATACGGGTTTTATTCCTGGAAAAATCAAATAGGGTGCAAAGTTGCTCATGACATGTTTGACTTATAAAGATGGATATAGTTGCTCATAAATTAAAATCAATGAAAACTCTATATCCTTGCTTCTCTTATGACATTGGTGAAATTGGTTTGAATTCCTATTAGAAACCTTTGTCATTTGCTCTGCCAAATACCATTGTATTTTGGACTTGAATGCTACATGTCTTGTATGCAAAGCATTTTTGATTCACACATTTTATCAAAATAAATCTCCTTGTTTCTCTCCATTTGATAGAGTTGCATAAAGTGCATTTAATGATTATGCAAATGACTTGAATGCTATCATCTCTCTTTACTAAGTGACCCGGTTGGGGACTACTCCTTTGCCTATATCATGACAAAAAGGGGGAGTAGAATGGTGGTTAGGGGAGTTGCAAATTGTGGTGGCAATTGTGCATGTTGGGGAGACAACACATTGAGGGGGAGTAACCCTTTGAGGGGGAGCATTGCATACACAAACATTGCATGATGTTGTGCTTAATTTTTTAAATATGCAAATGCTTGTTTTAATCTCACTTGATTCATCTCACCTTTTCTTGTTTTGGAAAATTTAGAAACCTTGTTTCAGGGAGTGATTGTTCTACAAGAGATTGAAGACTTCAAGATTTATTTCTATTTATCTCTTTGTATTGTAGAAAATCTTCATTGACCCATATGTTTATTTTTTGTGAGGAATCAATGTGAGTGGTGGTTTTGTCACGAAATTGCCAAAGGGGGAGATTGTAAGGATTCCCATATTTTTAATTGGCTTATTTCGTGGGCAAACCACGTGTTGGGGATTGTATGTAAGGGTAGCTTAAGTGATTGATATTCAAGCTCAAGACCCTCTCATATCCTCAAGGTTGATAAGCACCAAAGGTAAATTTCTATGTGCTTAATTTGCTTTGAAGAGATTAGTTGCACACACACACTCACATCTCATGCTTAATTCATTTTCTTGTATGTTGTGTATGTGTTGTTATTATGTGCATTCATGATCATATATCATCTCTTCGTGCATAAGTATTGATTGCATCTTGTGTCTTTAATGTCATACCATGATAGGCTTTTAGGATGCATCTTGTTTTACCTTTTTACCCTTGCATGTGTTTGTGGGTTCAAAGGAGTGGGCTATGCTGTGCGCTGGTCGTCATGCGTCGGACCAGCGTAGCCCACCAGCGCAGATCGCCCAGTGGTCTGTCACTGGTCATGCGCTGGTCCACCAGCGCACCATGCAAATTTGGTCTATGCGCTGGTGGTGCGCTGGACGTCCAGCGCAAGCTGACCAGCGCACAACGCACAAACTAGTGCGATTTTTCAAAACGACCTCACTCTACTAGAGTTGCCTATATATAGTCTTCTATGATTTTAGGTCGTCCAAGAGAGTCAAAAATATCATATATTTTCCTTAGAACATTTTTCAAGTGAAAAATCATCAAAGAACTCTCCTTTAACCACTCAAATCAAATCCCTTTTGCATCATATTTCATATTGCATCTTCTATTACTATATAGAATGCATCCATGATTGGATTTGCATCATCACAACTTGCTTGGTAAGATTTTGATTAAGTTCATCTTATTTGATTATTTTTATTATCAAGCTATTCTCTTTAATTTAGTTGTATGTTTTGATCATATGATAAATACAAGATTAGAGAATTAATTGTGATGAATTGATTGAGTGTTGTATTGTGATAGCTAATTAGGTTTTTGATTAATCTTGATTAGCTAAGCTATTTGACATGTCATTTAGCACTTGATATCTATTATTGATTTTAATTGATTATATCATGATCCTAGATAAGCATCTAAGGTTCCCTAGCCTTGTTTGTTATTTGAATATTCATACATATTCACATAGGTTGCATAATCTCTTCTTAGAGAATTAAGACTTGAGGCTAAGAGTGCTTAGGCCTCAAGCAAATTGGAATAGGGTTGCTAATAAAGGCCCGCAGGGTAGAAGTGAGGGGTTACAGACCGGATTGTTAGACGAGGTCTACATAGGTTGTAAACTTCATTTCAATTAGTGATTTCGAGTTCCGAGTGTGGCGCACTATACAGCCTGTGGTTTTTCCCAGTGGTTGGGTTTCCACGTATACATCAAGTGTCATTTTTAATTCTGCACTATATTACACTTGCTTGTATTTTTGACTAGTAGGGGCATTTTCGTAATATTGACTTGTATGCGAAAATTGGGTAATAATAGCTAAAATCTATTCACCCCCCCCCCCCCCCCCCCCCCCCCTCTAGATTAATATTGAACACGCCTCTAGGACTTTTCAACATTCTATGGCACAAATAGACCTAAACATGTGAAATCACAAATAATCAAGTCTAGATGCAAAAATACATGAATAGAAACCTAAGCATGTGAAACACCTAACACATATACTCAAAGTCTCATTCACACACATAACACTTGAATCACAAAATGTTCATTAAGTACAAATTCAAGATGCTATCAATATACAATTAAAAGCTAGATATATGAGATTAAAATCAATCAATATACTAGACAAAAATATATAGCAAGGTTTTGAGATTTACATCAATCAAAACCTATATTCTCTAAATCACACACAAATACACAAATCCTAGATTTTATCAATCAAAGGATCAAATCAAATCTCAAAGTCATTTTAACACAAAATTAATTCAATTAAGTATCAAACAACCTAAGATGCCATTCTAATCACAATACAACTCACAAACATATGTAAAACCTAGAATCATAGAATCTAGTCAACATTAGTCCACAAATTGAGTTTCAATTAGAATAATAATCAAGCTATCTTTCCAAATAGCTTTTACCAAACAATAACATAGATATAGAAGAAGAAACCCCAAGCAAATGGAAGGTCAAATAACAAGAAATCCCAAAGTTGAGACTCATACCTCGGATTCTACAGCTGGTTCGGAAATCAGTGTCCAACCACTGAAAATCATGATCAAACAGCCACCAAACCACTTGGAGATGTTAGAGGACTCAAATACGAACACTCTCCAACTTGAATCACTCAAATCCGACTTCGGATGAGGAAGATATGGTGTTTCGAAAATCTGAAAAACTGGAGAGAGTGTATTGCGGGAAAACTGAAATTTTCTTCTTAGATTTTCAAAATGGAGAGAGAGAGGGAAGAAATAGGAGAGAGAGAGGGAAGATTTCGGCCAACCAGGTGGTGCCACATCACCCCCTGGCCGTGGGGGGCGCGTGGCCCACACGGGAGCAGAGGCTGATCCAGGCCGTGGGGCCCACGGCCAGCCCATGTGGCCCACGGCCTGGGCTGTCCTCTCGCGCGCTCCCTCAGTTCGTCGGCCCGTATCTCGGGCATCCGAACTCCGAATTCGAATCTGTTTTTGGATTACGAACTGTGACTCTCTCACGCATGACGATGACTATATAACTTTGAAAAACGGTTGAGAAATCATCTCAGAAATCATCGATGAAGTCAACTCAACGAAAGAGAACGTAAAGTGGCATAGTCAACTTGTTTGGACTCGAAACCTTATGAATGAGTAACCGAAACGACCGGAACTCAATAAGGCATTGAATAAGAACATGTTCAAGTCCTAAACACAAAATACGGAAACATACAAACACAAATACACACACATATGCTAGTTTCCGGACATAGTCCTAGAAAATGCAAAACACAAAGTTTATTAACTAAATGTGAATGCATGAGCATATTTTGCCAAGTGTGTGAAAGTGAAATGTAAATGAAATTAAATCATGAAGGGACACACAAGAATGATATGTGTGAGTGTGTGCCTAGCCTTGTAAGAGATAAGAGGTCTTTGAATACCTTTGTAGACCGATAATGCCTGAATCTCTTAAAAGCTGGCAACTTGAACGAATTGTGGTTGAGACGTCATTCGTCTTCGAAATTCTTCAATTACTAACCACTAAACATTATAAGTTAAACATATTTTGATATGGAATTAATGCCAACACTAATTATCAACCTAACAGATATCTTAGAGATTACATCCATGCATAAATGCTTGGATTCATTAAGGACTGTGGGACACACGCACGAGCTCTACACACCAGCCTAGTGTATCTCTCACTGTCTGGTCAAATGTAGAGGATATCACGCTGGACATGTTAATGTGAACCACACAATATATAACACATAGCCTAAATATCATTAAGCTCCCTAGGATGGCTAAAAATGGAAACGAGCTTACCAAACAACTACATGCAACAAGTTGATTGTTATACATTAAGACCATTCAATATAGGTTAAGGGTTCATTCTCTTGATTTGGGAATTTTCCCTAAATCAATTTATTATCCAATCCGGCCAAGGATGAGCAATTGTGTCTTGATAACAAGACCCATTAAGCACAAGAATTGGAACCAAGGCCAATTTAGCACCTAAATACATGAACTAAGCCTTTCCCACTCTTTGAAGCTAAATCTCTAACACTCAAATTACTCTAAACATGGCATTTTGGTCATCCATCAATCAATCAACAATCATGGGAAGTTAAATTACACTACTCCTACATTAAATTACTCTACTCCTAATCCCAATCATGGATACATATCAATTTAGGACCTCTACACACATGGATATTGCAATTAAAGCTTAAAACATGTAATTAGCAAAGAATGAAACAAAACCCACATGAATTTAAGAACAAACAACATATATAACACAAGTGTAGGGTTTACAATATTCCCCAAATCTGGGTTACACATCAAAGAAGCAAGAAATACAAAGAAATGAGTAAAAAGGAGACAACCTTTGAAGACAAACCCTCCAAAGAAGCTCCTAGCTTTCCTAGCTCCAAATTGGTCCAAAGACCACTCCTATTCCTTGCAATCTGCCCTAAAATGGATGGAGGAAGTGTAAAATGTGGTTGTGGAGATGTATGGGGAGCTCCCATGGAGGAAAAACCTCCATGGGAGCTTGGATCCTCTCTTTATTTGGTGGAGAATGTGAAGAAGATGAAGAAAATGAAAGAGAGAGAGAGTGGGGCGGAAGAGAGAGAGAGGGAGTGATGGGATTCTAAAAAACTGAAGAGCAAAGGGGCTATTTATAGTGGGGAGGGGGCTAGGGTAGAATTGATGGTGAAAGGACGAGAATGCCCTTGCATAAGTGGCTGATTTTGGGGGCTTCGCGGGTGACTTTCCAATAACGCGCACTGTTACGGAAATGGGCATAACTTTCTCCACAAACATCGGAATCGTATTCTTGAAGAACCATTAGAAAGAAGACTTTTGGATTTTTCCAACCATATGTAGCACAAAACCCAGTTTGATTGGAGGAGAGAGATATGCCCCCGCAAGTTGAGTGTTCTGCAGGAAACTTTCGTCAAAAATTCCGCTTTGATTTTGCGCCCTATTCTGCGCCCTAGGCCACAGAATTATAAAAAGTGGGTCTTCTGGTCCCTTTCTGCTCCCTAAACATTGGACCCTAATCGCCGAATTAGGGAGCAAAATTTAACTTTTGAAAATTGCACTTTTGCCCCAATATTTCACCATTTTTGCACTTTAGCCCCTCTTCTGGAAAAAATCCTGAAACACTTATTTAAAACGTTAAATACCCGGTTTTACCCAGGAAACAAGCATAAAAGATAAAAGTAAGGGACTACACAACGTATAGAAATAAGAGTTATCATTAGACATTCTTTTGAGATCTCATTAAAGTTGTTTTCTGCTATTTCCTGTTTTCATTGTGTACGTACATTTATGATAATGAAAGGGTTTTAAACAGGATGTTATGTTAGACAAATTTTAGGCATTATTGCTAGCCTATGTTTCTCACTTACGGTTCATGACAATCAAGCTATTAGTGTCGTAGTACATGGAAGGGACTGTGTCGTTTCATTGACACACAACCGCCATGACTCACATAAATAGATTGTTTGATCATGATATTACGATAACCAAATTATGTAAGGTATGGATTGGATATATAATTTTTAAAGATGCGATCGCATATACATATATATGTCTTTTCTTGTAATCCCACATGTGTCCTTTTATAAAGTAATTTTTATTTATTTATTTTTATTATGTTATATGGACCAAGTAGGAGAATGAAGGATTTATGGTCCTAATAACTAATGGTTTTAATGTTAAGTTAATGTGGGATATGTAAGATATCAAATTAATTATTAAATTAATGAAGTCTTGAATTAATGAAGGATTAATTATCCAAATTATACACATGCCGATGTATTGGTTTGAGAAACTGTTTCTCAACATAACATTAATTTTATGGGAATTAATTGTTGCGTTAAACTAAATATGAGAAACACTCGTCCTCTCTCCGACCTTTATATAAATCAGAATTCCCATTAGTTCTGATATATGAAAATAACGCATAAAAGTTTAAAGTATGAAGGTTAAGGAGGAGAGAAACGATTGTTGTCAAAATGTTTTCTTTCATTGATCAAAGTACGTAAGTTATTATCTTACAAAATTTAATATGATTATTTTATATGTGAAACAATATGTGATTCTAGATCTTTCATTTAACATTAATTTAAGATGTATAATAGTTTACATGTATTTACTTTAAGATGTATAATTGCTTACATTGGTTCTATCCATCTACATTATACGCCATCTCAGGAAAGGAAAATATGCTTCTCCAAACTTCTACTCAAAATACTCTTCTTCCGATCCCTCATCAAATTCAGACCTAGCAACAGCCGGTACCTACTTTGTGGTCCCTATCTTTTAATTTCCTATTCTGAACTTGCAGAAGCCGCAAACAATTTTAATCATGAGAAAGAACTTGAAGAAAGAGGATTTGGAACAGTATACCATGGTAAGAAGATAAACTTTTCTGTCTCAATGGAATGATCATCTATAATACATTTAGATATAATAGCTAAAGAAACATGATTATTCAGGAAAACATAGAGATGGACTGGAAGTTGCGGTCAAACGCCTATATGACCACAATTATAGAAGTGTTGAGCAGTTTATCAATGAAATTCAAATTCTCACATGTTTGCGCCACAAAAACCATGTCTCGCTTTATGGCTGCAATTCGCGTCACAGTCAGGGTCTCCTCCTTGTGTATGAATTCATTCCCAATGGCACTGTTACTGATCATCTCCATGGTGATCGAGTGAACCCTTGTTTACTCACATGGCCTGTTCACCTGAACATTGCCATAGAAATTGCTAGTGCATTGGCTTACCTTCATGCCTCTGATATCATACATCTTGATGTGAAAAAAAAAACAAACATTCTTCTTGACAACAACTTCTATGTGAAAGTTGCAGATTGTGGGCTTTCCCAATTGTTCCCCAATAATGTTACTCATGTCTCCACCGCTCCACAAGGAACTCCAGGCTATGTCGACCCAGAATATCAAAAATGTTATCAGCTAACAGAAAAGAGTGATGTATATAGCTTCGGAGTCGTCCTTATTGAGCTCATATCATCAAAGCCTGCTGTTGATATATCTAGACATAGATGAAATTAATTTGGCTAGCTTGGTGATAAACAGGATTCATAAACCTGCAGTTGATGAGTTAATTGATCTGTCTTGGATTTCATTCAGATGAAGAAGTAAAAAGGATGGCAACTTCAGTAGCAGAACTGGTTTTTCTATGTCTGCAACAAAATAAGGAAATGAGACCTTCCATGGATTTTGTTTTGGAGGAATTGCAGAGAATTAAAAGCAGAGATTGCAAGCTAGGGAATCTAAAAAAGAAGATGATGATGACAAAGAAGAGTTGAAAAGTATGCAATAGCAGCCACGACCATCACCACCACATTGTGAAGAAAGTGTTGTAGAAACTAATACAAAGAATAAGAGATTCGAGAAGGACTAATTTTATTATGATTCAATGATTACAATGGAAGAAGACCTTCTCCTTATATAGTTACAATTACTTGGACGCTAAGTAAGAAATTACATATATAGGATATACCATAAGGAGCGTTTAGTATATCCTATATTTAGAGTATCCTATATTTAATATATCCTATATTAAGTATATTCTATATTCAACACTCCCCCTCAAGATGGAGCATAGATGTCAATCATGCCCAGCTTGTCAATCACTTCGTTAAATATTCGTCCACAAACTCCTTTTGTAAGAATATCTGCAAGTTGATCTTCTGACTTCACAAATGGAAAACATATGCACCCTTTGTCAATATTTTCTCTGATAAAGAACCGATCCACTTCAACATGTTTCATACGGTCATGTTGAATTGGATTGTGTGCAATCATAATCGCCGCTTTATTGTCACAGTGTAGATCCATTGCTTTCACGAGTTTAAATCCAAGATCCTTCAATATATTCTGTATCCATAGTAGTTCACATACTCCATGAGCCATACCCCGAAACTCAGATTCTGCACTTGATCTAGCAACAACCTTTTGCTTCTTAGCTCTAAATGTCACCAAATTCCCATATACAAACGTAAAATAGCCTGAGGTTGACCTCCTGTTTGTCATATCTCCTGCCCAATCTGCATCGGTGTATCCCATTACTTCCATATCACCACCTTTCCGGAATAAGAGACCTTTTCCCGGAGATTTCTTCAAGTACCTTAGTATTCGAAAGACCGACTTCATATGTTCTTCACTTGGATTATGCATGAATTGACTTACAACACTAGTGGCATATGCAATATCCGGTCGAGTATGGGAGAGATAAATTAGTCTTCCCACTAAGCGTTGGTACCTTCCTTTGCACATGGAACTTGGTCGAGAAACATTCCCAAGTGATGATTCGCTTCAATCGGTGTATCTACCAGTTTGCAATCAAGCATCCCAGTTTCTGCAAGAAGATCTAATATATACTTTCGTTGAGACATGAAAATACCTTGACTTGATCTTGCAATTTCAATGCCTAAGAAGTATTTTAACTGTCCCAAATCCTTCATCTCAAATTCCCATGACAAATAGTTCTTCAGTGCCTCCATTTCTATTGAGTCATTTCCAGTAACAACCATATCATCAACATAAACAATAAGAGCGGTAAGCTTGCCTGACTTCCGTTTTATAAACAAGGTATGATCAGAATTACTTTTTCTATATCCAAATGCCTTCATGCTCTTCGTAAACCGTCCAAACCAAGCTCGTGGCGACTGTTTTAACCCGTACAATGCCTTCTTTATTTTGCATACTTTTCCTCCTTCAGAATTCGTGACTCCCGGTGGTAACTCCATGTATACTTCTTCTTCTAAGTCTCCATTGAAATGCATTCTTCACGTCAAATTGTTGTAATGGCCAACCTTGATTGGCTGCAAGAGAAATGAGTACACGAATAGTGTTTATCTTTGCCACTGGGGCGAAGGTCTCCTCGTAATCCACACCATACGTCTGCGTATACCCTTTGGCAACTAGTCTTATACCTATCAATACTTCCATCTGAATTCATCTTTACAGTAAAAATCCAACAACACCCAACAATACGATATCCGTGGGGTTTATCAACAAGTTCCCAAGTGGAATTCTTCTGTAATGCATTCATATCTTCATTCATGGCTTTCTTCCATCGTGGATATGATAGTGCTTCCTGCAAATTACTAGGAATAGATACAGAGGATAATTGATTCATAGTGCATGTAAACGACTTAAACAACCTATGGGTGGACACATAATCAGAAATTGGGTATTTGGCTTTAGAATTGATATCTGGTTCATAAGTAGATTTTGGAATACCTTTAGTAGGCCTTTCTGAACGTCTAGGTTGAATATCATTAACAATGTTAGGATTAGGTAATACCTGAGGTTCGACATTCTGTGGTAGTGCTTCGGTAGATGGTGTTAGAATGTTGGAGTCACGGGTAACTTCTACTACTTCAGCTTGATCTCCCCCTGTCGTCTGATCCTCTCCATTCATATGAAGTTCATCTTCAATACCCTGATCTCCCCCTATCATCTGCTCTGCTTCACTTTCCTTTTCATCATCAGTTAGGTTACTACGCCTGTTCAAATTACTCGTCAAATCCTCTAGTTCCTGAAACATATCCCCAACAATAGGGAACTTTCCTTCACCATCATTATGTTTCTCCCCCTGAAGGGAAGATCCCATAAAATACGCCTCTAATTCTGGAAACGAAACATCCAAAGAGATATACACCTTCCCCTCCACAAGATCATAACAACGATAACCCTTTTTAAAATCAGCATAATGATCCAATTTTCCTCGCTGATGTTTAGGTATATGAACAAAGACAACACATCCAAAAACACGTGGTTCTAGGTTTGGCATTGCATGGATGGTGATAAGATCATGAAGTTTTTGGAAAGGGGTCTAAAATTCAATGACCCTAGATGGTGTGCGATTTATCAAGTAAGCAGTAGATTTTAACGCTTCTCCCCAATAATTCAATGGCATATTCATTCCAAAAAGAGATGCACGAACAACTTCTAACAGTTGTCTATTCATTCGTTCAGCTAACCCATTTTGCTGTGGGGTATAAACATTAGAGGTTTGATGTCAAATGCCATTATTTGTCAAGAACTCTAACATGTAATTACTAGTAAATTCTCCTCCATTATCAGATTGATACACTTGTATCCTCCTTTGGAATTGGGTCAAAACCATCTGATAAAATTTTTTAAATACTTCAAAGACTTCACTTTTATGAATAAGTAGGGATACCCACATCATACGAGTACACTCATCAATAAAAATCACAAAATAATGAGCTCCAGATAATGAAGGAATACGTGCAGGACCCCATACATCAGAGTGAATAATACTAAAAGGTTCTGAACTTTTATTAAAACTTGGAGAGTATGTAATACGATGACTCTTAGCGAGTTCACAAATATCACACTTATAAGGATTCCCGTAGTTTTTAATTGGCTTATTTCGTGATCAAACCATATGTGGGGATCATGTAAGGGTAGCTTAGGAATGTGTTCAAGCTCAAGGCCCTTGCAAGTGTTAAGCACTCCAAAGGTATATGTTTAGTGCTAATTTTTCTATGAAGAGATTTAGTGCACACACTCACTTAGCATACTTGCATTTGTGTGCATTCTCTTCACATGTCACTTATCACACTTGCATTTCTTTGTTATATTTTTATGTGTGGATTTGTCCGTAGATGAGTTTCGAGCGATTCGGAGTCTTGTCTATATGTTTCGGATGATTTCCGAGACATTTGGGACATTCCGTGTTTTTATCGGAAACCGAAATTCAATTCTGAGCTTAAATTGAAAGGTTATATAATTTTCCATATTTATATTTGAGTTCAGGTTAATTTTCCGAAGACGGAATTGAATTCTGAATTCCGAGTTCAGAACTGGACTGAAGGCTTTGTGTGTCATGATTGCAACACAAAGAGAGGTGGCATGTGATGGCTTGTGTGTGTGGCATCTTTAGTTTTTTGCCCCGTGGGCCACGCCACACCCACGCCCATTTTGCTGCTCTGCCCGCGTTGGTGCCACGGGGACTCACACGGCACTCTTCATTTTTTGCTTCTTTATTTTGTTTGTTTTTTATACTGTTTGGTTGTTTGTTAAAAAAATATATATATATATATAATAACGAGTTGTGTTCTGATGTCTGATATGTTTGCTTTTAATTTTATTGTTCATTATATATTATATAAATTTGTTCACGTGCTGCACCAACTTTTTGTCTTTTGCATATTTATTATATATATATATATATATATATTAACGTTTTAGCTGCACGCCTGCACCTAACTTTTGTATACATTATATTATATATATATATATTCTTCACGTGCATCATTTTTTTTTTGACTTGCATATATTATATATCTGTTATAAGTGCTTCACGCCTTCTGTTCTCTTTTTATCTTTTGTGTCTTTAGTATATATATATTAAATACGATGGCGTTTTGCCTCTTTTTCATTCTTGACCTGATTCACTTATATATATATATATATATATATATATATACTTTCTTCTTCATTTTTTTCAAGAAGGCAAGCAACACACTTTTGAGAGAGCAAAAAATATCTTCAAGAGAGAAACTCCCAAGAACTTGTCTTTAACTCTCAAAACCCATTTTCATATGCATAAAAATATCATCTAAACATTTTCTAGCATAGTTAGGATATTTACTCGCATGGGTCTTGGTCAACACACTTCCCTTGGTATGTTCTTCACTATTATCATTTATAATTAGTGTTTTATTTATCAAGGCATCTCTTTTATTATTTGCTTGTTCTTAGATTAAAATCTAATATTCAAAATAGAGATTGTTGTGTTTGACATGATTGAGTGTTGTATTGTGATAGCTAATTAGGTTTTGTGCTTAATCTTGATTAGCTAAACTATTTGATTGAACATGTCATTTAGTTTTTAATATCTAGGATTGTTCTAATTGTATATTAATCATCTTAGATAAGCATATAGGGTTTCCCTTGCTCTATGTTGCATTTTGGATATTCACATATATTCACTTAGGGTTGTATTCTCTTCATAGAGAAAGTAAGTCTTGTGTGTAGCTTCCGGGATTAGGTTGCTTAGATCGCAAGCAAATTGGACAAGGTTCACTCATACCGGGATTAGGTAGGTGTGTGATTACTTCCGGGATTAGGTTGTAATCGTTTACACATTTAGTGGATTCGAGGTTCGAGTGTGGCTTACTTACTAGCCCGTGGTTTTTCCCGTGAGGGTTTCCACGTAAAAATCAAGTGTTATTTAATTTCCGCATATTTTACTTGATTTATTGCTTTATCTATTTAGGGGTAATTTTGTAATTTTGACAAACACGAAAAATTGGGTAAAAAGCGTAAAATCTATTCACCCCCCCTCTAGATAGTTTTATACACACCGTGCTATAATTAGTTTCAATTGGTATCAGAGCGGGTTCCTAGATATACTTAGGTGATCTTCGCTTATTTTGGTGTGTTTTGCATTTTGTGTGATTTTTGATCATTCATACATTTGCATTCTTTTCATTCATTCATAAACACTATGAGTGGAAACGGTGGCAACCATGAGGGGGCTTCTAGCACGAGACCTCCTCTCCTCACTGGATTGAACTATTCCCAATGGAAAGGGAAGATGGAATCTTATATATGCCAAATTCATGACCGGGCATGGATGTCGGTTGAAGATGGATATGATCTCCCTATGATGACTCCCGCGGGTGGAGGACAAGATGTTTTGAAGCCTAAGGGGCAATGGAACGCGCAAGAGTTTGAGGCTTCAAAGTGGAATAGGAAGGCGATGCATGCCATCATGTGTGCAGTGGATGAGAATCAGTACAAGCTTATTAAGAATACTCAGATTGCAAAAGCGGCATGGGACATCCTTCAAGTTGCACATGAGGGAACCGAGGTGGTGAAGGAGTCCAAGCTTCAAGTCCTCTAAACTCAATTTGAGTTACTTAGGATGGGAGAGGATGAATGCTTCAATGACTTCGAAATCAAATTGATGGACATTGTAAATCAAAGCCATCAACTCGGAGACTCGTATTCAGATAGGAGAGTCAAGCAAAAAATTATGAGATCTCTCCCCGATAGGTTTGAATCAAAGGTGACGGCCATAGAAGAAAATAGTGGCTACATGGATATGAAGCCAAGTGAGGTGATTGGACGTCTCCTTGCATATGAGTCTAGGAAGGCTCCTAGCACCACTACGTAAGAAGTCTAAAGGAATAGCTTTGAAAGCATCTAAGGATGCAAAGGAGGCAAAGCATGAATCGGATGAAGACCTTGCCTTATTCGTGAAAAGGTTTAATAAGGTTATGGGGTTCAAGAAGAAGAAGGGATTTGGGTCAAGAGGACAAGACTTGAAGAAAAAAGGTTCCTTCAAGAAGTTTGAGCCTAGACAAGAGAAGACCGAAAGGAAAGGGGTCCGGTGCTTTGAATGTGGTGGGATTGGTCACTTTGCCTCCGAATGTGCTAATCACAATGAAAAGAAGAAGGGCAAAGTGATGGCCGCCACTTGGAGTGGGAGTAGTGATGACTCCAATGAGGAAGATGAGTCTTCAAGTGAAGAAGAACTCATGGCTAACCTCCTAGCTTTTGCCTCCTCACATAAGAGCAAAAGTGGTAGTGAGAGAGAGGAAATGAGTCAAGAGGAAAATGACTCAAGTGAAGTAGAAAGTGACTCCTCTTCTATTTCCATAAAGAAATTTGTGGAGCAAAAGGTGCTCGCTAAATACCATGCCGAGTTCAATGATTTAGCAATTAAAAGCACAAGAAAGATTGAGAGGTTGAGAGAAGAGAACCTTGAACTTTCGGCTCACAATGACCACTTAAGTGAACAAGTGGAAAGATTGAAGAGGAGAGAGGGTAAGTTAATTGAGGAGTTAGACTTATCCAAGAGAAGTGAAGAAGGCTTAAAGAGGGAACTTGTAGAAGTTAAAGGGTCCTTGGCTAGGATAGATTCTAGCACTAAGAAGCTTGACCATATGCTTGGTGTTAGAAAGAGTCCATGTGACAAGAGGGGTCTTGGGTATGAAGATGACAAGAAGATCTCTACCTCTAACAAGACCGTGTTTGTCAAGAGTTTGAGGAACGAAGAAACCTCATTTGTGCAAATTCCTAGGAAGAAATTAGAAGTAGGACAATGCTCTAATGCACAAGTGAAGATGGGGCCAAGAAGGCAACCTCAAGCTCAACCCCCTAGGGTCCCTCAAGCCAACACTCCTCCACACTTGGCTCACAAAGGAAAGAGACCAATCATGCAACCTCAAGCTAGGAAGCAACCTAGACCGGTTCAACAACGAAGATGGATTGAACCCATTCATCCACAAAGACAAGGACAAGGACAAGGTATGATTCCTTATTTTACTCCTATATGTCACTTTTGTGGATTTGATGGTCATATTAGACCACATTGCTTTCGATATATAAAAATGTGTAGAACACGAAGCATGATTGAAAAGAGAAAGAATATAGCCAAGATGCATGTTCCTAGAAATGATAATATTGATTTGCATGATTCTAGGAATAGCAGAGCACATGTACCAAAGACCACTAAGAAAGCTAAAATTGTTGCTAAGTGGATTAGAAAGAATGAAAATGTTTGCCATGTTGCACAAATAGCCTTGAAGGCAAATTCTTATAATTTTTGGTATTTGGATAGTGGGTGCTCTAGGCACATGACGGGAAACAAGAGTTTCTTCGAGACTCTTGTTATGGAGGAAGGTGGAAATGTCACTTTTGGTGATGGATCCAAAAGAAATGTTTTAGGGAAAGGAACCATTTGCGTTCCCAGATTACCCTCCTTATCCAATGCTTTATTTGTTGATGGCTTGAAAGCCAATTTAATAAGCATTTCACATCTTAGTGATGAAGGATATTCCGTCTTGTTTTCTAAAGATTATTGCTCTATCCTAAAACCCGATGGACAAACCTTGTTAAAGGGTATGAGATCTAGCGACAATTGTTATTGTCTTGAAGCTAGTATTGTATCTAATCATGTGTCCATGGATGAGCAAATTGAGTTGTGGCATGAAAGACGTGGCCACATGAACTTTAGGGATCTACGGACCCTTGGAAAGTTCGAGTGTGTGCGTGGCCTCCCTAAGCTTGGGAAGAAAGCCAATGGTGTTTGTGGACCTTGCCAACAAGGAAAGCAAACTAAAAGCATGCACAAAAAGGGTAAGTATCTCACCACCAAGGAGCCTCTTGAGCTTCTCAACATGGACCTCATGGGTCCCATGCAGACCGAAAGTTTGGGTGGAAAGAGATACATTTTTGTTTGTGTTGATGATTTCTCTAGGTTCACATGGACATATTTTCTTAGAGAAAAATCCGAAACTTTTGATAAGTTTAAAATGCTTTGTAATAAAATACAAAATGAGATGAACTATAATATTAAAAGCATAAAACGGATTAGAAGTGACCATGGGAGGGAATTTGAGAATGCTACCTTTGAAACCTTTTATAATGGTTTAGGTATCTCCCATGAGTTTTCGGCTCCTAGGACACCTCAACAAAATGGAGTTGTTGAGAGGAAAAATAGGGTCTTTCAAGAGATGGCCCGTGTGATGTTGCTTAGCAACAATGTCCCTAGGAACCTATGGGCCGAAGCCATCAATACGGCTTGCTATATAGGAAATAGAGTTTTCCTAAGGCCTGGTACTAGAAACACCTCCTATGAGTTATGGAAAGGCAAGAGGCCAAATGTTAGCTACTTCCACACTTTTGGAAGCAAATGCTACATTTTGAATGACCGTGATCAACTTGGCAAATTCGATGCTAAGAGTGATGAGGGTATTTTTATTGGCTATGCCTTGAATAGTAGAGCCTATAGAGTTTTCAATTTAAAAACTCTAAGTGTTATGGAATCATCCAATGTCGTATTTGATGATACTAGGCTCAAGTCTAATGATCATGAGGAGGATGTTATTTTTAGTGATGTTTCTCCTTTGGAGAAGGTTGTGGTGTCTCCTAATGTTGGGACATCTAATGTCAACAATGATGACACACAACCTATTGATAGAGTTCCTCCCCTGGACTCTAAAGAACCCACTCCATGGGTTAGGAAACTCCATGATAAAGAAGATATCATTGGAGAGGTTAATGAGGGTGTAAGGACTAGACGTCAACTTGCTAATCTTATTAGCTACACTTGATACACCTCTCAAATTGAACCCAAAAAGGTTGAAGAAGCCTTAAATGATGAGTTTTGGGTTCTTGCCATACAAGAAGAGATAAACCAATTCGAAAGGAATGAGGTTTGGATTCTAGTTCCTAGGCCTAAGACCACTAATGTCATAGGTACTAAATGGATATTTAGGAACAAATCCGATGAGGATGGCAACATAGTGCGGAACAAGGCTAGACTTGTAGCACAAGGGTACTCTCAAATTGAGGGTATCGACTTTGAGGAGACTTTTGCTCCCGTTGCCCGTTTAGAGTCCATTAGGCTTCTCTTGTCCATTTCTTGTGTGCACAAGTTCAAATTGCACCAAATGGATGTCAAGAGTGCCTTCCTCAATGGCTTCTTGCAAGAGGAAGTGTTTGTTAAACAACCCAAGGGGTTTGTGGATGCTCACCACCCCAACCATGTCTATCGCCTCAAGAAGGCTCTATATCGGTTGAAACAAGCACCGAGGGCTTGGTATGAGCGCCTCACTAAATTTCTTGTTGACAATAACTACACAAGAGGTAGTGTTGACAAGACACTATTCATCAAAAGAGACAATGATGAGCTTTTCATAGCTCAAATATATGTTGATGACATAGTGTTTGGCTCCACCAACAACACCAAGGTCCAACAATTTGTTGATGTTATGTCTCATGAATTTGAGATGAGTCTTGTTGGTGAGCTTAGTTACTTCCTAGGTTTGCAAATTAGGCAACTAGATGATGGGATTTTCATATCCCAAGCCAAATATGCCAAAAACCTAGTGAAGAAGTTTGGTCTTGAAAAAGCCAAACATTGTGATACTCCTATGAGCACCACTTTGAGGCTAAGCAAGGATGCTAGCGGTAAAAGTGTGGACCAAACCTTATATCGTGGCATGATAGGGAACTTGCTCTATTTGACCGCAAGTAGGCCCGATATATCATTTAGTGTAGGAGTTTGTGCTAGGTACCAATCCGATCCCAAGGAGTCCCATCTCTCTTCGGTTAAGAGAGTCATTCGCTTTGTGAATGGGACTTCCAACTATGGGATTTGGTACTCATTTGACACTAATCCTAGTCTTGTAGGATATAGTGATGCGGATTGGGCAGGAAATTGTGATGATAGGAAGAGCACATCGGGCGGTTGTTTCTTTCTAGACAACAACTTGGTGTCTTGGTTTTGCAAGAAGCAAAACTCGATTCCCTTGTCCACGGCGGAAGCTGAATACATAGCCGCGGGGAGTGGATGCACTCAACTTATATGGATGAAGCAAATGCTAGTAGACTACGGATTCAACCAAGGTACTCTCACTCTCTTTTGTGATAATATGAGTGCAATTAATATTTCCAAGAATCCGGTGCAACATTCTAGAACTAAGCATATTGACATCCGCCATCACTTCATTAGAGAGCTTGTTGAAAATAAATGCATAGTACTTGAACATGTAGGTACTAATGATCAACTTGCGGACCTATTTACTAAACCCTTAGATGCTACTCGATTTAAAACTCTTAGTAGATCTATTGGGATATGTCTTGTAGAGTGATGTGATTTATACTTGACCCCATATGGGGAACTCAAGCAAAGAGAGCTTTTTTGCATATTTGTTGTTTGCAAAAATTTGAAAAATCTTATGCCTCTTTCCTAATTTCTTGAGTAAGCTTGGTTGCACATATGTATATATGTTTTTTATCCAATAAGTGTGATCAATGCTTGTCTACAATCCATGTCATATTTATGTTCAAACATGCATTTTTGGACTAGGAGATTTTCTTAGGAAGTATGATGTGAATGACCTATAGTTATCTCCATGACATGATGATTCTTTTAAATAACATGCCAATGTCAAATGAAAAAGCATGAAATTCATATAACATGCTCACATGAAAAGCATGAATTGATGATTGCATATTCTTAAAATGTAAAAACTTGTGTGAAAGCTTATGAGACTCAAAATGAATAAAGGATCTTGTATCCGTTCAAAGGAATTTATTTTCCAAATGTCTCTCTTTTTTTATTTGTTGAACATGGCTACTATCATACGGATATCTTATCCGGAAAAATCAAATAGGGTGCAAAGTCGCTCATGCCATGTTTCGCCTATAAAGTTGGATATAGTTACTCTTAAATTGAAATCAATAATCTCTATATCCTTGCCTTTCTCATGACAAATGGTGAAATTGGTTTGAATTCATTTAGAAACCTTTGTCATTTGCTTTGCCAAATAACATTGTATTTTGGACTTGAATGCTACATGTCTTGTATACAAAGCATGATTATTCACACATTTTCAATAAAAATAAATCTCCTTGTTTCTCTCCAATTTATTGAGATGCATAAAGTGGCTTATATGACTATGCAAATATTTAGTATACTACTATCTCTCTTTGCCTTGAGTGACCCGGTTGGGGACTACTCCTTTGCCTATATCATGACAAAAAGGGGGAGTAGGATATGGTAAGGGGAGATGCAAATTGGTGTTGCAATTGTTCACATTGGGGAGAAAACACATTGAGGGAGAGTAACCCTTTGAGGGGGAGCATTGCATTTATCATACATTGCATATATTTTGTAATGTCGTGCCTAAATTCTAAAAATGCAAATGCTTGTTTTGATATCACTTGATTAATCTCACATGTATTTTTTGGAAAAATATAGAAACTTTGTTTTGTAGGGTTGGTTGTTCTACAAGAGATTAGAGCATTGAAGATTTTATTTTGTTTATTATCTCTTTGTATTGTAGAAGATCTATGTTATCCCGTTGTTTCTATTTTTATGTGAGGAATCAATGTGAGTGGTGGTTTTGTCACGAAATAGCCAAAGGGGGAGATTGTAAGGATTCCCGTAGTTTTTAATTGGCTTATTTCGTGATCAAACCATATGTGGGGATCATGTAAGGGTAGCTTAGGAATGTGTTCAAGCTCAAGGCCCTTGCAAGTGTTAAGCACTCCAAAGGTATATGTTTAGTGCTAATTTTTCTATGTGAAATTCCTTTAAGCAATATAGTGTAAATATACCTAGAGGGGGGGTGAATAGGTATAGGCTCCAAATTCTTCCAATTTAAAAATAATGCGGAATATAATAAAGAGAATGCACACTTGATAAGATTTTAGCAAATGAATTGATATCACTAATACAAGAGTTAATCAATTTACAAGATATGCAATCAATGTAGGATATGGAAGATAAAGAAAAAATAAAAACAAAAATGAACACAAGAGTTTTAACGTGATAAAACCTCAAAGAGGAAACATCCACGGTTTGATACCACAACCACCGGCAAAGCAATCCACTATGTGAAAAAGGACTTACACACTCAAGCTATCACTCATGATATCCGCTCAAGCTATCAACTCCTAATCTACCCTCGGGCTAGTGAATCACCAAGCCTACTTCCTATCCGAGATGTATCCTACACCTCTAGAAAGTAACTTCCTATCCAAGACGCTCACGTCTCTAGGAAGATTTCGTGCTTGCCTATCCGGATCCTCCCGACCCTAGACAAGACTTCCTTGCTCTATCCACAAAGCTTCACTCACTTTGCTAGAGACTTCAACCTAATGCAAGGCTATGATCTAAAGTGATGCAAGTGATGCAAACACAAACAAATTAAGCTAGATGATCAATCAAGCAAAATGTACATGTTCAATGATAGTCTAGAATATGATTTCAACACACAATCACAAAACTATCTAGAAATCAAGACATGCAAAACAATAAGAACAAAGGTATGAATATTCAATATATCACACTAAAAACCTAGTTCTTAGATCATGAAATAAAGCATAGAAAATAACATGAAGCACATCACACATATATTTTCTAGAATCAATTTCATGATCAATCAAGTTTAGCACATAAATGTTCAAGACTAATCACAAAGCTAAAACTCAATTAACAAATGATCAAATAACCCTAGCATGTGATCTAACATACTTCTCAACAAGTTTCATCAATCAAATGGAAAGAATCAATAGATGATCAAAGATGAAATTGAAAAAGAAATAAGTTGAACATTACAACTGACCACGGACTGGAAATGGACCAGCTGAGAAAAATGCCGAAGTCAACTACCTCTAGAATTACTTGAGATTTGTAGCTCTCTTCGAGACCAACAATTTTGATTTTTGAATCGAATGATTTCGAGTTCGTATGAGAGAGATATGATCAAAACAAGTAAACATAAATTGTTGAAAAACTGATGCGAGAATCAAGTGTTCTTAAAAAAAAATTGCATAAGTGTGGAGGGAAGGAGGTTTGCTTAAAAGGAGGGAAAAGGAGAGAATTTCCGAGCAAATCACGTGGTGCCACATCAGTACCCCGTGGGGGGCGCGTGGGGCCCACAGGAGCAGAAGGTTCCCTTGCCCGTGGGGCCCACGGCCTCCCACACGGGCTGGCCAAGTGGCCACACATGATTTGCACACCTCTCGCGCGCTCCCTCGGTTCGTTGCCCCATATCTTGAGCATCCGACCTCCGATTTTGAATCCGTTTTCGGATTACAAACCGTGACTCCCTCACGCACAACTACGACTACTCAACATTGAAAAATGGTTGAGAAATCATCTCGGAATCCGACGATGAAGTCAATACAACAATTGAGAACGAAAAGTAGCATAGTCAACTTGTTTGGACTTGAAACCTTATGAATGAGTAACCGAAACGACCGGAACTCGATAAGGCATTAAATAAGAACATGTTCAAGTCCTAAACACAAAATATGAAAACAAATAAACACATATTCACACAAACATGCCATATCAAAGAGATAGTCACAAAGCATGCAATTTCACAATGTTTGTCAATACAAGATCAATGCATGAGCATGCTATGAAGTGTGTGAATGTGTTATACCAAATGTTTGAACCACGATGCAGGGACACACATGTATGAATTGTGTGTGTGTGCGCTAACGCCTTGCAAGAGGATGGAAGTCAAGATTTACCTTTGACGTTTTTCACCTCTTGAAGACGACTTTTGCACTAGACGTTGCTCTTCACTTTTTAAGCTTCCTTTCTTCAAATAATGTCATAAGCAACAACTAATACAAATATGGAGTGTTTTGCAATGGAATCAAGCCAATACACATCATGAACCTTACAATCTCCCCCTTTGGCTATTCCATTGGCAAAAACACTCAACCTCACCATACAATGTTTCACTCAAATAAACTCAAGATGATAGCATACTCTCAATCTCACATTACAAAGAAATTCCTAGACTAAAAAAACTTTAAGTCTTCAAGAATTCCTCTTTCGGTCTTCAAAGTACCTATGAGAGAAAATAGCAACCAAACAAGAGATCTTCTCTAAAGAAGAATGGTGAGTTATTTAACCAAACAACAAACATAGAAGATATCCCTTATCTCATACACAAATGCATTATCTCAAGTGAATAAAATATGTTCATGTTAAAGCATTCCCTTAGTTTCCCAATTTCCAAGAACTAACTATCCTTAACATTATCAAGAAAGAATTCTTTCTCCCCCTTAAGACAAGAATTCTCCCCCTTAAGACAAAGTCACAATTAAGCACAAAGAGGAATAAGATTCACACAATTGGAACAATTTCCACACAAGGTGTAAAGTATACAAAAAACTCCCCAATATCAAACATGGAGAGGTATACATTTTCTCCCCCTTTTTGTCAAGGAATAGACAAGGGACACAAGAGATAAAGAACGAGATATTAAGCAAACAAATCGTATAGAAAGCGAAAGTTGAATAAACTAAAGCTCCCCCTTAACATATGCTCCACATATTATCAACAAGTAGATTTGTTCACAAGGGACTTCACATAATCACACAATCAAGCAATAAGAGAAAATATTTCATAACTTGTCAAAGTCCAAGAGAGAATCATAGATTTTCATTAATCTCTCAAAAATATTCTCACATTGCTAATGAATCAAGCACATAAGCAAAATGTGTGTGTGTGAATGCTTCTCAAATATATAGTAGGAGTAATTATGATATCAACATGCAAACTCTATCCACACCTATCCATCTAAAGCCTTTCAAAAATAGGTCAAACCGATATTCATCCGGATTTTTGCTTTTAAAATGAATAGATATCAACATATGAGCGTGTGTGTGCATGTGGCTCGTTTTCCCGTTTCTATTTGTCAACCCGAGCTTTTTCACAATTCTCAACTATACACCATAAGCCTTTTTGTTTTGTTTTAGGCTTGAATCAAAGAATTTTTTTCTTATTTTTTTTTTATGATTCATTTCAACACTTCTTTGATTTTACTAACAAAAACATATACTCCTCATGGCAGCTTTCACTCATCACAATGGCGTAGCCCTTTCCTACATTGGGTGGCTTCACAACCAAGGTGTGTAGCCCTTTCCATGAGGGTGCTCGTTGATTACTATGTAGTGCCGAAGCAAAATGGATACATATCATAGGTCATCTATCATGTACTTAGTAATAAACTTCTAGATGCATCCATTATCTACACAATTTCAACCACATATACTCAAAACTAAAACATACAAGAGAAGCATTAGTGCACTTTTAAAAAAAAAAAAAAAATTTCAAGCTCAAGTGCATGATCTAGAAACAATAAGAGTTATTTATTTAAGATCATTACTTCTCAAGTGAGTAGCTCTCAAAGATATTAATATTCAAATAAAGTTTTGCTCATCAAGCCACTCACAATCACACAAAGACAATAATCAACACAATCATGTCAATGGATCTTAGAAGAGTTTTAAACCTCTTTTTGTCCAAGGACTTAGAACAAACCCGCAAGTTGATTTTTAGTAGGCATATGCTTTAGAGAAACAATAGAATGTTCAACATGTTCTCTAATGAAATGATGCCTAATATCTATGTGCAATGATATCATGCATACATAGAGTTGAAAAGATGAAATAGAAAGCAAGCTTTTAGAGTAGAGAAATACCTTAGCAAGCTTTTTCACCAATGAAAGGTCTCCGCTCTTTTTATGAGCTTTCTTGGCTTGTTTGTCCTCATGACAACAAGTTGTTGGTGTGTCATCCTAAGAAAATAAAGACCAAACACTTTCAACTCAAACAATTACATAAAAATGACTTTCTCTAAAAGTCTTAACAAAAATTTTCACCAAATAGATTTCAAAATTCAACTTCTTTAAAGTTAATCACCAAATTTTGACTATCATAGTGATTATGAGAATATTAAGTTCATGTATTGACTAGAGACACTAAGTTTGAATACTAGACCTAGCACATTAAAAAAGGCATAGTCAAGCATCAAACCTAGAACTCTTATCAAACAAGAACAACAATATTCTCATTTGTGCTACTCAATCAAGTATGAGAGCACTCACCTTTGACCATATTGGTCTTAGGTGAACCAACACAAACAACATCATGATCATTACGCATGGCAATATGAAATCTAGAAGATAAATCATCAACTATCTTCTTCATGAAAACATCACTCATATTAAAGTCAACATTTTTGCCACGCACAAATATTTCATCAAGACTCTTCAAATGATCATGGTTAACACTCTTCTTAACCAACTTCTTCTCAACATATTTCTTAACATGATTATTATTAACATGTATGTCATTCTTTTCAATCCAAATTTTCTTGGTAGGTTTCTTCACATGAATATGATCAATATGCACATTTCTCAAAGCCTCAAAGCTATTGTCATGTTTAGAAACTTTCAAAAAAGATTTATCTATTTCAGAAGAATGCACATTATTTTTCTTAACCCAAACTTTCCTTGTTGATTTCTTTTCATTAACATGTTCATCATGCATAGTCTCTAATGCCCCAACATGTTTAGAGACAACCAAAGGAAGTCTTTTCATCTCACTAGCATGCATCTCATTCCCTAGTTTGCATTGTCTAATATACTCATAGCATTTAGGTTTGATATGTCCAACAACATTGCAAAAATGACAAATCGGGATAAACTTAGAGATGTTACGTTTAGCTCTAGACTTAAACTCATGCTTAGGAGTATGAATAGGTAACTTTTTCACATTTTTATCATGTTTCACATTTCCTAGTTTGCATTGCCTAGCATATTCATAACACTTAGGCCTAATGTGACCAACCACATTACAATAATGACAAACCGGAATGAATTTAGAAAAATTACCTCTTGGGTGTGCATGCTTTGGTTGAGAAGTCGGTTGAGAAGTCCCATTGCTCTTCTTCCCTTTGTCTTTGATGTTGGAAGGAATAGTACTAGAGTCTTTATTCTTCTTGGACTTTCTTGACTTGTTCTTGGTTGTAGGAGTCTTCTTAACTTTTTCTACATAACCCAAGCCACTTTTATCTCCATGATGCTTTCCAAGTTTTATCACATCATCAAGCTTAATGGCTCCAATTTTCATGCCATTAATAGACTCTTTGAGAGCTTTGACTTCATCTATAAGCTCACACTCTTTTATCTTCATGATAGACAAAGAGTTCTCTTTTTGCTTAATCTCTCCTTCCATGGCAAACAACTTCATTGTAAAATCTTCTCTTAGATCATCTAGCTCTTGAGCACTTTCTTCCACCTTTGAAAAATAATTTTCAATGGTCTTTTCATGCTCCTTGATGACTTCACTTTGCTTGCTCATCTTCTCCAAAGACATCTTCTTTTCATTTACAAGAGCTTTAAAGATCACCACTAAATTGGCATTGATCAACTTCAACTTGTTGTTCTCTTCATTCTTTTGTTGAAGGATCTTGTCATTGAAGCTTATAAAATCTTGATTTGAGGAGGCTTCGAACTCTTCTTGATTGAAGGAGATTTCACTATCTTCACTACTCGAAGAGTATTCACTTTCCTCATTACTTGAGGAGTCTTCACCACTATCCTCAAATCTTCCTTCATATATAGCCGGGTGAGCAATATAATCTTCTCTTTCATTCGAGGACTCCTCTTCCTCTTCTTTATCACTCACACTCACATCACTCCAAGAAGCCGCCATTGCTAATCCTTTCTTAGACTCTCTCTTCCCATTAGCACGCTTGGTGGAGATAAATCCAATCCCTTTGCATTCATGGCATTGAATTAACTTCTTCATAGATTTATCCTTGCAATCTACCACTTCTTTTGGAGTGATCTTCTTCTTGACTTCCTCTCTCTTAGAACATATGTTCTTTAGAAATTTCTTGAAAGTTCTCACCATACAAGCCACATCATCTTCACTCTCCTCATTGGTTACCTTGAGTGCTATTCCCTTACCTTCAATCTTCGGCTTGAACCCAAGCTCATAAGTTTGTAGAGACCCAAGAAGCTCATCAACCCTCATAAGATCGACATTCTTGCTTTCTTCAATTGCGGTCACCTTTGCTTTAAATCTCTTAGGCAAGGATCTCAAGATCTTCCAATTAATTCTCTCTTGTGGATATAGCTCTCCCAAAGTTTGACTTTGGTTGGTGATATTCAAGAGTCTAGTTTGGAAGTCTACTAACTTCTCATCCTCATTCATAACAAGACTTTCAAATTGAGAAGTAAGCATTTGTACTCTAGACCTTCGAACCGCTAACGTACCCTCATTGGTAGTTTGCAAAGTATCCCATGCTTCCTTTGCCGATTCAAGGTTTTGGATGTAGATAAATTGAGTACAATCTACACCTCCAAAAATAGCATTCATCGCCCGATGATGCCATTTAGCATTATCAAAATCAATGGCCGTCCATTCGGCTCTAGGTTTTGCAATTATAGTGCCATCTTCAATCCTTTTGGTAGGCAACTCATAACCTTCCTCAACACTTATCCATGCTTTTTCATTAATGGATCTAATGTAAGCTCTCATCCTAATTTTCCAAAAGGAGTAGTTACCACTATTCAATAGAGGAGGTCTACCAATAGAAGCACCTTCCGGCATTGAATCACCCATAGCTACAAAAATGAACAAACACAACAAAACACAACAAAACAAAATACAAACACTATAATATGGATCTATCTAATTACTTCTAGACACCCGCTCTGATACCAATTGAAATTCCCTTAAGCAATATAGTGTAAATATACCTAGAGGGGGGGGGGGGGGGGGGGGGGGGGGTGAATAGGTATAGGCTCCAAATTCTTCCAATTTAAAAATAATGCGGAATATAATAAAGAGAATGCACACTTGATAAGATTTTAGCAAATGAATTGATATCACTAATACAAGAGTTAATCAATTACAAGATATGCAATCAATGTAGGATATGGAAGATAAAGAAAAAATAAAAACAAAAATGAACACAAGAGTTTTAACGTGGTAAACCTCAAAGAGGAAACATCCACGGGTTGATACCACAACCACCGGCAAAGCAATCCACTATGTGAAAAAGGACTTACACACTCAAGCTATCACTCATGATATCCGCTCAAGCTATCAACTCCTAATCTACCCTCGGGCTAGTGAATCACCAAGCCTACTTCCTATCCGAGATGTATCCAACACCTCTAGAAAGTAACTTCCTATCCAAGACGCTCACGTCTCTAGGAAGATTTCGTGCTTGCCTATCCGGATCCTCCCGACCCTAGACAAGACTTCCTTGCTCTATCCACAAAGCTTCACTCACTTTGCTAGAGACTTCAACCTAATGCAAGGCTATGATCTAAAGTGATGCAAGTGATGCAAACACAAACAAATTAAGCTAGATGATCAATCAAGCAAAATGTACATGTTCAATGATAGTCTAGAATATGATTTCAACACACAATCACAAAACTATCTAGAAATCAAGACATGCAAAACAATAAGAACAAAGGTATGAATATTCAATATATCACACTAAAAACCTAGTTCTTAGATCATGAAATAAAGCATAGAAAATAACATGAAGCACATCACACATATATTTTCTAGAATCAATTTCATGATCAATCAAGTTTAGCACATAAATGTTCAAGACTAATCACAAAGCTAAAACTCAATTAACAAATGATCAAATAACCCTAGCATGTGATCTAACATACTTCTCAACAAGTTTCATCAATCAAATGGAAAGAATCAATAGATGATCAAAGATGAAATTGAAAAAGAAATAAGTTGAACATTACAACTGACCACGGACTGGAAATGGACCAGCTGAGAAAAATACCGAAGTCAACTGCCTCTAGAAATACTTGGGTTTGTAGCTCTCTTCGAGACCAACAATTTTGGTTTTTGAATCGAATGATTTCGAGTTCGTATGAGAGAGATATGATCAAAACAAGTAAACATAAATTGTTGAAAAACTGATGCGAGAATCAAGTGTTCTTCAAAAAAAATTGCATAAGTGTGGAGGGAAGGAGGTTTGCTTAAAAGGAGGGAAAAGGAGAGAATTTCCGAGCAAATCACATGGTGCCACATCAGTACCCCGTGGGGGGCGCGTGGGGCCCACAGGAGCAGAAGGTTCCCTTGCCCGTGGGGCCCACGGCCTCCCACACGGGCTGGCCAAGTGGCCACACATGATTTGCACACCTCTCGCGCGCTCCCTCGGTTCGTTGCCCCATATCTTGAGCATCCGACCTCCGATTTTAAATCCGTTTTCGGATTACAAACCGTGACTCCCTCACGCATGACTGCGACTACTCAACATTGAAAAATGGTTGAGAAATCATCTCGGAATCCGACGATGAAGTCAACACAACAAATGAGAACGAAAAGTAGCATAGTCAACTTGTTTGGACTCGAAACCTTATGAATGAGTAACCGAAACGACCGAAACTCGATAAGGCATTAAATAAGAACATGTTCAAGTCCTAAACACAAAATACAAAAACAAATAAACACATATTCACACAAACATGCCATATCAAAGAGATAGTCACAAAGCATGCAATTTCACAATGTTTGTCAATACAAGATCAATGCATGAGCATGCTATGAAGTGTGTGAATGTGTTATACCAAATGTTTGAACCATGATGCAGGGACACACATGTATGAATTGTGTGTGTGTGCGCTAACGCCTTGCAAGAGGATGGAAGTCAAGATTTACCTTTGACGTTTTTCACCTCTTGAAGACGACTTTTGCACTAGACGTTGCTCTTCACTTTTTAAGCTTCCTTTCTTCAAATAATGTCATAAGCAACAACTAATACAAATATGGAGTGTTTTGCAATGGAATCAAGCCAATACACATCATGAACCTTACACTATGAAAAGATTTAGTGCACACACTCACTTAGCATACTTGCATTTGTGTGCATTCTCTTCACATGTCACTTATCACACTTGCACTTCTTTGTTATATTTTTATGTGTGGATTTGTCCGTAGATGAGTTCCGAGCGATTCGGAGTCTTGTCTATATGTTTCGGATGATTTCGGAGACATTTGGGACATTCCGTGTTTTTATCGGAAACCGAAATTCAATTCTGAGCTTAAATTGAAAGGTTATATAATTTTCCATATTTATATTTGAGTTCGGGTTAATTTTTCGAAGACGGAATTGAATTCCGAATTCCGAGTTCAGAACTGGACTGAAGGCTTTGTGTGTCATGATTGCAACACAAAGAGAGGTGGCATGTGATGGCTTGTGTGTGTGGCATCTTTAGTTTTTTGCCCCGTGGGCCACGCCACACCCACGCCCATTTTGCTGCTCTGCCCGCGTTGGTGCCACGGGGACTCACACGGCACTCTTCATTTTTTGCTTCTTTATTTTGTTTGTTTTTTATACTGTTTGGTTGTTTGTTAAAATATATATATATATATAATAACGAGTTGTGTTCTGATGTCTGATATGTTTGCTTTTAATTTTATTGTTCATTATATATTATATATATTTGTTCACGTGCTACACCAACTTTATGTCTTTTGCATATTATATATATATATATATATATATATATATATATTAACGTTTTAGCTGCACGCCTGCACCTAACTTTTGTATACATTATATTTTATATATATATTCTTCACGTGCATCATTTTTTTTTTGACTTGCATATATTATATATTTGTTATAAGTGCTTCACGCCTTCTGTTCTCTTTTTATCTTTTGTGTCTTTAGTATATATATATTAAATACGATGGCGTTTTGCCTCTTTTTCATTCTTGACCTGATTCACTTATATATATATATATATATACTTTCTTCTTCATTTTTTTCAAGAAGGCAAGCAACACACTTTTGAGAGAGCAAAAATATCTTCAAGAGAGAAACTCCCAAGAACTTGTCTTTAACTCTCAAAACCCATTTTCATATGCATAAAAATATCATCTAAACATTTTCTAGCATAGTTAGGATGTTTACTCGCATGGGTCTTGGTCAACACACTTCCCTTGGTATGTTCTTCACTATTATCATTTATAATTAGTGTTTTATTTATCAAGGCATCTCTTTTATTATTTGCTTGTTCTTAGATTAAAATCTAATATTCAAAATAGAGATTGTTGTGTTTGACATGATTGAGTGTTGTATTGTGATAGCTAATTAGGTTTTGTGCTTAATCTTGTTTAGCTAAACTATTTGATTGAACATGTCATTTAGTTTTTAATATCTAGGATTGTTCTAATTGCATATTAATCATCTTAGATAAGCATATAGGGTTTCCCTTGCTCTATGTTGCATTTTGGATATTCACATATATTCACTTAGGGTTGTATTCTCTTCATAGAGAAAGTAAGTCTTGTGTGTAGCTTCCGGGATTAGGTTGCTTAGATCGCAAGCAAATTGGACTAGGTTCACTCATACTGGGATTAGGTAGGTGTGTGATTACTTCCGGGATTAGGTTGTAATCGTTTACACATTTAGTGGATTCGAGGTTCGAGTGTGGCTTACTTACTAGCCCGTGGTTTTTCCCGTGAGGGTTTCCACGTAAAAATCAAGTGTTATTTAATTTCCGCATATTTTACTTGATTTATTGCTTTATCTATTTAAGGGTAATTTCGTAATTTTGACTAACACGAAAAATTGGGTAAAAAGCGTAAAATCTATTCACTCCTCCTCTAGATAGTTTTATACACACCGTGCTATAATTAGTTTCAACACTTAAACTCTAAAATACTACAATTCAAAAATAACGACGAATTTAATTTCTGAAGATATCCGAAGGAGAGATGACCCAGTCCCTGATGCCATAACCACACATTAGCTTTTGCTTCTTCAATTCCTCCGACTTTATTCACCTGACGAATTCTCTGCTCTCCACTATTAGTCAGGTCCAAATAGTAGAGATTCCCTTTTCTAACACCACAACCAAGAACCTGCTGAGTCATTATGTCCTGAAAAATACATAATTGAGGCCAAAACGTCACAGTACATGTAAGTGCAACAGTGATCCTACTGACAGACAAGATATTGTACTCTAGAGCAGGAACAATAAGGACAGAGTTTAATGTCAGGGATTCAAATATGTCAGTGGAACCTTCTCCAATTACAGGAGAGGAACCACCATTTGCTGTGTATATAAAGGTTTGGCTTGAAGGTGTAATGGATGATAATATGCTAGAGTCGTTTACCATGTGATATGATGCACCAGTATCAATTAACCAAGTACTATTCAAAGAATTTACAAATAAAACACTACCTTTAGTTTTCATACCTGACTGGGCAACATTCACTGAAGGAGGACTTTTAGCAGCATCCTTCTTCGCAGCTATGTTCTTCTTTGGTCGCTTTGTAAAATCCCACCATTCCGAATACCCAATGACTTCATAACACTTCTGTTTTGTGTGCCCCTTCTCTCCATAGTGGGTACACTCAAGATCAAGGCGGAGAGGTCGAGTCTCTCTATGAGAATTCCAGGAACCTTGAGGTTGTCCCTTTTTATAGTTGAGTGCCATAACTGAAGACTCAGTTAAAGGTGCTTGAGTTCCCATCTCCTGTTTGTGAACTGACACCCTTCGTACTGTCTGATAAGACTGTTCCAAAGTAAGTGGTGGGTCTTTTCGAAGAATTTCACCACGCACTTGATCATACATACTATCCAATCCAGAGAGGAACATGTGAACCCTAAGACGTCCTACATATTTTTGTAAGAGGGCGATAGACTCAACACTTTCTCCTTTCACCGTGTTGCACTGGTCAATCTCTTGAAAATTGGTGCTAATTCATCATAATAAGTCGCAAGAGATCGACCAGTTTGTTTTGTTGAGAAACACTTCCTATGTAACTCAAAGGTTTGAGTTTCATCAGATGTGTCGGTGATGTAGCGGAAGCTCTGTCGAGAAAAACCTGCAAGAAACAAATTGAAAACAACCTACTAACGTTCTGTTGATTCGCGCACGAATACCGGAATATTAGGCTTTAAATACAATAATCGACTTCGCGCACAAAGGATGTTATAAATGGATATTTGAGAAACATTCTCTGTAATTTTTATTAATCAAAAGTTGTCTTTCAAACCCTAATACAATCTACTTAAATGGAATTGCAAAACTTGACTAACAAGAAAATCCTAAACAAACGGAAAAGAATCCTAAATGGAAAAGATATCAAATCTCCTAAAATCAAAAGAATCCTAAAACATTAAAAACCTATCTAAAAAGGAAATTGAATTTGATTTAATAAAATCAAATCATAAAATAATTAATATCAAATCATGACGATAATTGGAAATAATAATTAAAGCAACAATTGTCTTGCCGCACATGAAACTTAACGGCCAAATTCGGACATGCTTGAGCCCGTTATAGAAGATGGAGTCTTCATAACATTTGTAGGGATCATCTTGGGCTTTCTGGAAACATATTATAATAGATGAGCCGATCCCATATACCCTCTGTAGAGGTCCACGAAGTTCAGCCCGGATCATCTCGTCCAGCCCACTGTTTCCAGCTCTCGTCCAGCTCAAGTCTTCGCGCAATAATTTAAATGGATGAATTTGGGCCTATTGTGATCTATTACAGAGGATGGAGTCTTCATAACATATATAGGGCTCGTCTTGAGCTTTCCGGAAACATATTATAATGTTGATTTGGAGTTCGTTTGCCCTCTGAAAAGCCCCACGAAATTTTCCCATTCTGACAGTTAAAACCATTCCGAGTCTTTGCTTCCTTCTTTCCGCACCCTTAGTCTTTGAGTTGATTCCTCCACTCCATGAAATCCAAACCTTTGTTTGCCATATCATCTTTGATGGCTGCATCAGTCGGTTTACATAGCTTCAAGAGAGTCCCAAACTTCCTTCGCAGTTTCCAAACTGTTGGCTATTTGTTGCAGCTCAAAATCAATGAGACAAAATATAACTTTCTAACATAAAAGTGCAGAAAAACAAGTGAAAACAAAGGTACAGCAGAGTAGTTTTCTGCTCAAACTTTTCTTTTCTTTTTCGTTCATCAGTTCTACGGTTTCCAGAAGATTCACTCACATATATACTGGTTTTCTTGCAAGGCTTTACAACCATACACCTGTCTACATTTCATTCATACAAACTAACCCAACTTAAGTTAACATAACTCTAGTTAGTTAAACTAACACAATAATAAATATATTTTGTTAACTAAGTGACAGCAGCCACATCACAATATATTAACTTCAACACTCCCCCTTAATATGTTGTGCTTGAACTCCCAAAGCTTCTCTAAATTGCTGGAATTTCTCTCTTGGAAGTGCTTTGGTTAGTACATCTGCTATTTGATCTTCAGACCTGCAAAATTCAAGTTGAATTTCTCTATTTTCTGCAGCCTCTCTGATAAAGTGATGCTTCAGTGCAATGTGCTTGCTTCTGCTGTGATGGACAAGATTTTTGACCATGGCAATGGCTGATTTGTTATCACAAAATATTGTTGTGCCTTCATCTTGCTTCTCTCCAACATCTTCTAGAATTCTTCTCAACCAAATGGCATGAGATGTTAAAGAAGCAGACACATATTCAGCTTCAGCTGTTGATTGAGCAACAGTTTGTTGCTTCTTTGAGCACCAAGAAAACACACTTGAACCAAGTGAAAAAACAAAGCCAGAGGTGCTCTTCATGTCATCAATGTAGCCTCCCCAATCACTGTCACAATAACCCACCAATTTTGCATCTTCTTTCTGGTTGAATCTTATACCATAATTCATAGTGCCTTGGATGTATCTCAACACCCTTTTTGCTGCACCTAAATGGAAATGACTGGGGTTGTGCATAAATCTTGACAGCAGACTTGTTGCATACATGATGTCAGGTCTTGTAGCTGTGAGATAAAGTAACTTTCCCACCAAACTTCTGTAGACTTTTGCATCCACCTTCTTTCCACCATCTTCTTTCTTTAACTTATCATTCACAATAAGAGGAGTGTCCACAGAATTGCACCCAAACATACATTGATTCTTTAAGATATTTTCAGCATACTTTCTTTGAGAAATGAAAACACCATTAGCATCTTAATAGATTTCAATCCCAAGAAAGTGGCGTAGCTGCCCCATATCGCTCATTTCATATCTCTTCATCATTTCAGATTTAAACTCCTTTATCATACTCTCATTATTGCCTGTGAACAGTAAATCATCAACATATATGGCTGCAATGAGAATATCACCAGCCTCATTCTTCTTAACATACAAAGTAGGCTCACTCAAACTTCTTTTGAATCCTTTTTCATTGAAATACCCATCAATCTGACTATACCAAGCTCTAGGAGCTTGTTTGAGCCCATACAAGGCCTTTTTGAGCTTGTAAACTCTGTCTTCTTCTCCTTTGATTACAAAGCCTTGAGGTTGATCCACATACACCTCTTCATTTAAATAACCATTCAAGAATGCTGATTTTACATCTAGTTGGTACAGTAACCAACCTTTTTGAGTAGCCAAGGCAATAAGAACTCTCACTGTATCAAGTCAAGAAACCGGAGCGAAAGTCTCATTGAAATCAACACCGGCTTGTTGTAGGTAGCCTTTGGCAACCAACCTGGCATTGTGTCTTTGCACAGACCCATCTGAGTTGTATTTCACCTTGTAAATCCACTTCACACCAATAATTTCCTTGTCTCTTGGCCTCTCAACCAGCTGCCAAGTGCTATTCTTCTCTATTCCTTCACTCTCCACTTCCATCGCCTTTCTCCAAGTGTCTTCTTTGATTGCTTCTTCAAAACTTTCTGGTTCAATAGAACAAAAATTGCATCCATAAATTTCTGCCAAGTTCTTCATTTTATGTGGAGTTGAACTTGGAGATGAAGAACTAGAACCGGATGAATCTCTTGGAGATGATGGTGTGCTAGAATGAGGTGATTGCAATACACTTTCATCATTTGCATTGCCTTGAATTGAATTTTCTTGCATTTCATCAATCATGACAACCCTTTTCTGAATTGTACCTTTCTCCCAATCAAAAGAAGCTTGCTCATCAAATATTACATCTCTACTAACCACAATTTTCTTGCTTTTCAAATTGTATAGCCTATAGCCCTTTGATTGTGAGCTATAGCCAACAAAAATACATCTCTCACTTGTTTCATCAAGTTTTTGCCTTTTCTCTTTTGGGACTTGAGAATAGCAAACACAACCAAAAATCTTCAAGTGTATAATAGATGGTTTCCTCCCACTCCAAACTTCTAAGGGAGTTTGATCATGCAAAGCTTTGGTTGGTGCTCTGTTAATCAAATATACTACAGTATATATAGCTTCAGCCCAAAAGATTTTAGGCAACCCCTTTTCATGGAGCATAGATTTTCCCATCTCCATCACAGTTTGATTTTTCTTTCAGATACTCCATTTTGCTGCGGAGTATATCCAACTGTGAGCTGTCTTTCGATGCCTTCTACTTCACAAAATTTCTTAAACTCATGAGAATTATATTCCATACCCCTATCACTTCTCAAAGTTTTTATCACATGGCCACTTTGTTTTTCAACATAGCTTTTGAATTTTTTGAAAATAGAAAATACTTCAGATTTTTGTCTCATAAAGAACACCCATGTCATCCTTGAGAAATCATCAATAAAAAGGATGAAATACCTATTGTTGCCATGAGAGGGAGTAGACATAGGTCCACAAACATCTGTATGAACCAGCTCCAAAACTTGCTTTGCTCTCCATGCAACTTCTTTTGGAAAAGATTGTCTGTGATGCTTGCCAAGTGCACACCCTTCACATACATTCAGCTGTTCTTCAATTTTTGCGAGCCCTTGCACCATGTGCTTTTGATATAGCAACTTGAGACTTTGAAAGTTCAAGTGCCCAAATCTTTTGTGCCACAGCCAAGACTCATCAGCAACTTCAACCTTCAGGGCAAATTCATTTGCATACTGAAAACCAAGTGGAAAGCTTCAATTCTTCATTTCAACTTTGGCTACAACCATCATTTGCTTTTCTTTGTCCAAAATGGTGCAGCCCTTGCCTTCAAATTGCAGAGAATATCCCTTTTCAAGAAGCTGTCCAACACTCAATAAATTTTGTTTCAAGTTTGGAACTAGTAGCACATCTGAGATATACTTAACACCTTTCTTAGTTTGAACACCAATTGTCCCCTTACCTTTGACATGTACAAGGACACCATTCCCCAACTTCACTTGTGAATTGATGGAGGTGTCAATGTTGATAAAAATGCTCCCATTTCCCGTCATATGGTTTGTACAGCCACTGTCAAGGAACCACACACTATCTTGCTGCTCAAGTGCACTTTGACATGCATAAAACAAGCTTGCTTCACTTTCTTTTCCTTCAGAACTGCTTGCTTGCTGAGTTACTTTGTTTCTACAGTCTTTTTGCGAGTGGCCAAATTTTTTATAGTTGTAGCATTGAGGTTTTCCCTTGAACCAACAATCATCTTCAACATGGCTACTTCTTTTGCAAATATTACACCTCTGAGAATGTTTGTCTTCACCAGAGGTTCTGTCAAAATTTCCTCTACCTCTACCTCTACCTCTACCATTCCAACTTCTTCCACTTCCTTTGCCACTTTTTCCACCCCTAAATGACTCTCCTTTGTTTTGACTAGCATTTAAGGGTTGTTTGGAATTTTTAATGTTAAGCTGAGATTGAAAAGCACTATCAATAGACTTCTCAGAGTGACTTAACAATCTCTGCTCATAGGATTTTAGTGAACCCATCACTTCCTGAATAGTTAAGGTAGAGATATCTCTTGTTTCTTCAATGACAGTAACAATAGGGTCAAATTTAGCAGGCATGCTAAGTAATATTCTTTGAGTAATTTTTATATCATTAAAACTCTCACCATAAGCTTTCATTTGATTCACCAACTCCATAAATTTATCTAGAAACTCCTTCAAAGTTTCATTCTCTTTCATTTTCATATTTTCAAACTCTCTTCTAAGGTGTTGGAGTTTAATAGATCATACCTTTGTGCTCCCTTGGAACTCTTGTTGAAGGATGTCCCAAGCTTCCTTAGCTTTTGCAGCTGCCATGATTCTTGGAAAAATTGTATCTGAGACTGCCTGCTGAATTTTATCCAAAGCCAAAGCATCCTTTTGTTTTTTCTCCTTCAATAATCTTGATTCATCACCTGACAATGTTGTTGTTGACTCAGGCTCTACAAATCCATTTGCTACCAAATCCCACAAATCAAGAGAGAGAAAGATGGTTTTCATATTTACACACCAGAAATCGTAATTTTCTCCATCAAAGACTGGTACATAAAGCTGATGAACTGGTACGTTTGGAATATTGGCTGAGCTTGTACTGGCCATCGAGAATCTCTGAAACTTGTTGCTTTTCTCACTCTCTTCTCACTGATCCAATGCTCTGATACCAGAATATGTTGGCTATTTGTTGTAGCTCAAAATCAATGAGACAAAATATAACTTTCTAACATAAAAGTGCAGAAAAACAAGTGAAAACAGAGGTACAGCAGAGTAGTTTTATGCTTAAACTTTTCTTTTCTTTTTCATTCATCAGTTCTACGGTTTCCAGAAGATTCACTCACATATATACTGGTTTTCTTGCAAGGCTTTACAACCATACACCTGTCTACATTTCATTCATACAAACTAACCCAACTTAACTTAACATAACTCTAGTTAGTTAAACTAACACAATAATAAATATATTTGTTAACTAAGTGACAACAGCCACAGCACAATATATTAACTTCAACACAAACAAACATACCTGTTCATTAGTGTTGTGGACATTGAATCACACAACCATCCCTTCACCTTATCGTTCTCCGAGCACCAATTTTCATACTCTTCACTCCCTTCTGCAGGCTTTGTTTTAGTACCACTGATGTACCCCCACATCTTCCAACCATTAATACGCATCTTCATGACCTTCGACCAAAGGGTGTAATTGTTCTCATTCAGGGTATTGCCAGTTGGGAAGGGTGCATCGATGTGGTTATGAACAATGTGAGGATTAGGGTTTGAGTTTGATGATACCATTGTTGTATCATCATTGTAACCCATTGAGCTTTCAATTTGATATTCACAGCGGAATTCAATTCAATTCAATTCGAAAGAACCAGGTTCAATTATCAAACCTGCTCTGATACCATGTAAAAACTAATACAAAGAATAAGAGATTCGAGAAGGACTAATTTTATTATGATTCAATGATTACAATGGAAGAAGACCTTCTCCTTATATAGTTACAATTACTTGGACGCTAAGTAAGAAATTACATATATAGGATATACCATAAGGAGCGTTTAGTATATCCTATATTTAGAGTATCCTATATTTAATATATCCTATATTAAGTATATTCTATATTCAACAAGTGTCTTGTTGAAGAATATCAAGCTGCCACCTTCACCCATTTCTATCACTGAAAATTGGGTTAGTAATAACACTACACCTAATGTAAGTAACTAAGGTCTCTTCTCTGATCACATACAAAAAGTAATTTCGATGGTGGATGATGTGAAATATGTTGTGATGCTGACCCTCAAGAGGGATTGTATATAGAGAGTAAATGGAGATGTTTTCTGTATTCTTTTTCCCCTTTTGCTTGTCATTGTAATATTAGAGTTCATAATTTGGAGATGTTCCTGACTTCCTGTTCCTGTATGATTCATTCAGAAAAAAAATAGGGTAGACTGATATAAGCCTAGTGGATATCAAAGATGTTTTACTAGTAAATCTCATTGGAGCCTAGAAACTTGGGAGAACTTAGGAGCCATATATGCATATAGTAATCCTGACAAAAGGTACATCATGTTAATGTGCATTCACTATCTCTTAAATTTGACATAATTATAAACTGACATGTCTAGTTTGAAAAATAGCTGAATTCAGACGGTTGAACAAGCCCCTGAAACAACCTTTATTTTTTTATTTTTTTGGAAACAACTTGAAACTATATCTGTCATCGTAATTTTCAATGTTCTAGTTGTTCAAGAGTCAAATCTTTCTAGTTATTCAAGAGTCAGTGAGTCAAGTCTTTCTGCTTTTATAAGTGTTTGCTGCCTAACTTACGGGTCAACTGTCGTGCTTTTTTTTAAAAAAAAAAAATAACAGAAATCACTCAATATAAAAAGTAATGCAGAGACATTTTTAACGGTAGAATAGTTGATGTCTGGTGTGTATTGTGTATCAGTTATTGTATTTGGAATGGCTTCTGCTTCTTCTCTTCTACTCCTCATTATCTCTCATCTTTCAATACTTTCCTTGGCCGAACAAAAGACACTATTCCATCCAAAATGCCCATCTTTTCCTTGCGGAATTCTTGGCCAAATCAAGTTCCCCTTCTCCAATCGAACGAATCCTGAGTGTGGGTTGTTCATAGTAGATAACTGCAACAAACAAGACGGTCAGAAGATTCAGTTGGGGAAGGATGGGCCACAGTTTTATATTACAGACATCAAGCTGGACTACACTCTTCAACTTCGTGACTTAGAGTTTGAAAAGCCAAGGCAGCATGGTAGCTGTATATCCTTACAAAATGTAACTCTTCCCACCTCTGCTTATTTGACTTTTAATGTTCCATCCAATGAAACCATGCTCAAATGCCCGTCTACTCACACTAATGACATTAAAAACACAGAATCCCATCAACTCTGCAATGACTCCACTCACTCCCTTGTCTACAATAGTTCAGGTTTTCATCCCCCCAACTGTTCACTTATTCCGCTAGTTGTGAATAAGACTCCTAACAGTGTTGAATTTCTGAATTTAAATACCGGGTTGTTCTATCTTCGAGTGAATGTAACGAGGGAATGCCATCGGTGTCATTGGAGAGGAGGCCAATGTCAAAGTGATAGCAAGGGAAACTTTAATTGTTCAAAAGCAACGAGGAAGTGCTATCGGTGTCAGAGGAGAGGAGGCAAATGTCAAAGTGATGACAAGGGAAATTTTTATTGTTCAAATACAACGATAGGTATCAAAACTAAAGATACTAGGACTAGTATGTGAACACATACATGTCCTGTCTCTATGTTTCATTGTTTTACATACTGTTTGGTTATTGTTTTATACATATATACGTTACAAGTATGTGCAGCAAAATCTTTATCAGTTTTCAGATGGGTTGTCGTGTGTCTGCTTTCTTTATATAATCTTGTAAAGGATGACATATACTGGAACTCACCACTATATAATTTACTCTCTGAACTAACATCATATTGTTTGTAATTTCTGTTGCAGGAAATGAAAACATGAGATTGAAGCTTGGAATAGGTAATATATGTTTAGTCGGTTCATTTATCGTTTTGATCGTGTTTTTCTGCCATCTCCAATGGAATATATTTGATAAGTAATTTTTTTTTAGTTTTCCTCCAAAGAGGTTGCTGTGAAAAAGTAAACAACTCTTTCTTTTGGTCATTAGGTATTGGAATTGGAGGATTGGTAGCGCTGATTGTTGTTCTGTCCATCTTTACTAAAAGGCATAAGAAAAGAAAATATGCTTCTTCAAACTTCCATTCAAGTTCCGTTCTCTCGTCAAAATCAGACCTGGAAGCTGGCAGTGTCTACTTAGGGGTCCCCATCTTCTCTTACAGTGAACTTGCAGAAGCCACTAATAATTTTAGTCTTGAGAAAGAGCTTGGAGAGGGAGGATTTGGAACAGTATACTATGGTAAGAAGTTACAATTGGTATGTTTCGATTGATAGATCACCTATACTACACTTCACAGTTAGCTAAATGGCCTATTTGATCCTTTTTATCCAGGAAAACTTAGAGATGGACGGGAAGTTGCGGTCAAACGTCTATACGAGCACAATTACAGAAGAGTTGAGCAGTTTATAAATGAAATTAAAATCCTCACCGGTTTGCGCCACAAAAACCTTGTCTCACTTTATGGTTGCACTTCACGTCACAGCCAGGGTCTCCTTCTAGTGTATGAATTCATACCCAATGGCACGGTGGCTGATCATCTCCATGGTGATTGAGCGAACCCTTGTTTACTCACATGGCCTGTTCGTATGAACATTGCCATAGAAATTGCTAGTGCATTGGTTTACCTTCATGCCTCTGATATAATACATCGCGATGTAAAAACTAAAAACATTCTCCTTGACAACAACTTCTGTGTAAAAGTTGCAGATTTGGGACTTTCCCGATTGTTCCCCACTGATGTTACTCATGTCTCCACTGCTCCACAAGGAACTCCAGGCTATGTTGACCCTGAATATCACCAATGCTACCAACTAACTGATAAGAGTGACGTATATAGCTTTGGAGTTGTCCTTATTGAGCTCATATCATCAATGTCTGCTGTTGATATATCTAGACACAAAGATGAGATTAATTTGGCTAACTTAGCGATAAACAGGATTCAAAAGTGTGCAGTGGATGAGTTGATTGACCCATGTCTCGGATTTCATTCTGATAACGAAATAAAAATGATGGCAACTTCAGTAGCAGAACTGGCTTTTCTATGTCTGCAACAAAATAAAGAAATGAGACCTTCCATGCATGCTGTTTTGAAGGACTTGCAGAGAATTAAAAACAGAGAATGCAAGCCGGAGAATCTAAAAGAAGAGGATGATGATGACAAAGAAGAGTTGAAGAGTATGCAGCAGCAGCCACCACCATCGCCACCATACTGTGAAGAAGCTGCATTGTTGAAGAATATCAAGCAGCCACTCTCACCCATTTCTGTCACTGAAATTTGGGATTGTAATAACACTACACCTAATGTAAGTAACTAATATTTTCTCTTACATGCGCTGCTCTAATTAATTTCAACGGTGGATGATGGTGATGTGAAATATATGTTTTGACACTCATCTACTTGTAACTTTTGTGTGTACATAGCAACATGGAGCTTTTTAATCTATTATGCGTCACATAAATTAGATTGCCAAGTTGGAAGTTGGGTTGCGAGTCAAAATAAGTTAGGATATCTAGCATTACTATTTTCAAATTGATAGGATTTGTTTACTATTTTAACACTAAGAAAATTCTTAGATGCGGGATTATGCACATGATTTTGTGCGCGATCATGAATTTGTATCGTTAATAATGTCTTTTATAAATCATACAAAACTGGTACTTCCACTAAAAAAAAAAAAAGGGCTATTGGGACGTTTTTTTTTTCGTCCCAATAGCCCAAAAATTGTCCCAATAGATCTATTGGGACGAATAAAATTCGTCTCAAATTACGTCACCTCAGGTGGGTCGCAATAGCTTCTTTGGGACGAAAATTGAAATTCGTCCCAATAGACTACCTATAGGGACGATTTTTGTTCGTCCCCTTTGACAACCTGTAGGGACGAAATATTTTGTCCCATTAGATAAATTTTCGTCCCTTTAGACTACCTATAGGGACGATTTTTGTTCGTCCCATTTGACAACCTATAGGGACAAAATATTTCCTCCCATTAGATAAATTTTTGTCCCTATAGGACGCCTATAAGGACGAAATTTAAAAACAAAAATAAAAAATAAAAATAAAAATTTGCCCACTTAGGCCACCCCTCACCCACCTGCGCACCACGCACCCAAGCCACCCACCAGCCCAACACAAATTAGAAATAATATGTGTTACCATTGGGTGTTGAACCCAGCTTGACCACGCCCACACACCAACCTTATCCACCTAGCTGATGTTTCAAATGCGATAATAAAAGCATACTTTTTATATATAACCTCTAATTGTTATTAAATTTTTATTTATTTATTTTTCAATCAAAATTTTATTTGTAGATGGATTCTACTAATTTAAATTTTATTTTTATTTGATAAACAAATTGATATTAAAAAACATTTATTATAACATTTAATTAAATTATTATTTTTTTAAATCATATATTGTCAGATTAAATGGTCAATCGTTAATCGTACTCGGAATTAGACATGACCCCGGTTCTGGTTCTCGATTAGGAACCAGCGGTTCCAATTTTCAATAGGGAACTAGTGGTTTTGGTTTTCGATTTAGAAATAGCGGATTCGGTTTTCGATTCAGAACCAGTGGTTTCAATTTTCGATTCGAAATCAACGGTTTCTGTTCCTGTTCCTGTTCCAGTTCCAGTTCCGACGATTCATTTTTTTTTTTTAATAATAGAAAACCTCTCAAGACTAATAGTTATTGATCCTTATGAAGAATATATTGGAAAAAACAAAATTCATCTCGATAGAGAACCACTTTGGATGAACAAAATGATCCATATTGCATCATTTTCTAATTTATATGGTAATTTAATTATTAATCTACCTTTGGAAAAACTTAAAAAAAACCAAGAATTTTCAACAAAATTAATTAATTACTTCTTTGTTTTTTTTTTTTTTTTTTTTGGATTTTTGAATGGATAATATATTTATATCATAAATTCCAGTATTTTGATTATGTCAAAAAATTCGAGTACTTTGAAGAATTTTTATCAACTATGTAATTATTTTATTTAAGCATTTCTATCAATAAATAAAAAAAGAATGCCACAATTGAAAATATAAAAAGATATGAAATAAGAAATGTTATAAGATGAAAAGAAAATAATAGTAATAAGAGAGGAAAGAGAGAAATAAATGACTAGAGAGAAACAAATAAAATGTTTAGGAAAGAGAAAAATATGAGAGAGAGAAACAATTAAAATAATTAATGATCATGAAATCTTAACCATTCAGACAAGTATGATTTAATGGATACATAAGTGTGACAAATCCTGTGTAAAAAAAAAAAAAAAAAAAAATGGTTAAGATGCACTCGTAACCATAAATACAATAACTATTATACACATCAAAATAATATATATTTTTTACCTCTATTATTTACCTCATTTTCTCTCATTTCATCTTAATGTAATATTTTCTTCATCTTCGTCTTCTAATACTTTTTTCACGTTTCTTTCTTCACTCACATTCATCTAAGCCTTTTGAGGATTAATTGAAAACACTACAAAAGGGCTATTGGGACGATATTTTTCATTCCAATAGCCTTAAAATCGTCCCTATAGACCTATTGGGATGAAAAAAATTTGTTTCAATAGGATGTCTATTGGGACAAGTTCCAATAGGTTGTCTATTGGGACGAATTATATATTTCGTCCCAATAGATATCCTATTGGGACGAAAAAAATTCGTCCCTAAAGATCATACCACATTGGACAAAATTTGTTCCAATAAACATTCTATTGGGACGAAAATCTATAGGGACGAAATTTTTTCATCCCAACAGGCAGTCTATTGGGACGTTTTTGTTTTTCGTCCCAATAGACTTCCTATTGGGACGAAAAAAATTCGTCCCAATAGGTTGTCTATTGGGACGAAAAAAAAACGTCCCAATAGATTTTTTGTCCTAATAGGTCATTTTTCTTCCTGAATTCAGGCAAAGTTAAATCCACACAAAACCGATACTTCACAATCCCCTTAATACAAACCAAACACTTGCCCATTTCTCAAACAAAATACTTAACACTTAATTAACAACAAGCCAAGTAAAAGATCAAATCATCATCCACGCACAGTTACACACATACGCAAACAAACATATCAGAGGTTAAAACACCAAAGGAAAGAAGAAGACAAGGAGAAAACGAATAAATACCTTTACTTGCGAGTTGCGACAAAGGCGTCTTCTCCGACTTAACAAAGTGCTTTTAACTCGAACGAGGAATGAAGATGCACTGCAAAAAAAAGTTTCTATTAGCGACCAACTATTTTCGACGGCCATAATTACCGTCAGTGATTCAGCCTTTTTCGATGGGCATTTCAACACTATCGAAAATGATGAAAAAAAAAAAAAAAAAAGCTTCTTCTTACAATCCACAAATTATCTATTCACACTTCAATTTAATTTTTTTTATTAATGACAATTTTAACCTAAAATAAAATTACTAAACAAGACAACAATTAAAAGACACTCCAAAATAATTAAATTATTAAAAAAAAAAAAAATTCTCTCTTCAAAATCATTAGATTAAATATTATGTATTAAAAAAAAAAAAAAAACTTATGAATATTTTAGTTTTTTACTAACAGTAATATATATATATATATATATATATATATATATTAAAAAGTCGATTTTTTTATAAAAAAAAAAAAAAAAAAAAAAGATATATGAAAGCTTGAATTATTTCAACTAGATTTGATTAAACTTAGAATTTCTAAGACTAATAAAAGAATTAAAGTTCTCTAGGCAATCACATACCTACAAGAGCAACAAAAAACATTTTCATATTTTGATTTTTTTTTTTTTTAAAAAAGGTACTTGTTTTTTGAGTTTTTTTTTAGTATATACATATATATGGTTCCTAAAAATATTATTAGTAAGTTTTTTTTTTTTTTTTCCTTAACTGTTAGTCAAAGAATGGAGATAGGAAATTAGAGATATGTATTGGAGGAAAGAGAGTTTAATATGATAATTAAAAATTTAGAAAAGAGTATTTAATATGTAATAATTAATCTAATGATTTCGGAGAGATAATTTCTTTTTCTTTTTTAATAATTTAATTCAAAAAAGATAAAAGGATAATATTGTAACAAAATAAAATGTCTTTAGAATTTTTTAAAAATTTAAATTTTGAGAATGGAGCGGTTTTAGAAAAGAAGTGTAAAAATAAAAAATTGGATTATCAAAAGAAGCTCTAAAAAAAATACCACATTTTCAACGGCAAAAAGCCGTTGAAAATAGTCGAATAAACCATCAAAAAATACCCAAATGACCCACATTTTCGACGGCAAAAATGTGTGTCATTTTCGACGACATTATTTGTACCGTCGAAAATGACCCACATTTTTGACGGCACTATTTGCACCGTCGAAAATGACCCACATTTCCAATGGCACATATATCATCGAAAATGATGAAAGAAGTAATATCACAATTTCGACGGCCCAATGGCCATCAAAAATAGTCGAATAATTTGGTACTATTTTTTATATTATTTGTTACGGAATTTTCATGAAAAATATAATTAGTTAAATATTATAATATTAATTAATAAATTAGAATGGAATATATTTATGTATGTGATAATTATAAACTACAAAAAAAAAATTAAAAAATGATCACTTATTGGTCGATATTTTAAATGCATCACAATAGATACTGTTTTTTTTTTTTTTGGTCACTATATTTTTTATCGAAATAACTATATGGATTTTTTCACCAAGTTATTTGGTTCAATTTTAAAATATCAATTAATTAGAAAAAAAAAAACTTATAATTTGTGACGATCACTAATAAGAAGTCTACTCTAAAGATACATCAGGTTAAATTAATTTAATATGAAATATAGCAAAATTATTATTAATTACAAGAATATTTAGCTATTTTTAATTATGTTTACTAAACATGACTATATTAAATGCTCTAAAAAACTTTTTTAGAAATTATATTTATTTGTATATTTTATAAAATAATTAGAAATTGTTTTCGGAATAAGTTTAAATTATTAATTAATAAAAATTAGAAATTTTTCACTAAAATATTGATTATAAAAAAAAATCAATATGGATATAATATGCATTACCTATTCAAATATGTAGTTGTAGCAAAATTGTAAAAACAAGTCATACTTTTCTATCAAATAATTTAATAAATATTAATTTGAAAAACAATATCAAAACATATTATATGATATGCAATATATAGATTCAATTGAATAATGTGTAAAATATATCAATAGTTTATATATAAATAGTATGCAAAATATAACATATATAAAGTTATGGCAAAATGGTAAAAACAACACCTACCATCTTCAAGGTCCAGGGTTCGAACCATGTAAGTTGCACGAATTATTTGGGATTTAACAAAGGATTTTGTTGATGTGGGGCGTACCTGGTTGATCTTGGGGTTCCCTAAGAAGGGTCTAAGAGGTGGTGGAGCGTCCAAAATACAACTAATTTTGACAATTTTTTTTTTATTACTATTATTGACGCTAAATGACTGTTGAAAAAAATGGTATTTTCAACAGTCCATCGATGAAAGTTTATTTCTGACTAGCGTATTTCCGATGGCATTCAACGGCCTTTTCCCATCGAAAAAGCATATTTTCAACGGCAAACCACTTTTTTCGATGGCATTTTGACAAGTCCATTTATACGCTTTGTGTATCCCCTATTTTCCTCCGTTTTGATCTCGTTTTCCTTGCATTTACCATGTTTTTAATGTTTAAATAATGTATTTGCAGGTCTATTTGATCTAGGAGGAGTCTACGTGAAAACAGGGATTTTCTGGGCAAAGACGGGATTTTCGGGTTAAAAGAGCAATTTCCAGATTTAGTCGAAATGTATCACGTTAAACAAAAGTTGTACCGCAAGCGTATAGCGAAATTCAACCTAGAAGATTTTGCCAACTTTCGTGATTCGTTTCATCGAAGTGTACCGCGTTGCGTATAGCGTTCTGGGAAGTGGAGACGTTGGGAAGTTTCGTCAAACAGGAACGTCGAAGTGTATCATGTTAGACAAAAACACGTATAGCGAGTTTGTGCAGTATGTCCATATTGAGTTTCGTCAGACAGTTTCGTCAAAGCGAATAGCGAGACGTATAGCGAGATGACAGTTTCCACTTGCTTTTCATTGTTCTTGGGACCCACTTTGACCTACCTATATATATATATATGACTTTACCAAATATTTCAAGGGGTGCTTCACAAATTCTAGATCTAATTTTTGCTCCATTCATGCCATTCATTTCATCTCCAAATATTCTTCCCCAAATTCATCAAATTCATCATCTCTTCACCATAATCCACCATAATTCCTTCACCTCCACTACAAAACCTTCTCTTACACACCATACCCATCCTTAATCAACACCTTGGAGCAACAAAGGAAGCTTGGAAGAATCAAAGTCATTGGAGCCTAGCTTGCAAAGAAGAAGTTCTACATCTAAGTTCATTTCTTGCAACTTATTCTCTTACCTTTGTGTATTTGCTATGGTTTACTTCAATTTATTATCTCAAATGACTTTGAGGTGTAATATGAGCTAAACACTTTTATGCTAGAATTATGATGATACCAAACCCTTAATCCTTTAGTAATGATTTGCCTAATTTCTCTTAAAGTGCTTGTGTTGTAATATGGATAGTTTGAGTTCTTAATGCTTTTGCTTGATTGATCATCTTGTAATTGTTATATTGGTTGTGTGAATGAACTTGTGAGGTGACGCGCTAAACATTCCACTCAAAATATCCATTGTATTTGACCGGAAAGTTGAGAGATCGCTAGGCCGGCATATAGGGATCGTGTGTGTGTCCCACTGTGCTAGATTAGCCTGAGTATATTATGTATGTTTGGGTGCGATTTCTATTTCTCGAAAGAGATTAGGAGTTAATTAGAGGGGGCACGAACCTATAACGTACACTTGCGTAATTTGAGAGATTAGGCGGATCGAAATCTTAATTAGAAGGGAGAGGTGGATTCTAAATTCTAGCATTATTTCATCGAATTACAAATATCGTTTTCTTGTGTGATTTAATTATTTTGCTTAATAAATGCTTAAAATTAGCTTTAGATTAATTTAGTGATAAGTTTGGAAATCTTTTAAATGTTTTGTTCAAATAGTACGTGTGCCTTCGAACGCCAGTAATCATTAAATCTCTTAGTCTCTGTGGGACGATACCCTACTTTATCATTGCACTACATTTCGACCTCGTACTATTGCAAGCGTGACGATTTGTAGCGATCAATTTTTGGCGCCGCTGCCGGGGATTTAGCGAATAGTTGATATTGGAAATAGTTGGATTTTAGTACTTTGAACCATGTTACTTTCGTGTGTTATTATTTTCTTAGCAGGCATGTTGCTCTTGTATGCACCAACGTACAAGGAGTAACAATCTACAGGTATTGGATTTCGATCCAGACATTGAAGGAACAGCCAGGAGTAATCGTCGGAACCGTAGGCAAGCTAGAACCATGGCTAATCAAGTTCCAAACCCAGTTCCAGTACCGATACAAGTACCGAATCAAGGTGAAGCTAATGTGGAAGTTGAGAGAACTCTACATGACTACCTTATGTCGAGAGTTGATGATGCAGCAACAGCCAAGGCAATGGAATACATGGAGCGGGTGGTGAATTCATAGTTGGGTCGTGTGGACCAACCAAATCCGGACTAAACTTCGTAGACCTCTACAGAGGGCATATGAGGTCGGATCATCTATTATAATATGTTTCCGAAAATCCCAAGACAATCCCTACAGATATTATGAAGACTCCATTCTCCGTAACAGATCACAACAGGCCCAAATTCGGCCATTTAGATTATTGTGCGAAGACTTAAGCTGGACGAGAGCTGGACATAGTGAGCTGGACGAAATGATCCGGGCTGAACTTCGTGGACCTCTACATAAGGCATATGGGATCGGATCATCTATTATAATATGTTTCCGAAAAGCCCAAGACGAGCCTTACAAATGTTATGAAGACTCCATCTTCTATAATGGGCTCCAACATATCAGAATTTGGCCATTAAGTTTCATGCACACCAAGACAGTAGTTTCTTGTTTTATGGTTTTTAATTGTTGTCATGATTCCGTACGTTTATTTTATTTCCTTTTAGTTTATATGTAATTAGGTTATTAATTATTTTATGATTTGATTTTATTAAATCAAATCCAATTTCCTTTTTAGATAGGTTTTTAATGTTTTAGGATTCTTTTGATTTTAGGAGATTTGATATCTTTTCCATTTAGGATTCTTTCCTGTTTGTTTAGGATTTTCTTGTTAGTCAAGTTTTGCAATTCTATTTAAGTAGATTGTATTAGGGTTTGAAAGATAGTTTTTGATTAATTAAAAATATAGAGAATTGTTTCTCAACTATCCATGTACAACATTCTTTGCGAAGATTGAAGTATTTGAAGCTTGTTAACAATCCTTCATGCACGAAGTTGAATGTTATCAGTAGCCTGATATTCTAACATCCGTGCGCGGATCAACAGAATATTGGTAGGTTGTTTTCTAATTGTTTCTTGCAGGTTTTTCTCGTTAGAGCTTCCACTACATCAGTTGATCAGAATATTTCCTCAATCAGAAGGCTCACAATTGCAGCGAACAATTTTGAAATCAAGCCAGAGCTGATTTCCATGATTGTAGCCGCGGTTCAATTCAATGGACTGCCATATGAGGATCCAAATAGGCACCTTCAGAGCTTTAATGAAGTGTGTGACACCTTTCGATATAATGGAACCCTAGAGGACTTCATCATGTTAAAGTTGTTCCCATTCTCATTGAGGAATGATGCGAGAGAATGGCTACAAGCACATGACCCGGATACATTCATTTCCTTTGAGCAGCTAGCTCAGGCGTTCCTAAACAAGCACTTTCCACCAAGGAAAGCAACCCGCCTTCATAATGAGATTACGCCCTTCTCATAGTTTGACCAAGAGAGCCTCTAGGAGGCGTGGGAACGGTTCAAGGATCTCATCAGGAGATGCCCCACAACGGACTAGCGAAGTGGCAGACGTTGCAGGCATTTTATCAGGGAATCACAATTTCGACCAGAAATTTGATAGATGCGGCCGCGAGAGGTTCGCTTATGAGGAAGACTTTGGATGCAGCTCATGATCTAATAGAAGCAATGGCCATCAACAATAGCCATTGGGGAAATGAGCGACAACTCCCGAAGAAGAATCCTGGTATGATTAAGGTAGATGAGCTCACCAGTGTGAAAGCTCAGCTTGCTATGCTCACAAATGAAATGAGCAAGTTGAGAGCAGGACCGAGTCAGGCGATTGTTGCTAGTTGCAAGGTATGTATGGGTCCACATTTGAGTTCAGATTGTCCAGTTGGAAGCCCGTTCGCTTCAACCTCTGCCGATGAAGTTGCGTATGTGAACTACAACCGTAACTTTAACCACCAGCCCAATAATCCAAATGCCAACCAAAACCCACAAAATAATCCATACTCTATAACCCCTACCAGAAGAATCATCCCAACCTATCTTAGAGAGACAACCAAAACCCTCTACCTCAACAACAAGCAAATTTTAGACAACCTCCGGGATTCTAGAATCAGTTTGTGAACAACCAAGCGGAAAAGAAACCCACCTTAGAGGACATGTTCTCTAAGTTTATACTCAAAATGGATACCCGAACGGAAATGCAAGACCACAGCCAGAAAAAGCTTGAGTCAAGGGTTGAGCAAATTGCTCAACACTCACAAGTGGCGATTCAGAATTTGGAAAGTCAGGTGGGGTAGTTAGCTAAGGCAGTTCAAGAAAGACAGCAAGGATCTCTCCCGAGTAATACTAAAACAAATCCTAGAGAGCAGTGTAAAGCAATTACCTTGAGAAGTAGGAAGCAAGTGGAGTTTCCCGCAAATTTTAGGATGACAAAGAAAGTGGTAATTCAGGAGGAAGAGCATAATTTGGATGATAGTTCAGTTTCCCATGACAAGAAAGTTGAGGAGAAAGTGGAGGACGACATACAACGGAGAAACATAGATGACTGACCTTACCGCAAGTGAAGGCGTACGTTCCACCAATTCCGTATCCTTAGAGGCTTAAGAAGCAAAAGAATGCTCATAACTTTACGAAGTTTTTGGAGATCTTCAAAAAGCTCCAAATCAACATTCCTTTTACCGACGCACTCGCCCAAATGCCCATGTATGTGAGGTTTCTAAAGGAATTGCTTTTTAACAAGAGAAAGTTGGAGGAATTTGAGACGGTTGCATTGACGGAAGAATGCAGCGCTATATTGCAAAACAAGCTTCCTCTGAAGTTGAAGGACCCGGGAAAATTGACCAATTTGTGAACAATAGGAACATCAGAATTTAGTAAGGCTTTGATTGATTCAGGGGCAAGCATAAATCTGATGTCGTACTCAGTTTGTTAGAAATTGGGTGTGGGAGAGATGAAACCTACGCATGTCACACTTCAGTTAGAGGATAGGTTCGTAAAGTATCCAAGGGGTGTGATGGAAGATGTTCTGGTGAAGGTAGAGAAGTTATATTTTCCGGTAGACTTCGTTATCTTGGAAATGGAGGAAGAAGTGGAAATACCTCTACTTTTGGGTAGGCCATTTCTGAAAACAGCAGGGGCATTGATTGATGTTAAGGAAGAAAAGATGACCTTGAGAATTGGGGAGGAGCATATGGTCTTTGATATGTCAAAGGTTGGAAAGAAGCCAATAAGTGTGGGAAATTGTATGAGTGCGGAGGTTATAGAGCCGTTGATAAACGAGTATTTCCGGAGAGATAGCCCAACGGAACCTATGGAAGCTTGCATTGTGCATGGAGCCACCAAAGATGATGATGATGAGAAAGTTGCAGAATGTGCTCTACTTTTAAATTCCAGAACCTCTACTAACTTCAAAGGGAGGTGGAGATTTGAAGAGCTTGGAAAAGGAAATCTGAAGTTGCCACCTTCCATTGAGGAGCCACCCATACTTGAGCTCAAGCAATTACCTATGCACTTGAGGTATGCATTCTTAGGCAATTCTACATCTCTTCCGGTTATTATTTCAGCTTCATTATCTAAGTTAGAAGAGGAGAAATTGTTGAGAGTGTTGAGAGAGCATAAAAGTGCTATAGGGTGGTCTATTTCGGACATTAAAGGATTGAGTCCTTCTCTTTGTATGCATAAGATCATCATGGAGGATGAGTTTAAGGCAATGGTAGAGTATCAACGAAGGCTTAATCCAAATATGAAAGAAGTGGTAAGAGCATTGGATGCGGGAATAATCTACCCAATTTCGAATAGCTCGTGGGTGAGCCCGGTGCAAGTTGTGCCAAAGAAAGGTGGGATGACAGTAGTCCCAAACGAGAATAATGAATTGATTCTGACACGGATGGTCACGGGGTGGAGAGTATGCATACATTATACGAAACTTAACAATGCTACTAGGAAAGACCATTTTTTCGCTTTCTTTCATAGATCAGATGTTGGAAAGGTTAGGAGGGCACGAGTATTATTGTTTCCTAGATGGTTATTCTAGGTACAATCAAATACCTGTAAGGATTCCCGTAGTTGTTAATTGGCTTATTTCGTGATCAAACTATATGTGGGGATCATGTAAGGGTAGCTTAGGATTGTGTTCAAGCTCAAGGCCCTTGCAAGTGTTAAGCACTCCAAAGGTATATGTTTAGTGCTTTATTTTCTATGAAGAGACACTCACTTAGCATACTTGCATTTGTGTGCATTCTCTTCACATGTCACTTATCACACTTGCACTTCTTTCTTATATGTTGTTGTGTGTTTATGTGTCTTGTAATTCGTTTCCCCTTGCTGTTCGGAAACGTCCGCGCATGCACCTTGTGTGCTTGTTTTTAGTGCGAAGATCACCGTTGGAGAATGAACTTGGCTTCTCCCTTGGTTTCACCAAAATTGGTGAAACGGCGGTTTAGATCGGCGGACTAGCCGCCGAATGAAACCACCGTCCATACCTGATTGATTTTATCTCTCGGGTCAATTCGGCGGTTTGATCAGCGGTTTCGAAACCGTCGAATGAAACAGCCGTTGTGCCCCTGTTTATGTCAGGTCCAATTTGACGGTTGGATCGACGGTCGGTGGCCACCGAATGAAACCGCCGTTGTTCCCCTGTTCTTCTCGGGTTCAATTCGGTGGTTAGAATCGGCGGTCTAGCCGCCGATTGAAACCGCCGAATGGTGCGTTTCAAGGGCAAACTTGTCTTTTCACATGCCCTGTTCTTGATGCCTATAAATATCACACTTTCTCATTTTCTGAATCCATGTCCTTTAACTCTAAGAACCCTAAACTTCAAAGAGAGACATTTGAGAGAAAATCAAATCAAGAACACATTTTTAACACTCAAAAACCATTCTCATATGCATTAAAATATCATCTAGCATTTTCTAGCATAGTTAGGATGCTTGCTTGCATGGGTTTTGGTCAACACATATTCTTTGGTAAGTTCTTCACTATTATCATATATAATTAGTGTTTTATTTATCATTGACATCTCTTATATTATTTGTATCTTCTTAGATTATATTCTAGATACAAAATAGAGATTGTTGTGTTGACATGATTGAGTGTTGTATTTTGATAGCTATCTAGGTTTTCATAATCTATGTTTAGCTAAGCTATTTGACATGTCATCTAGCTTTTAATATCTAGGATTGAATTTATTGCAAAATCATTATCCTAGAGAAGCATATAGAGTAACCTAGCTCTAATTGCATTTTGGATATTTCATAATATTCACTTAGGTTGTATTATCTCTTCTTAGAGAATTAAGTCTTGTGTTGTGACCGGGATTAGGTTACTTAATTCGCAAGCAATTGGACTAGGTCCACTTATACCGGGATTAGATAGTTGTGATGATTATTTATCGGGATTAGATCATTAAACTGGGATTAGGTTGTAATCATCTCAATTAGTGGATTTGAGGTTCATGTGTGGTGCACATAACAGCCCGTGGTTTTTCCCGTGAGGGTTTCCATGTAAATATCAAGTGTTATTTACATTCCGCACCATAATACGCTTGTTATACTTTTGTGACTAGTAGGGGCATTTTCGTAAAATTGACATGTATGCGAAAATTGGGTAAAATCATTTAAAATCTATTCACCCCCCCTCTAGATAGTTTTATACACATCGTGCAATATTTCCTTTCAATTGGTATCAGAGTGGGTTCCTAGACATACATAGGTGATCCTTGCTCATTTTGGTGTGTTTTGCATTTTGTGTGATTTTTTGATTTATTCATACATTTTGCATTTATCTCATTTGCATTCATCCAAACACTATGAGTGATTTCGGGATGAGCAAAGAGGGAGCGTCGAGCGTGAGGCCACCGTTGCTCACCGGCGATAATTACTCCTCATGGAAGGGGAAGATGGAAGCATACATATGCCAAATCCATGATAGGGCATGGATGGCGGTTGAAGATGGATATACTCCACCTATGATGACTCCTACGGATGGAGGAGAAGAAGTTCTCAAGCCTAAGGCACAGTGGAGTCCTCAAGAATTTACTGACTCCATGTGGAACAACAAGGCTATTCATGCCATCCGATGTGCAGTGAGTGAAAATCAGTACAAACTGATTCAAATTACTAGGATTGCTAAAGAGGCATGGGACATCCTAGAAGTTGCACATAAAGGCACCGAGGTTGTCAAGGACTCAAAGCTTCAAGTCCTTCAAACTCGGTTTGAGACCATTAGGATGGAAGAGCACAAGCATTTCAATGACTTCCAAGTGAGACTAATGGACATTGTGAACCAAAGTCACCAACTTGGTGATCCTTACTCGGATAGAAGAATCAAGCAAAAGATCATGCGATCACTTCCCGAGAGGTTCGAACCTAAAGTGACGGCTTTAGAAGAAATGACACCTACAAGGAAATGAAGCCGAGTGAAGTCATTGGAAGACTTCTAGCCTATGAATCAAGAAAGGCTACGACATCTCCTCCTAAGAAGAAAAAGGATATTGCCTTGAAGACATCCAAGATGGAAAAGGAGGAGGATGACTCATATGAAGACATGGCACTCATTGCCAAGGGATTCAAGAAGTTCTTGAATCTACAAAAGAGTGGTTATGGCTCAAAGGGGAATGACTTCAAGAAGAAGAAGACCACAATCAAGAATGTCAAGCCATATCATGAGATGTCTTCAAGAGAGAAGATTCAATGCTACGAATGTGGAGGATTCGGGCATGTCTCCAAGGATTGTGCTAACTTGGAAGATGAAAGAGAGGAGGTCGCCACTTCAAGTGATAGTGATGAAGAGGTTGTGGCAAAATTCTTGGCATTAGGTTGCTCTCACAAGCGGGACAACAAAGTGAAAGTTGTTGAAGGAAGTCCCTCAAGCTTGAATGATTGTGAGAACAACTATTTTGCCTTTCCTATCTCCTACAATGAAGAAGAGAATGAGAGTCAAGAAGAAAGTGACTCTAATGAAGATGACTCTCATCTAACTCCACAAATGGATATGTGGAGAAAAAGGTTCTAGATAAATACCTCACTGAGTTTAAAAGCTTAGCAATGAAGACCAAGGAAAAGATATGAAGATTGAGAGAAGAGAATCTAGACCTTTTGGCTCATGTTGACCACTTAAGTGAACAAGTGGATAGATCTAAGAATATTGAAGATAAGCTAAGAAAAGAGTTAGACTTATCTAAGAGGAATGAAGAGGATCTAAAAAGAGAGCTTGAAGAGGCCAAAGGGTCAAGGACTAGGATAGTTTCTAGCACCGAAAAACTTGACCACATGTTAAGTGCTGGAAAAAGTTCTTGTGACAAGAGAGGTCTTGGATTTGAAGATGGCAAGGAGTCCTCCACTCCTAACAAGACTGTGTTTGTTAAGAGCTTGAGCTACAAAGAAGCTTCACCGGTGCAAACTCCTAGGAAGAAGATTGATCTAGGACAATGCTCTCATAGTGCACAAGTGAAGGTAGCCCCAAAAAGACAACCTCAAGCTCAGCCTACAAGAGTTCCTCATGCTAACTTCCCTCAAATTCAACTCCATCAAAGGAAGAGACCAATCATGCAAACTCAACCAAGGAAGCAACCAAGTCTTGGTCAAAAACAAAGAAGGAGAGATCCTATCCAACAACCAAGACAACCACAAAGACATGGGAAGGCTCATATGCATGCACAAGGACATGGTATGATTCCTAACTTTGTCCCTACATGTCATTTTTGTGGTGTTAATGGTCATATTAGACCAAAGTGCTTTCGTTACATTAAAATGTGTAGAGTTAAAAACATGATTGAGAAGAAGAAAGCTAGAGCTAGTATGCATGTGTATAGGAAGGAAGAAATTCATTTACATGATCCTATGACATCTAAATCTCTAGAACTTTTGACCACTAGGAAAAAAATTGTTTCACCTAAGTGGATAAGAAAAGATGAACCCGCTTGCTACGAGACAAACTTGTCTCCAATAGGTTCAACTAAGTCCAATGGACTTAGTAGGTCCATAGGACCTCATGACCTTTAATGATGAAGGTTGGTGATTGACCCCATATGGGGAACTCAAGCAAAGAGAGCTATTTTGCATTCTTGTAAATTGCAAAAAATTTGAAATATCTTATGCCTCTTCTTTTGATTGCTTGAGTAAGCTTGGTTGTACATATGTATATATGTTTTCTATTCTATAAGTGTGAACCTTGCTTGTTTACAATCCATGTCATATTTATGTTCAAACATGCATTTTTGGACTAGGAGATTTACATAGGAAGTATGATATGAATGACATATAGTTATCTCCATGACATGATGATTCTTTTATAACATGCTAATGTCAAATGAAAAAGCATGAATTGATGATTGCATATTCTTAAAAATGCAAAACTTGTGTGAAAGCTAATGAGACTCAATGAATAAGGATCTTGTATCCGTTCAAAGGAATTTACATTCCAAATGTCTCTCTTTCTTTATAGTTGAACATGGCTACTATCATACGGATATCTTATCCGGAAAAATCAAATAGGGTGCAAAGTCGCTCATGCCATGTTTCGCTTATAAAGTTGGATATAGTTGCTCTTAAATTGAAATCAATAATCTCTATATCCTTGCTTTTCCCATGACATTGGTGAAATTGGTTTGAATTCTAATTAGAAACCTTTGTCATTTGCTTTGCCAAATACCATTGTATTTTGGACTTGAATGTTATATGTCTTGTTTGCAAAGCATGTTGGATTCACACATTTTCTCAAATAAATCTCCTTGTTTCTCTTCAATTAATTGAGATGCATAAAGTGACTTATATGTATATGCAAATGGCTTGCATGCTTCTATCTCTCTTTGCCTTAAGTGACCCGGTTGGGGACTACTCCTTTGCCTATATCATGACAAAAAGGGGGAGTAGGATATGGTAAGGGGAGATGCAAATTGATGTTGCAATTGTGCACTTTGGGGAGATAACACATTGAGGGGGAGTAACCCTTTGAGGGGGAGCATTGCATTTATCAAACATTGCATATATTTTGTAATGTTGTGCCTAAATTCTAAAAATGCAAATGCTTGTTTTGATATCACTTGATTAATCTCACATGTACTTTTTGGAAAAACATAGAAACTTTGTTTTGTAAGGTTGGTTGTTCTACAAGAGATTGGAGCATTGAAGATTTTATTTTGTTGATTATCTCTTTGTATTGTAGAAGATCTATGTTATCCCGTTGTTTCTATTTTTATGTGAGGAATCAATGTGAGTGGTGGTTTTGTCACGAAATAGCCAAAGGGGGAGATTGTAAGGATTCCCGTAGTTGTTAATTGGCTTATTTCGTGATCAAACCATATGTGAGGATCATGTAAGGGTAGCTTAGGATTGTGTTCAAGCTTAAGGCCCTTGCAAGTGTTAAGCACTCCAAAGGTATATGTTTAGTGCTTTATTTTCTATGAAGAGATTTAGTGCACACACTCACTTAGCATACTTGCATTTGTGTGCATTCTCTTCACATGTCACTTATCACACTTGCACTTCTTTGTTATATGTTGTTGTGTGTTTATGTGTCTTGTAATTCGTTTCCCGTTGTTGTTCGGAAACGTCCGCGCATGCACCTTGTGTGCTTGTTTTTAGCGCGAAGATCGCCGTTGGAGAATGCCCTTAGCTTCTCCCTTGGTTTCACCAAAATTGGTGAAACGGCGGTTTGGATCGGCGGCCTGGCCGCCGAATGAAACCACGGTCCATACCTGATTGATTTTATCTCGCGGGTCAATTTGGCGGTTTGATCGGCGGTTTCAAAACCGCCGAATGAAACAGCCGTTGTGCCCCTGTTTATGTCAGGTCCAATTCAACGGTTGGATCGGCTGTCGGTGGCCGCCGAATGAAACCGTCGTTGTTCCCCTGTTCTTCTCGGGTTCAATTCGGCGGTTAGAATCGGCGGCCTAGCCGCCGATTGAAACCGCCGAACGGTGCGTTTCAAGGGCAAACTTGTCTTTTCACATGCCCTGTTCTTGATGCCTATAAATATCACACTTTCTCATTTTCTGAATCCATGTTCTTTAACTCTAAGAACCCTAAACTTCAAAGAGAGACATTTGAGAGAAAATCAAATCAAGAACACATTTTTGACACTTAAAAACCATTCTCATATGCATTAAAATATCATCTAGCATTTTCTAGCATAGTTAGGATGCTTGCTTGCATGGGTTTTGGTCAACACATATTCTTTCGTAAGTTCTTCACTATTATCATATATAATTAGTGTTTTATTTATCATTGACATCTCTTATATTATTTGTATCTTCTTAGATTATATTCTAGATACAAAATAGAGATTGTTGTGTTGACATGATTGAGTGTTGTATTTTGATAGCTATCTAGGTTTTCATAATCTATGTTTAGCTAAGCTATTTGACATGTCATCTAGCTTTTAATATCTAGGATTGAATTTATTGCAAAATCATTATCCTAGATAAGCATATATAGTAACCTAGCTCTAATTGCATTTTGGATATTTCATAATATTCACTTAGGTTGTATTATCTCTTCTTAGAGAATTAAGTCTTGTGTTGTGACCAGGATTAGGTTACTTAATTCGCAAGCAATTGGACTAGGTCCACTTATACCGGGATTAGGTAGTTGTGATGATTATTGATCGGGATTAGATCATTAAACTGGGATTAGGTTGTAATCATCTCAATTAGTGGATTCGAGGTTCGTGTGTGGCACACATAACAGCTCGTGGTTTTTCCCGTAAGGGTTTCCACATAAATATCAAGTGTTATTTACATTCCGCACCATATTACACTTGTTATACTTTTGTGACTAGTAGGGGCATTTTCGTAAAATTGACATGTTTGCAAAAATTGGGTAAAATCATTTAAAATCTATTCACCCCCCCCTCTAGATAGTTTTATACACACCGTGCAATATTTCCTTTCAATACCGATTGACCCCGCAGATCAGGAGAAGACAACCTTCACCTATCCTTATGGTACTTTCGCCTACAGACAAATGCCGTTTGGTTGTGTAACGCACCGGCTACATTTCAGAGATGTATGATGGCGAACTTTTCCGACATGGTGATGTGTAAAATCATGTTATAAAAACCTAACTCGCAAGTGCACGAATCGTGAGATAAGTACAGCGACAAGTAGGGATCATTCCCACGAGGAAAAATGATTTACTGATTTAAACTAGTTCTAATTAAAGCTAAGCAATTAATAGTATCCAAAGATTTTGAGATTGATTGATTGATTGAATAAAACTAAATTAAACTAAGAAAGCAGTTAACAAGAATATGTGAATGTGATCAAGAGGTGAGAGGACTAGTTTATCAATGCTCCCAAATTATGTTTACTCAATGCTTCGAATTGACTTTGATAAAAGATGTAACTCAAGTTAAGGATTCGTTCTTATCTTGTTTATGATTGTTACGGTATGATCATGGGATGAATCAAGTATCCTCAATCATAATTTACTCATAGATCAATGGTGCAAACTACAACCGAGAACCCATTAAGTGCAAGAACTAAAGAACCAAAACCTACTTGCATAGATCAATGCTAAGATCAGTTTTACCCATTCAATTAAATATTAATTAAGGTTACATGTAGATCAACACTCCAAACTTAATTGTTTAATTATCAAAACCCTAAATTCATGTCAACGTATGATCATGCATCAACACAAACAAAAAATTGAGACGGAGAATGAATTGAATGAATCAAAACTTGAATTAAGAAAATATAGTCAATTCTAACGAAGAGTATTCATAGAGGTTCACATTGACTCCCTAGTATGGAGTTAGTTACACATATTAGAAACAAAAAGACAAGAGTAAGAGATGATAAAACCCATTGAAAAGCTTCAACAAATTCTTCAAATCTTCGATGTTGAAATCTCCTTCGTCTTCGAATCTTCAATGCGTAAGATGAATGAGGGAATTTGTGTGATAAGTTGTGAGAAGGTGAGGTGTGGAATATCTGAAAGTGCAGAGCCAAGAACAGAGCGAGAGAGCTTGCCCTAAAGATGTCACAACATATATATAGGCCTCCTGAACCCAGACGCGAAAAGACTCCTTATTCAGGACAAAAACACCAAACCGCTGCCATGACCGCTGCCAAAGCCACAGCGGTAAGGCAGCGGTTTTGACGATTTATGAACATACGCTGTGGACATGGCAGCGCTTTAACAGTGCTTTGGGCAGCGGTACCTACTGTCTTTAGATCGCTGTTGCATCGCTGCTAATTAATTGGGAGCAATCTTGACAGCACTTTGCATATTTGCACAAAAGCTCCTGAAGTCTTTAAAATAGTACTTTTTGCCTGAATTCCTTCAAATTATTCATCTGGATCCAAAATCCTGAAAATGCTCACACACACACATTAAATCCCAAAAAGACTCGAGAAACAAGCAATTGATTGGAGGAAAGGGGATCAAAAATATAAACAATAAATGACCGATCAAATACCCCCGACCTCGAGCAAAACTAATAGAACAAAACCTAAAAACAAAACTAGAAAACATAAATCCTAACAAAGCCGCTTTTGTAGGGAACACGATAGCATTGAGCACATGCTACAAGCCTTTAAACCTCTAGGTGTACCTAGAGGAGGAGTTTCGTCTCCTGAGGGTTTACAGCTATGACACCCACAAACATATCCTGTGACAATCAATCATCCAAAATACAACCATATGTGCCCATGTTGAGACAATGCATGCATAAGCCAATAAGTAAAGACTAATATTAAGTCACAAGTCTAAAAACATTGCTCAGTTTGCAGTGAAAAGCCCAAGCTCAGAACATTCTAGCTTCCAGGACACATCATCGAAAAGCCATAGATATAATTCGCCTCGACTCTAATTCTCACAAGATAACTCTCATTAATTCTCACAGAACCTAGGTAAAATCACTCAAGCATATGTGATATGGAAGTTATGCACAAGAAATTCAAATATTATCGCATATAGATATAACATTGAAGGAACGTTTGATTTGTATGTAAAAGATCTCATGAAATGAATCGAACATTATGAACAAGATAAACACACATCACACATCTACTATCATAGCAAGGATAACCAGCAGATCAAATAGACTTCATTCAGGTTGTAATGGGGCCATTGGGTGAGGGTTAAGAAAGAACGGAAAATTGGAATTCAAAAACCTAGGATCATACCATGAGAGTCTTCTATTACCTTTTTGGTTTCGCACAAGTCTCTTAGTCTCCTTTTCACGTGGAATTTGACCACTTATTAACTAATTCCTCAGAATTTTCCTTTCTCCCTTTTTGCCATCTTCTTTGAATAAATTCAAACTTGCAGTCTTCATTTGACTTTATCGCACCCTTTCACATTCTATTTTTCTGTCTTTATTTTTATTTTTTATTTTTTTGTTTTTTTAATTGAATCACTTTACAACCATTGCCTTACTTTCATCATTAGAACTTTTGGATTGAATGCAGCACTTCATTTCCTTGATTTAGCAGCAAATATGCACACAGTCACGTGCAAAAACAATACATCCTCTTCACCCTTCTCAAAATATGATCCCAAGCTATAAGGTATGTCTAATCATTGGCTTATTTGGGTTGCAGTTAATGTGGTGAAGAAAGAAAAAGGCTATCAGTGTTTGGCTTCAAACAGGGCTATGGAGCACACACATATATGTAGGAAATATTTAAGGCCTTTTAAGTAGCTAAAACACACATAGTCTATATCACTTCCACTGGTTCAACTTACTCAAGATCAAAATGCAACATGCGAAATCTTTTAAGATGATCATTCTATAATGCTCAATATACAACCTATAGAAATCGAATCTAATGCTAAGAACCTATTGAGTGTTTAAAGAGTAGAAACAACAGGACCCTCATAGTATGTCATTTATGTACGCTTTTTGGTTTAGTGAACTCACAAGGGTAGTCTCCACTATTAATCATGGCAGTTCAACTCAATATTCTATCCATTATCATGTCAAGAGCATGTCATCAGTTTTGAAAAATGCAATGTATTACCCTAAATGGCAAGATGTTAGTGTAAACTCATTGATTAATACACATTATCTCAAGGCACACACCGAAGTGTCTCGTCTCGAATGACGCAGGAACGATAGACTCTAAAGACAAAACAAAAATTTTGACTCAAAAAACCAATTATCGTACCCCCAAACCTAAATCCAACATTGTCCTCAATGTTATGACATCAAAGCACATGACAAATAGGAAAAAGGCCAAGGCAGAGCAATAAAGACACAAAATAAAATAGCAGAAAGAAATCTTACTAAAACGAATCCAAAGCAAATCTTGAGTATCACAATTGCAAAAAGAAACTAAAGAAAAATAAAGAAAATAAAGAAAAGAAACATATCCTGATGTAGACTCAAGTCCGTCTACAATGCCCCTAACAATCATCATCTCGCTGCTGGCTCGGGCCAGGGGCAAATCTGTCATCTCCAGGCTAGAACTGGGCTGGGCGTACTGTGGCCTGATGGATCTCATTGATCGAGATCTGCGTAGTGTTCAACTGGGTGAACATCTCGGTCATCAATCCTGCAATCCCTGTATCTACATATCCCTTCATCGTGGATAACATGTAATCTACCCACTCAAGTCTCTACTGGGACGACCTAGCTCCCGAATCTCTCTGAGTCAGCTCCTCTAGAATCTGCTGGTCTGCCTCATCCAATGGCTCCTCCTCAAAATCGTCATCACCAGCCCGATGCCTCTTACGTGCAAGGAAGTCACCAATAGTAGGAAGGCCACAAATGCTCGCCTGGGTGCTCCATGTGGTAAGCGTCAGTGGTCTGTCCGGCTCTGTCGTCTGGTCCCTAGCGTTGTCCTCTACCTCTATCCCAGTTGCAGCACACATGCCTGTGATCAAGCATGGAAACACCATACTCGATCCTATCAGTCGACCATATCCCCGGATCTCCTTCTTGATGAAAGTGGCCACATCATAATATCTCCCTGCCCTGATATCATACAGCAGTTGAGAAACCTCCTTGAAGATCTCCCAAGTATGACTCAACGGCTTAAGAGAAGCCGTGAGAAACAGGTTCCAGAATGCAGTGTCCAGATGCAAGTCTCTCCTCAGTAATTTCTGCCCATTCCATCCAGATCCGCCCTCTCGATGAAGCGCACAACCTAACTCATACTTGCCCGGGTACCCCTCCCCAATTGGCTCATGTAGTGGTAGGTCAAAATATTCCCTAATCGTCTCCACAGAAATCACCACAGGCACTCCTCCTACTACAACAACTCCATGGGAAAAGTACTGGGAGTCCACCATATTTGCATAAAACTCTCGGACTACGGAGATGTTGGCATTACAGGGTAGACGCACGTACCCTGCCCATCCTCTGGCCTCCACAGTAGCAAGTATCGGGGTCTCTCTCAATTCCCCCACAGCTATACCCCTTTCAAGAATGTAAGTCCGGGTCTTCTTCATCCTCTCCTTGTAATCCGGATGACCCTTGAACTGATGTTCAACCGACCTCTTGTCTCGCCTTCTGTTGGGATCCGCAGGAACATGACCTCCTCAGATTGCTGTTCTCGCCATAACTGGGTAAGAAACAAGCAACAAGCAACAAGCAAATGACAAACCAGAATAAGATAGTGATTCTAAAAAAAAAAAATCAATAGCATGACGGCAATACAATCAATAAACCCTGGTGCCTACATTGCATAGATATCATCACTTTTCATTCAGCACATTACAACACAGTAAGATTATAGAATAACAATTATTTGACAATATCAAACACAATTTCTTTTGCAATTGTTACACTATTCCATTGAAAATTATCAAAACACACTTCCACCTATTGCCTAATCCCTATGCATTCATCAAACAATACATGCAGTGGAATAAATTCGTTCCAAACCCAAAAATCCCCAAATTTTGGTTCTATAGCCCTAAATCATTCAATTGAAAGCAAATATGGGAGAAAGGAGAGGGAACGCACAATTAAAGGCAAAATACAACTCATAATCAAAGTAAAATAAGTTAGAAGCACATACCTGGATGATGTGTGTGACCGGAACTAAGAAGAGGAGAAGAAGGAAGAAAAATATTTGAGAGAGACTCCGTTTGACAGTGACAGACTTCATCAAAACAGTGTATTTATAATTAGGGCACGACCGCTGCCATTATCGCTGCCAAAGCTACAGCAGTATGGCAGCGGTCTCCTCCTATTGGCTGACCAAACGGCAAGTTTAAACGCATCGTTTCCTTGTTAGTATCGTTGTGGCATGCGCAGCGGTAGTGGTAGCGCATCCACAGCGGTTTTGCCCAGTTGCACCGCTCCCAATTAATAGGCAGCGGTGTGGCAACGGTTTGCCCAGTGAAGCTCGCTGCTAATTAATTCGCAACGGTCTTGCAACGATTTCATCACAGAATGCACCGCTACCCTTTTACGCTCCCCATTATGCAATGCACAAGGGAGCGGTTTGACTTGATGCCCCATTTCATGTGTTTTTTTTTTTTAATTAAAAAATGACACCCCCAAACCTATTTTTAAGCAAGGGGAACACTAAATTACGACTCGACTAAAAACAAAATTGAAAGGACATACCTGGGTGGGTTGCCTCCCACCGAGCGCTTTATTTAACGTCTGGGCAAGACGCACAAGGGTCTTACGGCTCATGAAGCACGGAAGACCCAACACACACAACCTTGGATATGCTAAAGTATGGCTTAAGCCTTTGACCATTAACTTTGAATACACCGCCATTCTGAAGATTTTAAATTTCAACAGCCCCATGCGGAAACACCTGAGTTACTCTAAATGGTCCAGCCCACTTCGATTTCAGCTTTCCTGGAAACAACTTCAGACGGGATTGGTACAATAAAACTAACATTCTTGGATGAAACTCTTTCCAAAGGATTTTGTTGTCACGTAACTTCTTTGTCCTTTCTTTGTATATCTTCGCGTTCTCATATGCATTGTTCCGGAGCTCCTCAAGCTCACTCATTTACAAACTTCTTTCCTCCCCTGCCTTGTATAAATTGAAGTTCAGTTTCTTTTGGGCCCAATAGACATTGTGTTCCAGCTCTACCGGGAGATGGCACGCCTTGCCATAGACTATCCTATACGGGCTCATACCTATGGGAGTTTTGTAGGCTGTTTTGTATGCCCATAATGCATCATTCAACTTGAGTGACCAATCATTTCGATTTGGCTACACTGTCTTCTCAAGTACCTGCTTAATCTGCATGTTGCTTACCTCAACTTATCCTGAGGTCTGCGGATGGTATGGGGTCGCCACCTTGTGCTTGACACTATACTTCTTCATTAATGAGGTAAATACCTTGTTACAAAAATAGCTCCCACCATCACTTATGATTGCCCGAGGTGTCCCGAATCTGGTGAATATGTTCTCCTTGACAAACGTTACCACCACCTGACTATCATTCGTCTTGGTTATGACTGCTTCAATCCACTTTAAGACATAATCTACAGCAACTAAGATGTACAAGAACCCGTGCGAGGATGGGAAGGGTCCCATGAAGTCAATCCCCCACACGTCAAATATTTCCACTACCAGCTGGCTAGAAAAAGGCATCTCATCTGTAAGATCTTAGATTTGTGTTGGCTTGATTCCATTGCAAAACACTTTTTGTTTGTATTGCTTAGTTGCTTAGGTATTTTGTGATTAGATCAAGCTTCAAAGAAGGAAAGCAACGTCGCATGCAAAGTTCATCTTCAAGAGGAAATGTGCTTATTTGGATGCTAAGGTATCGAGATACTTCTTCCTCTTGTAAGGCATAAGCGCGCACACACACAATTCATACATGTGTGTCCCTGCATCGTGGTTCAAACATTTGGTATAATACATTCACACATCTCATAGTATGCTCATGCATTGATCTTGTATAGACAAACATTGTAGAATTGCATGTTTTGTGACTATCTCTTTGATATGGCATGCTTGTGTGAATATGTGTTTATTTGTTTGTGTATTTTATGTTTTGGACTTAAACATGTTCTTATTTGATGCCTTATTGAGTTTCGGTCATTTCAGTTACTCATTCATAAGGTTTCGAGTCCAAACGATGTAGCTACACTACTTTTTCGTTCCCATTCATTGAGTTGACTTCATCGTCATTTTCCGAGATGATTTCTCAACCATTTTTCAAATTCGTTGTGTGTGAAGGAGTCACGGTTCATAATCTAAAAACAGATTCAAAATCAAAGTTCGGATGCCCAAGTTACGGCTGAAGAACGTGAGAGTGCGCGAGAGAGGTGAGAGTGGCCAAAAGGCCACGTTGGCCACGCCGTGAGGGAGGCCGTGGGCCCCACGGCCAGAGACCCTCTCTGGCCCCGTGAGGCCCACGCGCCCCCTACGGGGTGGGTGACGTGGTCCTTGCTGATTGGCCTAAAAATCTCTTCTCTCTCTTCTTTTTAAACACTTCTCCTTCCCTCCACATGTGTTGAAGAACTTGAAGAACTTTTCACGAAATTCTGCAGATTTTCTTCAATTTTTAGTTTTAGTATTTTGATCATATCTTTCTCATACGAACTTGAAATCAATCGATTCAAAAGCCAAAATTGTTGTCTTGAGGAGAGCTACAAACCCCAAGCATTTCCAGAGGGAGCTGACTTCGTCATTATTCCCAGCAGTCTGATCTTCAGTACGAGGTCAAGGTTGTTTGTTCAACTTCTTCTTTTTCAATTTCATCTTTGATCATCTCTTGATTCTTACTATTTGATTGATGAAATTTGTTAAGAAGTATGTTAGATCATTTGCTAGGGGTGTTTGATCATTTTTCAATTGAGTTTTAGTTTTATGATTTCTCCTGAACATATATGTGCTAAACTTGATTTTGTTTGAAATTGATTCTAGAAAATGTATATATGATGTGTCTCATATTATTTTCTATGTTTTATTTCATGATCTAAGAACTAGGTTTTTAGTGTGATATATTGAATATTCATACCTTGTTCTTGTTGATTTGCATGTTTTGATTTCTAGATACTTTTGTGTTTTGGTTGATAAAAGCATATTCTAGATTATCATTGAACATGTACATTTAGCTTGATTGATCATCTAGCTTAATTTGATTGTTTTTTGCATCACTTGCATCACGTAGATCATAGCCTTGCATTAGGTTGAAATCTCTAGCAAAGTGAGTGAAGCTTTGTGGATAGAGCAAGGAAGTCTTGATTAGAGTCGGGAGGACTCGAATAATCAAGCAAGGAAGACTTGTCTAGGGTCGGGAGTATCCGGATAGGCAAGCAAGAAATCTTCCTAGAGACGTGAGTGTCTTGGATAGGAAGTTGCTTTCTAGAGGTGTAGGATACATCTCAGATAGGAAGTAGGCTTAGTGATTCTCTAGCCCGAGGGTAGATTAGGAGTTGATAGCTTGAGCGGATATCATGAGTTGATAGCTTGAGTGTGTAAGTCCTTTTTCACATAGTGGATTGCTTTGTCGGTGGTTGTGGTATCAACCCGTGGATGTTTCCTCTTTGAGGTTTTACCACGTAAAAACACTTGTGTTCATTTTTGTTTTTACTTTTCTTTATCTTCCATATCTTACATTGATTGCATATCTTGTAAATTGATTAACTCTTGTATTAGTGAAATCAATTCATTTGCTAAATCTAATCAAGTGTGCATTTTCTTTGTTATATTCTGCATCATTTTTAAATTGGAAGAATTTGGAGCCTATACCTATTCACCCCCCCTCTAGGTATATTTTACTCTACTACTTAAGGGAAATTTCATTTGGTATCAGAGCGTTTGTCTAGACGCACTTAGATAGATCCTTTCTTTGTAGTGTTTTGTGTTTTTTCTTTGTGATAATCATGATTAAGGAAGTGTGTTCCTATGTGGCTTCTTTTGTTGAACATATTGACTTCGATGAGAAAAAGATCGATGATCTTATTTTTGAAAATGAACGTTTATCCAAAGTCAATATGTCCCTCAACAAGAAGCTAGAGAATCATGCTCTTGGCTCAAAAGAATTCAATGAACTTAAAGACAAGATTTTAAGTCTAGAATTGAATCTAAAAAATAGCAATGATAGACTTAGCATCTTGAAGCAAGAAATTGAGCAAAGGGATATTTCTCTTGTTAGTGCTAAAAGGCTAGAAAATATGCTTACAGCCAAACTTAGTGAGCACTTAAATCAAGAGAAAAAGTATGAACAATGGTTTAATAAATCAAGAGAAGATGTTAGGAAAAGTGATGATATAGAAAAATATGCCATTAAAAATATGGTGCTTAGTGAGAAACTTGATGAGGCTAATAGGATGATTAACAAGATGTCATCTAGTTCTAACAAAGTTGAAACCCTCATTAAAAGTGGAAAGCATCCATGTGACAAAAGAGGTTTGGGTTATATCAATGAGAAGGAGACTCCTTCATCTAACAAATCTACTTTTGTCAAAGCAAGCATTGAAACAAATGTAGGTACACTCTCTCAAGGTAAAGCTATGAAAGCTACCGGAGGTGCCTCTTCATCAACAAGGATGTTCAATGGAAGAACACAACAACATAAACATCAAGGAGCATCAACCTCAAATGCAAGAGGTGGAGCATCAAGGGTTGCACATCAAAGAGGAAAAATTATGAGAAGTCCAAAGGAGTTGGAAGCAAATGCAAATGGTAAATTTCTCAAATTTATTCCTATTTGTCATCATTGTAATATGATAGGACATATTCGACCTAGATGCTTTGAGTATATTCGGAAATGCAAACTTGATAATGCTTTTCATGATATGTCTTAGAATGGACCTAGGCAATCATCCATGTATGGATATAGAAATAGACCTAGGAAGACCTTAGAAAAGCATGTTGTGGAAAAAGTTGTTGATGACTTGCATGCTAAATCTTGTGTTGTGCCTCACTCTACTATGCATAAGAAAGTTGAAAATGTTTTGTTTGATATTTTTGAAAATGTGACCAATGAGGTCAAGGTGCATGTTAAAAAGCCTAACATTGAGTCAAAGCATGTTAAAAGTAAGAGTGAGAGGCATGTTGTGAAAAATGTGTGGATTAGAGAAGACACATCTAAATGTCATGTTGCACAATATGCTTTATGTGCCAACTCCTCCTATTCTTGGTACCTAGATAGTGGTTGCTCTAGGAACATGACCGGGAACAAAGAGTTCTTTAAGAATCTTGTTTTAAATGATGGAGGTTGGGTTACTTTTGGTGATGGTACCAAAAAGCAAGTTCTTGGCAAGGGAACAATTTGTATCCCCGGATTGCCTAAACTTCACAATACTTTGTATGTTGATGGGTTACAAGCTAACTTGATAAGCATTACTCACTTGTGAAATTTTTAAAAAAGTTAGTTTTAACAAAGATGTATGCACTATAATTGATAAAAAGGGCAATGTTGTCCTAAGAGTCAAAAGGTCTATAGACAATTGCTATTGTCTTGAGATAGATCATCTAACTTGCAACATGGCACATGAGTGCAACAAGCTTGATTTGTGGCATCAATGTTTGGGTCACATGAATTTTAAAGATTTAAAAAAGCTTGAAAAACATGGCATTGTTAGAGGTCTTCCTAATCTTGGTAAAAACCTTGAGGTGGTTTGTGAACCTTGCCAATTCGGTAAGCAAACCAAAGTGTCTCATAAGAAAAATTCTTACATAGCTACCAAGAGACCTTTAGAACTTGTGCACATGGACCTAATTGGGCCAATTCAAACCGAGAGCATCAATGGCAAAAAGTACATTTTTGTATGCGTTGATGACTTCTCTAGGTTTACTTGGGTTTATTTTCTTAGAAACAAGACCGAGGCTTTTGATTACTTTAAAAAGTTTTGTAATCAAGTTCAAAATGAAAAAGGTCTTGGTATCAAAAAAATATGTCGCATTAGGAGTGATCATGGGACGGAATTTGAAAATACAAAATTTAGTGAGTTTTGTGATGGTTTAGGGATTTCTCATGAGTTCTCCGCACCTAGAACTCCTCAATAAAATGGTGTTATTGAAAGGAAAAACCGTGTCTTGCAAGAGATGGCTAGGGTCATGCTCAATAGCAAGAAAGTCCCTAGAAACCTATAGGCCGAGGTGGTCAATACCTCTTGTTATGTGTCTAATCGTGTTTTTAAGAGGCCCGGCATAAAACAAACGTCCTATGAGCTATGGAAGGGCAAGAAGCCCAATGTGAGTTACTTCCACACTTTTGGGAGTAAATGTTATATTTTGAATGATAGAGATCACTTAGGAAAGTTTGATGCTAAAAGTGATGTTGGTCTCTTTCTTGGGTATGCTATTAATAGTGGTGCATATAGAGCCTTTAACTTGACTACTAAGACTATCATGGAGTCTATCAATGTGAAGATAGATGATCTTAGCATGCTTAATTTGTGTGATGATAATGGTGTCAATGAACCTAAAGAAAACATGTTGAATGACACTAAAACACCTATTGATGTGGCTAGTAGTGTTTCTAGTCAAGATGATGAAAATGATAGTCATGTTGAAGTTGAAAGTCAAGGGTTGGAAAATGCTTTAAATGATAATCAACAAAATGACCAAGTTGTTGAACATTCTCACCCAAGACTTAGAAACTTACACTATTAAGAAGACATCATAGGTGATTTAAATGAAGGGGTTAGAATAAGAAATCAAATTGCTAACCAAATATCCTATGCTTGCTACACTTCTCAAATTGAACCCAAAAATATTATTGAAGCAATTGTTGATGAATATTGAGTTGGGGCTATGCAAGAAGAACTTAATCAATTTGAGAGAAATGAAGTGTGGTCCTTAGTTCCTAGACCCAAAAATATAAATGTAATTGGCACTAAATGGGTGTTTAGGAATAAAGCTAGACTAGTGGCTCAAGGTTACACTCAAGTGGAGGGTGTTGACTTTGATGAGACGTTTGCCCCGGTTGCTCGTCTTGAGTCCATTAGACTTTTGTTGCATGTATTAAAAAATTCAAATTATTTCAAATGGATGTCAAAAGTGCTTTCCTCAATGGATACCTTCAAGAAGAAGTGTATGTTGAACAACCTAAGGGTTTTGTAGACCCACACTCTCCTAATCATGTGTTTAAATTGAAAAAGGCTCTCTATGGCCTTAAACAAGCTCCAAGAGCTTGGTATGACAGGTTGACTCAATATCTTATTGACAACCAATATAGGAGAGGTGGCATTGATAGAACTTTGTTTATCAAACATCATGATCATGATATTTTTGTTGCACAAATATATGTTGATAACATTGTTTTTGGGTCTACTAATAAAACCAAGGTTGATGAATTTGTAAGTGTTATGTCAAGTGAATTTGAAATGAGTATGGTGGATGAGTTGAATTATTTTCTAGGAATGCAAGTAAAGCAAACTATCATGGGCATAATGTTGAATTAATCTAAATATGCTAAAAATCTAGTTAAGAGATTTGGCCTAGAAAATGGAAAAGATTTTGAAACTCCCATGAGCACCACTTTAAAACTTGACAAAGATGAAAAAGGGAAAAGTGTTGACCAAAGCCTTTATAGAAGCATGATAGGTAGTCTACTTTACCTAACGGCTAGTAGACCCGACATTTGCTTTAGTGTAGGTTTGTGTGCTAGATTCCAAGTAAATCCCAAGGAATCTCACTTAAAAGCCGTGAAGAGGATCATTAGGTACATTAAAGGAACTCATAGTCTTTGTCTATTCTATTCATTTGATACCAATGATATCCTTGTAGGCTATTGTGATGCGGATTGGGCGGGAAACATAGATGACCGTAAAAGCACATCGGGCGGTTGCTTTTATGTTGATAATAACTTGGTTTCTTGGTCAAGTAAGAAACAAAATTCGGTTTCCCTTTCCTCTTCCGAAGCCGAATACATTGCGGCCGGAAGTGCTTTCACACAATTGCTTTGGATGAAACAAATCTTTAAGGATTATGACATAGAATAAGGAAAAATGACATTTTATTGTGATAACTTAAGTGCCATTAACATCTCTAAAAATCCGGTTCAACACTCCCGCACAAAAAACATAGACATTAGGCATCATTTCATTAGAGATCTAGTTGAACATTTTATTGTTACTCTAGAGCATTTGCCTACTAAAAATCAACTTGCGGACTTATTCACTAAGCCCTTGGACAAAGAGAGGTTTAAAACTCTTAGAATGTCCATTGGCATGATTTGTGTTGATTGATGTCTTTATGTGATTGTGAGTGGCTTGATGAGCAAAACTTTAATTGAATATCATTATGTTTGAGAGCTACTCACTTGAGAAGTAGTGATCTTAAACAAATATCTTATATTGTTTCTAGATCATGCACTTGAGCTTGAAAATCTTATTTTTGAAAAGTGCACTAATGCTTCTCTTATATGTTTTAGTTTTGAGTTTTTGGTTGAATATTGCTTAAGGCATACTGAAATTCCCTTAAGCAATATAGTGTAAATATACCTAGAGGGGGGGGGGGGGGGGGGGGGGGGTGAATAGGTATAGGCTCCAAATTCTTCCAATTAAAAATAATGCGGAAAATTACAAAGCAAAATGCACACTTGATAAGATTTAGCAAATGAATGATTTCACTAAGACAAGAGTTAATCAATTTACAAGATGTGCAAACAATGTAATATATGGAAGATAAAAGAAAGTAAAGCAAAATTGAACACAATGATTTTAACGTGGTAAAACCTCAATGAGGAAACATCCACGGGTTGATACCACAACCACCGGCGAAGCAATCCACTATGTGAAAAAGGACTTACACACTCAAGCTATCACTCATGATATCCGCTCAAGCTATCAACTCCTAATCTACCCTCGGGCTAGTGAATCACCAAGCCTACTTCCTATCCGAGATGTATCTACACCTCTAGAAAGTAACTTCCTATCCAAGACGCTCACGTCTCTAGGAAGATTTCATGCTTGCCTATCCGGATCCTCCCGACCCTAGACAAGACTTCCTTGCTCTATCCACAAAGCTTCACTCACTTTGCTAGAGACTTCAACCTAATGCAAGGCTATGATCTAAAGTGATGCAAGTGATGCAAACAACACAAACAAATTAAGCTAGATGATCAATCAAGCAAAATGTACATGTTCAATGACAATCTAGAATATGCTTCCAACACACAATCACAAGATTATCTAGAAATCAAGACATGTAAATCAATAAGAACAAAGGTATGAATATTCAATATATCACACTAAAAACCTAGTTCTTAGATCATGAAATAAAACATAGAAATAACATGAAGCACATCACACATATATTTTCTAGAATCAATTTCATGATAAATCAAGTTTAGCATATATGTTCAAAACAAATCACAAAGCTAAAACTCAATTAATAATGATCAAACACCCCTAGCATGTGATCTAACATACTTCTTAACAAATTTCATCAATCAAATAGTAAGAATCAAGAGATGATCAAAGATGAAATTGAAAAAGAAGAAGTTGAAACAAACAACCTGACCACGTACTGAAGATGAGACTGCTGGGAAACATGTCGAAGTCAAATGCCTCTAAAAATACTTGGGGTTTGTAGCTCTCTTCAAGACCAACAATTTTGGCTTTTGAATCGATTAATTTCGAGTTCGTATGAGAAAGTTATGATCAAAATAAAAAAAAAAAAATTGAAGAAAACTGCAGAAATTTCGTGAAAATCACTTCAAGTTCTTCAACATGTGTGGAGGGAAGGAGAGGAGTTTAAAAGGAGGAAAGAGAAGGTTTTTCAGGGCCAATCACCATGAGCCACGTCACCCTCCCGTGGGGGGCGCGTGGGCCACACGGGACCAGAGAGGGTCCCTGGCCGTGGGCCCCACGGCTCCCCCACGGGGAGGGGCACACGTGGTCTCATGGCCACTCTAGCCTCTCTCGCGCACTCTCACGTTCTTCAGCCGTATCTTGGGCATCCGAACTCCGATTTCGAATCCGTTTTCGGATTATGAACCGTGACTCCCTCATGCACGACTACGACTACGACTACTCAACTTTGAAAAAAGGTTGAGAAATTATCTCGGAATCGACGATGAAGTCAACACAACAAATGAGAACGAAAAAGTAGCATAGTCAACTTGTTTGGACTCGAAACCTTATGAATGAGTAACGAAACGACCGGAACTCAATAAGGCATTAAATAAGAACATGTTCAAGTCCTAAACACAAAATACGGAAACAAATAAAACATATTCACACAAAACATGCCATATCAAAGAGATAGTCACAAAGCATGCAATTTCACAATGTTGTCAATACAAGATCAATGCATGAGCATGCTATGAAGTGTGAATGTGTTATACCAAATGTTTGAACCACGATGCAGGGACACACATGTATGAATTGTGTGTGTGTGCGCTAAACGCCTTGCAAGAGGATGGAAGTCAAGATTTACCTTTGACGTTTTCACCTCTTGAAGACGACTTTTGCACTAGACGTTGCTCTTCACTTCTTAAGCTTCCTTTCTTCAAATAATGTCCTAAGCAACAAACTAATACAATCATAGAGTGTTTTGCAATGGAATTAAGCCAATACAAATCATAAACCTTACACATACCTAGAGGGGGGGGGGGGGTGAATAGGTTTTTACGCCTTTTTCAATCCCTTGAAAAACTTTCGTTTGTCCCTCAAGGTGCCTTACATACAACACATACACTAAGAAAAGACAATATACATAGACAATATGAATAGGTAATCTATAAGCATGGTCTATATACATCACCAAGTTGTATGAGGTAAACAAACAAATAAGTATAACAACAAAGAATACTTGTATTTCATATATGTTCAATGAGATACAAGAGTGATCAAATATCACTATACATAAATACAATATACAAAAGAATCATAGAAATAAAATTGATCAATAAAAATGAGTTCACTAATCACACTATACAAAGTCTTGCTTCACAATACATCATAAGTGAATATTATGAAACAAGATAATAAAATGTACAAATAAAATATAAGAGATAGAGATAGGAAGAATTAACACAAGAGATTTTTTAACGTGGTAAAACCTCCAAGGAGGAAACATCCACGGGTTGAACTACAACCATTGGGTACTATATTATTGGAAAGTAAACATAGAACATTCTGAAATTTCCCTTAAGTAGTAGTGAAATATACCTGGGGGGGGGGGGGGGGGGGGGGAGGTGAATAGGTATAGGCTCCAAATTCTCCCAATTAAAAATAATGCGGAATATATCAATGAAAATGCACACTTGATTAAATTTGACAAATTAATTGATTTCACTTATACAAGAGTAATCAATTTACAAGATATGCAATCAATGAAAGAAATGGAAGATAAAGAAAAGTAAAAAACAAAAATGAACACAAGTGTTTTTAACGTGGTAAAACCTCAATGAGGAAACATCCACGAGTTGATACCACAACCACCGGCAAAACAATCCACTATGTGAAAAAGGACTTACACACTCAAGCTATCACTCATGATATCCGCTCAAGCTATCAACTTCTAATCTACCCTCGGGCTAGTGAATCATCAAGCCTACTTCCTATCCAAGATGTGTCCTACACCTCTAGAAAACAACTTCCTATCCAAGACGCTCACGTCTCTAGGAAGATTTCTTGCTTGCCTATCCGGATCCTCTCGACCCTAGACAAGACTCCCTTGCTTGATCATCCGAGTCCTCCCAACTCTAATCAAGTCTTCCTTGCTCTATCCACAAAGCTTCACTCACTTTGCTAGAGACTTCAACCTTATGCAAGGCTATGATCTAAAGTGATGCAAGTGGTGCAAACACAAACAAATTAAGCTAGATGATCAATCAAGCAAAATGTACATGTTCAATGATAGTCTAGAATATGATTTCAACACACAATCACAAAATTATCTAGAAATCAAGACATGCAAATTAATAAAAACAAAGGTATGAATATTCAATTTATCACACTAAAAACCTAGTTCTTAGATCAAGAAATAGAACTTAGGAAATAATATGAGATACATCATATATTCAATTTCTAGAATCAATTTCACACACAATCAAGTTTAGCACATATATGTTCAAAACAAATCACAAAGCTAAATCTCAATTAACAAATGATCAAACAACCCTAGCAAGTGATCTAACATACTTCTCAACAAATTTCATCAATCAAATAGTAAGAATCAAGAGATGATCAAAGATGAAATTGAAAAAGAAGAAGTTGAAACTAACATACTGACCACGGACTGAAAATGGATCAGCTGAGAAAAATGGCGATGTCAGCTGCCTCTGAAAATACTTGATATTTGTAGCTCTCTTCGAGACCAACAATTTTGGTTTTTGAATTGATTGATTTCGAGTTCGTATGAGAGAGATATGATCAAAATAAGAAAACGAAAATTGTAGAATTCTGCAGAAAAATCTTCAAGTGTTCTTCAAAATTCAACAAAGTGTGGAGGGAAGGAGATGAGTTTAAAAGGAAGAGAGAAAGAGATTTTTCGAGCGAATCGGAGCATGCCACATCACCTCCCTATGGGGGGTGCGTGGCCCACACGGGAGCAGAGGGCTCCCTTGGCCGTGGGGCCCACGGCCTCCCACACGGGCAGGCCTTGTGGCCACACGTGCTCCCGACTTCTCTCGCGCGCTCCTTTGGTTCTTCAACCCATATCTTAGGCATCCGAACTCCGATTTCGAATCTGTTTTTGGATTACGAACCATGACTCCCTCACGCACGACTATGACTACACAACTTTGAAAAATGGTTGAGCAATCATCTCGGAATCCAATGATGAAGTCAACACAACAAATGAGAACGAAAAGTAGCATAGTCAACTTGTTTGGACTCGAAACCTTATGAATGAGTAACCGAAACGACCAGAACCCAATAAGGCATTAAATGAGAACATTTTCAACTCCTAAACACAAAATACACAAATAAATAAATACATATTCACACAAGCATGCCATATCAAAGAGATAGTCACAAAGCATGCAATTTCACAATGTTTGTCAATACAAGATTAATGCATGAGCATACTATGAAGTGTGTGAATGTGTTATACTAAATGTTTGAACCACGATGTAGGGATACACATGTATGAATTGTGTGTGTGTGCGCTAACGCCTTGCAAGAGGATGGAAGTCAAGATTTACCTTTGACGTTTTTCACCTCTTGAAGACGACTTTTGCACTAGACTTTGCTCTTCGCTTTTTAAGCTTCCTTTCTTCAAATAATGTCCTAAGCAACAACTAATACAAACATAGAGTGTTTTGCAATGGAATTAAGCCAATACAAATCATAAACCTTTCACATTCATAAAGTGACCAATCTTTAGCTCACCCAACCTAGTAAAGTCTAAGCCTACCCAACCCTATTGGAAAGTGTGAAATCCCTCAATGATACGAAACCACCATATATTCGACACCACACAAAACCAACATCGATGGTAGATTAGAAATTCCTCAAGAGTGCATACACCTCCCGTGTACCTCGCTCTATTGGAGTCTATGTCTAACCATACGCCTAGGCCTACCAATACAATAGCCAACTCCCTATCCAAGACACTCATGCCTCTAGGGAGCCTCCCATGCATGACTATCCGAGTCCTCCCGACTCTAGCCATGACTCCTTGCTTACCTATCCGAGTTATCCCGACTCTAGGCAAGTCTTCTTGCTTGGCTATCCGAGTCACCCCGACTCTAACCAAGACTTCATGCCTTTTACAAGAACTTCCTAGTGTGATCATGTGAATGCAAATGATGCAAGCAATCAAATCAACATAGAACATGTGATCAATACATTCTATGATACAAATAGACCTAAACATGTGATATCACAAGTAATAAAGTCTAGATGCAAAATACAAGAATAAAACCTAAAGCATGTGAAACACCAAACACATAAGCTCAAAGTCAAATGTTTCTTTTATATATGATATAGTTGTATTTTTGTTTTATTTGTTTATTGTTGTTTTTCAAAACTTGTGAAGATGCCCTGTTTTGAATTTTTGAGGCGATATGTTTCTTAAAAACCGTACCAATCGGCAAAGAAATAAATTTTTCCACCTGCGTTAGGTTCATTTTTTTTTCAATACGATTCCAATGATATAAAGAACGTAAAGTTCTGGGCGGTTGTTTAAAAGTTATGAGTATTTCTTCGACCGAAGGTCACAGGCATGCCCTGTTTTCAAATTATGCACGTGACCTGTTTTCAACGTCTGTTTTCACACTTTTGTGATTTGAATTTTAAAATGTTTTCTACATGCAAAGTGTTCATTTGCATGTATATATTCTTGTGTTAAAATTTGAGCAAGTTGTATGGAATATTTTTGAAAATATGCATTGAAACGCAGATGTTGTGTGAAGTTCAAAAGTTGACAGTTTTTCTTGAAATATTTTCCTCTATTTTTAGAAACTTTTCACATGGTATTTTTGTTATTTTTTTTTTTTAATTGTGTTTAGTTGTACATATGTGTTAGTATGTTTGTGTCCGGATTTCCAAATCATGAACTCTTTTTCCATGTGCTTTAACTTTCTAACATTGAGGACAATGTTGAGTTTAGGTTTGGGGGTGTGGACAAATATGTGTCTTTTTCGTGTTTTGTGTTGTGAATATTGTGTTTTTATTTTTGTGTCAAAAATTTTCAAATCTCTGAAATTTTTTGTCACAATTTTGTGTTTTGGGAGTTGTATACTTGTGTATACCAATAGGAGCATGTCATACTTGCTTTGAAGTCTAAATTTTGACTAGTTTGCATGCCATCTCAGTTGTTACACCACTATAAATATGCTTGTTCAGTGCCAATACTTGGATGTTAAGGTAAATGAATCTTAGACTTGTTGATCCTAGGAGAATTGTGGAGACTACCCGTGTAAGACATTGAGCCTTAACGATCATTTGAGAGGGTATTCTATTCTACTCATTAAAGAGCACTTTTCGAAACTAGGATTGCATTGAGATCTCATTCACAAAGCATTTAGTATTGATTGCCATGAACATGAAAATTGTGGACTGCTTGTGCAAGTTGTATTCCCTTGTTAGAAAGTCTGGCAGATATGATTCTAGGCATGTGTGCACTTAACTCCATTTCCCAAACACTGTCCTTATGAATGTGTGCTCCAATTGCCAAATTTGAGGCCAAACACAAACCATTCACTTCATCACCACATATTTCCATACACATCATTCACATGAAATCTTTAGTTGTTGATCATAGTTTTGCATAAGTTATAAATGCAATTGATTAGCTCAATCTGCAAATAGCGTGTACTCAGGCGATGATAGATAATGTGCAATATAGAGGCTGAACTGTAAAAGTGTTCAAAATAAAAATGCTTAAGCCATAGTACTAAATTGACTAAATACTCGAATCGAGTACCAATTAGCACAATCATTAAAATGTTAATCTTAGCCTAGATGCTTGTAGACATATGAATAATGAGCTAGTAGAATATCATTGTTAAATTGATCAACATCTTGAGATTTCCATTAAATTCATTCCATTCATTAAAAATCACCCATGGCCCCATTACAACCAAAGGGAAGCCCTAGCTGATCTTTTAGAAGTCTAGCTTGGGAATACGAGTCAAAACATGTTCTCTCCATGTTCTTGGTGCATCAATTCATTCATGAGATCATTCATTTTATAAAGTGCATTGTTTATATATTCACATGCGTTGAATTCAAATTTTATGTTCATAACGTCCTAGAACGCATATGGTTAATGAGAGATTGCCTAAGACTCTGAGAGAAGAAAGAGTTGAATCCGTGAGATATAGAAGTCAAGGTGAATTCAACCCTAGGCGATTAGTTTATTGATTCATAGATCGAAAACATCCCGAGTGTTGGCAAACGGGCATTGCGTGTTGTTTTTAATAAATGTGGAATTTTACTAGTCTTAATTTAAGATGCTTAGCTTACATGAAGTTTTTGTTTGTATGTATATTGTTGCTTCTCTTTATCGAAATCAGAGTTGCGTTTGGGGTATCGTATCTGGAAAACCTTAGGAGACTTCACTCCTCCTAATAGGGGCACCTAGAGGTTTAAAAGGCTGTGGCACGTGCTAAGTGCCATCGTTTATCCCCGACAGTGGACTAAGTAGTTTATATTTATATGCTTTAGTAGTGTTATTTGTTAGCTTTTTGTTTTGTTTGCTCGAGGACGAGCAAAGTTAGGTTTTGAGGTCTGATCGCGCCTCCAAATGTTCACATTTAGCGCTCTCTTTCCTCTTTGTATTCGTTTTCGAGCATTTTGTGTATTTAATAGGGTGGTAAATAAGTGTTTAGGGAATTAGGAAGTCAGGGGTAATTGTGTAATTGTGGAGAATAAGGGGCAAAAGTGAAATATTCGGAGAAATATTAAAGATTCTGTGAATATACCAAAGATCAGGGGGGCTAATTGTAATTCGCCAGCCAGGCAGGTCAGCAACGCCATGTCAGCAAGCTGAACGACGTCGTTTAGGGGTGCTCAGCGTCAGCATGATGTCACGCTAACGTCACCCTTCTTCAAGCTCCAGCCGGGTCACATGACCCGCCACAGACCTGACCCGAACCCGTTTGACCCAACGTTGACCCAGTTTCGACCCCGATCATTTTTTGACCATTTTGCCAGCCAGTTTTCCTGTGCCGTTTGGCCCAGATCGGTAGTCGGTCGTCCTCCGATCACAATGGGTCCATTTTGGGCCTCCCATGCACTAGTTTGGCCTCCCATCCAAGTCCACCAACTTCCATGGAAATGCAAGCTTCAAGCTCACTTCCAGCGGGTCCTTGGCCGCCCAAATACGTTCCAAACTCGCCAAATCTCGGCGATTTCATGCAGCGGGAACAAGCCCACAGTCCAGAAGATCCAAGCTCACCTCAAACGTCCATTTTTGCACGGCCACTTCCGACGACGGGCAAGAACCCACGAACCTGGTGTTCAGAACCCGCCGGAGTGGCCGACCTTGGAGATATTTCAGCCAAACCTTGCCTAAATCTTCCCTAATATATATATCCCTCTTTTCTAACCTAAACACTCTCTCTAACATCCAAAGATCCCATAAGTTAGACTAATTTACATAAATTTACACTAGAATAGCTTAGATAACCTAGAGAATCACTACTTGTTGCATGAGAGCTTCATAGCTTGGAAGAAGTGGAATTGGAGCTTCATTGAAGAACAAGAAGTTTACCATCTTGTGGATACTTCTTATCTCTTACTTCTTTCCATTATTTGTGATTCATGTAACATGTATGTGTAATATACTCTTTATGTTGAGGGATTGGTTTCCATATGACTTATTATTGTAATTAATTGATCTCAATATTTATCATATCCATATTTAGCTATTGAATGTTGAATTGAGTTAAATTGAATGGATGTATGTTGTTGATTGACGAATTAGTAACATGTATCTTGATTAATAACATTTGATTAGCTATATTGGAAAGATTTAGTTAGTAAGTACATGATCATGCTTATTGACTAATTCTTATGTTCTAGGTGTAATTCCTCTATTATTGTCATTCTAAGATCATTAGTTGATAATATTTAGAGTGGAAGTTGTTGAATTACCTATGCCATAGAACTAGTGTGCTTAATTGTGATCAATTGATAATATCCCTCTTCATTTATCCATGCTCTTGCATAACCTTGCAAGAATTAGTTAGTTTAGTTAGTTTAGTTAGTTGTAGTTAAGTTAGTGTAACTTGGTTGTAGTTGATTAATTAAGATTTTAGTGTAAGTTAATTGTAGTGATTTAGTGGTTAATTTACTTATTTGCTTTATTGCCATCTAGTTAGTTTAGATTAATTAGTTGGCTAGTGATCGCATCTTTACTTTACCATTGTAATTAGAGATTACGTATCCGTGACCATAGGATACGCATAGTGTAATTTTCCATCCTAGCCATCATTAGTTTAGATAATCGCTTGCCACCGTCTCCTTCTATTTTCTTGCTTGTAATTAGTGTAAATAGCGTGCCTATAACAAAGACGTAGAACCGACTTACGTGTACCATACTTCATCCGTAGGAACGATACCCTTACTCGTAACCACTATACGTGGCGAACGATTCGTATACTTGCGAAAAGGGTAAAAATACACTCGCACGCGCCATATCATTTACCGTAGTTTCTTAGAACCGGTTCGTGCACCGATCAAGTTTTTAGCTCCACCGGGGACATATTTTAGAACTACCACGTGCGCATCAATGTCCCTTGTGAACAAATCTACTTGATGATAATATGTGGAGCATATGTTAAGGGGGAGCTTTAGTTTATTCAACTTTACTCTCTATATGATTTGTTTGCTTTGTATCTCGTTCTTTATCTCTTGTGTCTCTTGTCTATTCCTTGACAAAAAGGGGGAGAAAATGTATACCTCACCATGTTTGATATTGGGGAGATTTTGTACACTTCACACCTTATGTGGAAAAATGTTCCAATTGTGTGAATCATATTCCTCTTTGTGCTTAATTGTGACTTTGTCTTAAGGGGGAGAATTCTTGTCTTAAGGGGGAGAAAGAATTCTTTCTTGATAATGATAAGGATGGTTGGTCCTTAGGAATTGGGAAATTAAGGGAATGCTTTAATATGAAAACATTTTATTCACTTGAGATAATGCATTTTTGTATGAGATAAGGGATGTCTTCTATATTTGTTTTTGGTTAATAACTCACCATTCTTCTTTAGAGAAGATCTCTTGTTTGTTTTGCTATTTTCTCTCATAGGTACTTTGAAGACCAAAAGAGAAATCTCTTGAAGACTTGAAGACTTTTTAGTCTAGGAATCTCTTTGTAATGTGAGGATGAGAATATGCTATCAACTTGAGTTTATTGGAGTGAAACATTGTATGGTGAGGTTAAGGTTTTGCCAATGGAATAGCCAAAGGGGGAGTGATCGCGTTCCAAATGTTCACATTTAGCGCTACCTATTCCTATCTTTTGTGTTCGTTTCCGAGCACTTTTGTGTATATAATGTGTGTTTTAGCTATGTGCAGGTAAATATCCCATATGGAAGGTGTTTGTACTGAAAGTGGGCAAAATAGGGCAATTTTGTGTGAAGAAGTCCAAGGCTGGACATTGCCCGCCGTCCAAAGCCCGCCGAGGACCAAGGCTAGCTCAGACCTTCGGGAAGGCTGGACATTGCCCACCGTCCAAGCCCGCCTAGGACCAAGGCTAGCTCAGACCTTCGGGAAGGCTGGACATTGCCCGCCGTCGAAGCTTGCCGAGGACCAAGGCTAGCTCGTGCGGCTGGACATTGCCCGCCGTCCAAGCTCGCCAAGACCAAGGCTGGTTCGTGCGGCTAGACATTGCCCGCCGCATGAACCCGCCTTACCCCTGACCGAGCCAAAATCATGATATTTTCAGCGGCATTTCAGTCTTTTCACACCCCATTCATGCCCAAAACTTGCCAACATATATATACACCACTTTTGCCTCTCTTTCAAACGGTGCACCACCCAACTTTGCTCTAAGAAACACTTTTCTTGGATTGATCATCACAAAAGAGAGAGAGCAACTCCAAGCCTTCCATAGGGGATTTTCCTCCATGGAAAGCCTTCCATGGAGAGTAGAGATGCAGAGAAAGGAGAGGCTTCGATGTCAAAACCGAGCCAAGGGAGTTTCATAGCAAGGGAGACCTATTGGAGGCTTGTCTTCAAGGGTTATTTCTTCATTTACTCATCTCTTGTATTTCTATTGATGTATAACCCATTTGGGAGTATTGTAAACCAACACTTTTGCTAATATATGTATGTTTGTTCATTTGCTTTGATTTGGTATTGATTCATTCCTAGATGTATAGTGACTAAGCTCTTTTCATGATATTCATATGTATGGATGATTATGTATTGATATGTATGTATGGATGAGATTAGGAGTAGATTAACTAAATGATTAGGAGTAGTTGTAATCAAATATCTCATTTGTTTATGTATGTTGATGTATGATTTACTATGTATGTGTTTAGAGTGATTAGAGTGATTAAGAGTTGAGTTTGTGCTCGGATTTCCATTCTGGGTATAAATTTGGCTATTAGCTATATGGAATGGAAATAGCTTAGGTGTGCATAACTATGCCACTTTAGTTTTGGTTCATAGTTCTTGTGCTTAATGGGTCTAAACCCTAGACACAATCACTCTTCCGATTGGAAAGTGATGACATGATTTCGGGAATTCCCTAATCAAGATTCTGGGGTAATTTCCTTAATCAAGAGAACGAACCCTTTACTAGATTAATTGGATTACATGATAAACAATCCACATAAATTGCATATTGTGTTTGGTGAACCGATTTCCCATATGTGTTATATATCTTGTTTATCTCCAAGCCACCTTTATTTTTGTAGCTAGGGTGTCTTGCCTCTAGGAGTAGATTAACTTAATTAGGAGTAGATTAATTAGATAGCCAAGACACCCGGCTACATTTCTACCTTAGTTAATTAATTTACATTTCCGCACACATGACACCGCATTCCTTTTTACATGCTTTAATAAACACTAGAACTAGATACAGTTAACGAATCCATTCCCTGTGGAACGAACTGTACTTGCCGCTATGTGATCGTAACGATCCGTGCGCTTGCGGATAAACAAACGCGCCCCGTTTATTTTACGGTAGTTATAGAACTATCGCGTGTCCCGCGTGCGCCGATCGAGTCATTGGTGCCGCTGGAGGACACTTTATTATAGACCATCGCGGGCGCGTCAGGGAGATTGTAAGATCTTAGATTTGTGTTGGCTTGATTCCATTGCAAAACACTTTTTGTTTGTATTGCTTAGTTGCTTAGGTATTTCGTGATTATATCAAGCTTCAAAGAAGGAAAGCAACGTTGCATGCAAAGTTCGTTTTCAAGAGGAAATGTGCTTATTTGGATGCTAAGGTATCGAGATACTTCTTCCTCTTGCAAGGCATAAGTGCTCACACACACAATTCATACATGTGTGTCCCTGCATCGTGGTTTAAACATTTGGTATAACACATTCACACATCTCATAGTATGCTCATGCATTGATCTTGTATAGACAAACATTGTATAATTGCATGCATTGTGACTATCTCTTTGATATGGCATGCTTGTGTGAATATGTGTTTATTTATTTGTGTATTTTGTGTTTTGGACTTGAACATGTTCTTATTTGATGTCTTATTGAGTTCCGGTCGTTTCGGTTACTCATTCATAAGGTTTCGAGTCCAAACGATGTAGCTACGCTACTTTTTTCGTTCTCATTCATTGAGTTGAATTCATCATCGTTTTTTCGAGATGATTTCTCAACCATTTTTCAAAGTTGTGTAGTCTTCATTGTGCGTGAGGGAGTCACGGTTCATAATCAGAAAACGGATTCAAAATCGAAGTTCGGATGCCCAAGTTACGGCTGAAGAACGTGAGAGTGCGCGAGAGAGGTGAGAGTGGCCAAGAGGCCACGTGGGCCACGCCGTGAGGGAGGCCCACGCGCCCCCCACGGGGTGGGTGACGTGGCCCTTACTGATTGGCCTGAAAATCTCTTCTCTCTCTTCTTTTTAAACAACTTCTCCTTCCCTCCACATGTGTTGAAGAACTTGAAGAACTTTTCACGAAATTCTGCAGATTTTCTTCAATTTTTAGTTTTAGTATTTTGATCATATCTTTCTCATACGAAATCAAAATCAATCGACTCAAAAGCAAAAATGTTGGTCTTGAGGAGTGCTACAAACCCCAAGCATTTCCAGAGGGAGCTGACTTCATCATTGTTCCCAGCAGTCTGATCTTTAGTACGTGGTCAAGGTTGTTTGTTCAACTTCTTCTTTTTCAATTTCATCTTTGATCATCTCTTGATTCTTACTATTTGATTGATGAAATTTGTTGAGAAGTATGTTAGATCATTTGCTAGGGGTGTTTGATCATTTGTCAATTGAGTTTTAGCTTTGTGATTTCTTTTGAACATATATGTGCTAAACTTGATTTTGTTTGAAATTGATTCTAGAAAATGTATATATGATGTGTCTCATATTATTTTCTATGTTTTATTTCATAATCTAAGAACTAGGTTTTTAGTGTGATATATTGAATATTCATACATTGTTCTTGTTGATTTGCATGTTTTGATTTCTAGATACTTTTGTGTTTTGGTTGATAAAAGCATATTCTAGATTATCATTGAACATGTATATTTAGCTTAATTGATCATCTAGCTTAATTTGATTGTGTTGCATCACTTGCATCACGTAGATCATAGCCTTGCATTAGGTTGAAGTCTCTAGCAAAGTGAGTGAAGCTTTGTGGATAGAGCAAGGAAGTCTTGATTAGAGTCGGGAGGACTCGGATAATCAAGCAAGGAAGACTTGTCTAGGGTCGGGAGGATCCGGATAGGCAAGCAAGAAATCTTCCTAGAGACGTGAGCGTCTTGGATAAGAAGTTGCTTTCTAGAGGTGTAGGATATATCTCGGATAGGAAGTAGGCTTAGTGATTCTCTAGCCCGAGGGTAGATTAGGAGTTGATAGCTTGAGCGGATATCATGAGTTGATAGCTTGAGTGTGTAAGTCCTTTTTCACATAGTGGATTGCTTTGCTGGTGGTTGTGGTATCAACCGTGGATGTTTCCTCTTTGAGGTTTTACCACGTAAAAACACTTGTGTTCATTTTGTTTTTACTTTTCTTTATCTTCCATATCTTACATTGATTGCATATCTTGTAAATTGATTAACTCTTGTATTAGTGAAATCAATTCATTTGCTAAATCTAATCAAGTATGCATTTTCTTTGTTATATTCCGCATCATTTTAAATTGGAAGAATTTGGAGCCTATACCTATTCACCCCCCCTCTAGGTATATTTTACACTACTACTTAATGGAAATTTCCTCATCTTATTTACCAATATTCCCCGTTCTCTAGCACCTGTCACAAGAAATACAAAATGTGTAAGTATCTTTAAACAAAGAGGTCCAAAAGAAACCTGATTGGAGAACTTTTAAAGCAGTTTTCTTGGCACTAAAGTGCCCTCCACAGCTAAGGCTGTGGCAAAATTTCAAGACATCTTGTTGTTCTTCTTCAGGGACGCATCTTCGAATGATCTGATCAGCACCATATTTGAACAGGTATGGTTCGTCCCAAAAGTATTGTCTAGTAATGGAGATGAATCTTCTTTTTGCTTGTGAATTCAGGTCGGCTGTAATGATGCCATTTGCAAGGTAATTGACAATGTCCGCGTACCAATGATCATTGACTCCTACAGCCATCAGCTGTTCATCTGGAAAATTCTCATTGATTGGTACAAGTTTAGTGCTTCCCACATTCTCATCCTCCACCAGTATCAGCTACCACATTCTCGCTACCCTTCTTATCCTTGATTTCCAAATCAAACTCTTGCAACAAAAGGATCCACCAGAGTAATCTCGGTTTCGCTTCCTTTTTTGTTAGTAAATATTTCAAAGCAGCATGATCAGAATACATAATAACCTTAGATCCAATTAGATATTGATGAAATTTTTCCAAGGCACTAACAACAGCAAGCAATTCTTTTTCAGTAGTGGAGTATTCAATTGTGCATCATTCAAAGTGTGACTAGTGTAGTAAATAACATGTGGAACTTTATCTACTCGCTGTCCTAAAATAGCACCTACAGCATAGTCTGATGCATCACACATTAATTCAAATGGTAGGGACCAATCAGGAGGCATAATAACAGGAGTAGAAGTCAATTTATTTTTCAGAGATTCAAAAGCATACAAACATTCATCATTGAAAACAAATGTAGAATCCTTGGTCAAAAGGTTACATAGGGGGCGACTAATTTTTGAAAAATCTTTTATAAAACGCCTATAAAAACCTGCATGACCAAGAAAACTCCTCACACCCTTCACCGAAGTGGGAGGTGGAAGTTTAGCAATTACTTCTATTTTAGCTCTATCTACTTCTATGCCTTTATCAGATATCACATGTCCTAGCACTATTCCAGATTTCACCATAAAGTGACTTTTTTCCCAACTAAGAGTTAAATTGGTCTCAGTGCATCTTTTCAAAACACTAGTTAAGTTATCAAGGCAGTGGTCAAAAGAATTACCAAAAACAGAAAAATCATCCATAAATACCTCAATATACTTCTCCAGCATGTCAGAGAAGATTGACATCATGCATCTCTGGAAGGTGGCAGGGGCGTTGCACAGCCCAAAAGGCATTCTTCGGTAAGCAAAGGTCCCGAAGGGGCATGTGAACGTCGTCTTCTCTTGATCCTCTAGAGCTATGGCAATTTGATTGTATCCTGAAAAACCATCCAGGAAGCAATAATAAGCATGTCCCGCCAAACGCTCAAGCATCTGATCAATGAACGACAAAGGAAAGTGATCCTTTTTAGTTGCCGTGTTGAGCTTACGGTAATCTATGCACAATCTCCATCCTGTTCTCTTCCTTGTAGGAATCAACTCATTGTTCTCATTAGCTACCACCGTTATCCCAGACTTCTTTGGCACAACATGGACCGGACTCACCCATTTACTGTCAGATATAGGGTATATGATACCCACCTTAAGTAGCTTTAGGACCTCTTCCTTCACAACCTCTTTCAAGTTCGGGTTAAGTCTTCGTTGAGCCTCTCTAGACGGCTTCATACCTTCTTCTAGAAGAATGTGATGCATGCAGGTGGTAGGGTTTATTCCCTTAATGTCCGCTATGGTCCATCCAATGGCGGCCTTATGCTCTTATAGCACCTTCAACACACTCTCTTTTTTTTTCGCCTCTAAGTCAGAGGCTATGATCACTGGCAGAGTATCATTCGCCCCTAAGAAGGCATATTTGAGGTTAGAAGGAAGTTGTATGAGTTCTAATACAGGGGGAGAACTCACAGATGGGATTAATGACTTGTTGATCTCATCTTCTATTTCAGCACTTACTTCCTTAATGTCAGATTCTTCTTCTGAAACCTCACCCTGTTGAATTTCTTCATCATCTTCTATTGCATCACAAATCCAATCTAGTAGTTCTTCAGATATTTCTTCGGTCAACTCATCTTGTACTGCTGAATTCACCACTTCAATTGAATTACACTCAACTGAGTAACAATCATCTACTGCTTTAGGGAACTTAAGAGACTCAAAGACTTTAAACTCTACTGTTTCATCTAACACAGTCATCATTAGCTTTCCATTCTGGACATCTATAAAGTCTTTGCAGTTGCCATAAAAGGTCTTCCTAAAAGAATAGGTTTGCAGTTCCTATCTTTGGCTCTTTCATCCATGTCTAGGACAATAAAGTCAACAGGAATGATAAGATTATCCACCTGCACTAATACATCTTCAACATAACCCCTAGGGTATCTAACAAAACCATCGGCCAACACAAGTGACATAGATATCTTCTTCAGGTCATTCAATCCCAGTTGCTCATAGATATAGTAAGGCATTAAATTAATACTAGCTCCTAAATCTAACATGGCTCTCTCCAAAGTGTGTACCCTATAGTGATGTTGATGCAAAAACTACCTGGATCTTGTAATTTCGGCGGCAACAACTTTTGAAGGACTGCATTAGCACTTCTGGTCATGAATTCCTGATGATTCTCCCCAAATCTTGTCTTTATGTATGAAGGCTCTTGAAAAACTTGGCATATGCTGGCATCTTCTGAATCATCTCCAATAAGGGCAAGTTGACATTGACTTTCGAAAGAATGTCATATATGTCTTTGTATGATTTCTCTAACTTGCTCTTTTGCAACCTCCCTGGGAATGGAATTGGAGGAATGTATGGATTGGCTAACTTGTGTAGGAGTGGTGAAACTTTGGATTTTTCCACCACTATTTCTTCCTTCTGGGGCATGTTGTCATCTTTGAAGGACCTGAAACAGTAGCAAATTTATCAGAAAGTTCAGCAAGTCTATTATCAGTTAGAACCTTACCATTTCGAAGGACTGTCATAGCCTTTCCTGCTCAGTGAAACTTGGAAATTTCCCCTGTTCCATCTTTTGTTGAGCTTCAGCTAATTGCCCAACTTGAGTTTCTGTTTCTTCAATGAAGCATGAATATTCTGAAACTGTACCTCATTACGTTGGTTCATTTGCTGCATTTGTTGCTGCATTTGTTGGAACATATCTTCTATTGATGGCTTCTTGGGTTGGGGTTCAGAGTCTGTTGGGCACCGGTATTGAATTTCCTTTGATTGCTATTGTTGTTGTTTCCCCATTGGTTTCCAGCGGCTTGATTATTATTTCCCATTGGTTCCCTAAACTCTGATTGTTGTTGGACCACGAAAAATTTGGATGGTTCCTCCACCCTGGATTGTAAGTATTGGAATATGGATCATTCCGTGGTCTAGAATTAAAGTTGTTCATGGCTTTAACTCTTCTTCTTCTTCTCTAGGTCTAGGACCTCCTACTTGATGCTCCCATAAACACTTTTGTTGCCAGCTCTTCATTTGTCCCAAATCAATAGTAGGAGTATCCATCTTCTTCACTAGTTGTGCTATCTGAATAGAAGTTTCTGTGATGGCAGCTACTGTATAAATTCCCTTCTTCCTCCTGGAATTTTTGTGACGAGAGTTCTGCGACAGCTTTTCAAAAATAGAGTATACCTCCTCAGGTTGTTTGTCATACATGGATCCTCCACAAGCATTGTTTACCAAAAGACCTGATACTTCAGTCAGACCATCATAAAACCACTGACATAGCTGATTAGTGAGAAATCCGTGCTGAGGACAATCTCTAGTATATTTCTTAAAACGCTCCCATGCCTCATAAAAAGTCTCATTGTCTTATTGATAAAAACTAGAAATTTTCGCTCAAATCTCACTGGTTTTCTGCGGTGCATAATACTGGTCAGTGAGCTTTTCTCTTACCTCATCCCATGTTCTCAAAGATGCTGGAGGCAATGTCAACAAACCATGTCTTTGCCTCATCTTTTAATGCATGTGGGATACATCTCATGCGCAGCTGGTCTTCTGTAATCCTATGATTGGGTAAGGCCTGTATTGCTGCATAAAACTCTCTAAAGAACAAGTGCACATCTTATCTGGTAATCCTCGGAACACAGGCAGCTGGTCTAGTGGTACTTCTAGTTAATTCCTACTGCAGGTTCTAACACAATGCACAAGGGAGTTGCTCACAACCGGCCTGCTGTAGTCCTTCAGGTTCTGATGGGCACTGGATCGGCTCAAAACCGGATTGGAACAAGGTGGATATGGGATCAGGATCCTGGTTGAGCCTTTCTTGGTTCTGAATTTCCTCGTCTTCCATTGTTTGATTTCTGATGCGATGATGTTATCGTTCAAAGGTAACAATTCTCCCTGTTGAGATCTTCTACCTTGCATCTACTGTCAGCACCTGAAACAAGAAAGAACAAGTAACAAGTCAACTGTAAAAAGAAAGAAGAAAAAAGAAAATGTAAAAAGCTAAAAATTAATGACTCGGCTACCTAAACTTAAAGTAAACCTATTAACTAAAACTAAAACTAGAAATACCCAATAAATTCACTAGTCCCCGGCAGCGGCGCCAAAAACTTGATGTGTAAAATCGTGTTATAAAAACCTAACTCGCAAGTGCACGAATCGTGAGATAAGTACAGCGACAAGTAGGGATCGTTCCCACAAGGAAAAGTGATTTACTGATTTAAACTAGTTCTAATTAAAGCTAAGCAATTAACAGTATCCAGAGATTTTGAGATTGATTGATTGATTGAATAAAACTAAATTAAACTAAGAAAGCAGTTAACAAGAATATGTGAATGTGATCAAGAGGTGAGAGGACTAGGTTATCAATGCTCCCAACTATGTTTACTCAATGCTTCGAATTGACTTTGATAAAAGATGTAACTCAAGTTAAGGATTCATTCTTATCTTATTTATGATTTTTACCGTATGATCCTGGGATGAATCAAGTATCCTCAATCATAATTTACTCATAGATCAATGGCGCAAACTACAACCGAGAACCCATTAAGTGCAAGAACTAAAGAACCAAAACCTACTTGCATAGATCAATGCTAAGATCAGTTTTACCCATTCAATTGAATATTAATTAAGGTTACGTGTAGATCAACACTCCAAACTTAATTGTTTAATTATCGAAACCCTAAATTCATGTCAACGTATGATCATGCATCAACACAAACAAAGAATTGAGACGAATGAATTGAATGAATCAAAACTTGAATTAAGAAAATATAGTCAATTCTAACAAAGAGTATTCATAGAGGTTCACATTGACTCCCTAGTATGGAGTTAGTTACACATATTAGAAACAAAAAGACAAGAGTAAGAGATAAAACCCATTGAAAAGCTTCAACAAATTCTTCAAATCTTATTGAAATCTCCTTCATCTTCGAATCTTCAATGCGTAAGATGAATGAGGGAATTTGTGTGATGAGTTGTGAGAAGGTGAGGTGTGGAATATCTGAAAGTGCATAGCGAGAGAGCTTGCCCTAAAGACGTCACAACATATATATAGGCCCTCTGAACCCAGACGCGAAAAGACTCCTTATTCAGGACAAAACACCAAACCGCTGCCATGACCGCTGCCAAAGCCGCATGGTAAGGTAGCGGTTTTGACGATTTACGGACATACGCTGTGGACATGGCAGTGCTTTGGTCAGCGGTACCTACTGTCTTTAGATCGCTGTTGCATCGCTGCTAATTAATTGGGAGCGATCTTGACAGCACTTTGCATATTTGCACAAAAGCCCCTGAAGTCTTCAAAATAGCACTTTTTGCCTGAATTCCTTCAAATTATTCATCTGGATCCAAAATCCTGAAAATGCTCACACACACACATTAAATCCCAAAAGACTCGAGAAACAAGCAATTGATTGGAGGAAAGGGGATCAAAAATATAAACAATAAATGACCGATCACATGGTGGAGCATTTTATTGAAGTCTTCATGGATGACTTCTCCGTGTTTGGGCCATCTTCGATGGATGTTTGCAAAATTTAGGCAAGGTGCTTCAAAGATGCGAGGATACGAATTTAGTGCTCAATTGGGAGAAATGCCACTTTATGGTTAAATAGGGCATTGTTTTTGGACACCGAATATCATCTCAAGGATAGGGCAAAGGTAGAAGTGATAGAGAAGTTGCCACCCCCAAGTTCAGTGAAAGGTATTCGAAGTTTCTTAAGGCATGCAGGGTTTTATAGGAGGTTTATAAAGGATTTCTCGGAGAAATCCTGAAACCATTGTGTTCTCTTTTGATGAAGGATGTCCCATTCAAGTTTGATGAGGATTACTTGAGAGCCTTTGAGACATTGAAGAAAGAGCTCGTTTCTGTGCCTATCATGGCGGCACCGAATTGGGAAGTACTGTTTGAGTTAATGTGTGACGCCAGTGACTACGCAGTGGGCGCCGTTTTAGGTCAAAGAAGAGATAAGAGGTTACATGTGATATATTATGCCAGTCAGACGCTTAATGATGCACATATCAATTACGCAACGACTGAAAAAGAGTTACTTGCCATTGTGTTCATATTTTGATCATATTATCTACATCTATTACTGAAAAAAGGTCAAATATGATTGTTTTAGATCATATTTTGTTGGATCCAAGGCGATAGTCTACACGGACCACTCAGCCATTAAGTATTTGATGGCAAAGAAGGATGCTAAGCCACGGTTGATTAGATGGGTCCTACTTCTCCAAGAATTTGATTTGGAGATTAGAGACAAAAAGGGTGAGAAAAACTTAGTTGACGATCACCTTTCTAGGTTGGAACGGGATGAGAGTGGACCACATGAGGAACCAATCAAGGAAAATTTCCAAATGAGTAGCTTTTTGAACTTCAAAGTTACTTGGTTCTGTGGTTTGCAGACTATGTGAACTATTTGGTAAGTGAGATAGTACCAGCTGATTTGAGCTTGCATTTGAGAAGGAAATTCTTTGCGGAATTGAAGTATTACTTCTAGGATGAGCCGCTTTTGTTTAGAATCTGTGGTGATGGGGTGATCCGCAGATGTGTCCTAGATGAGGAGATGATAGACATTTTGGACCACTGCTATTCGAAAGAATGTGGAGGCCATTTTGGTGAGTCATGGACGGCATGAAAAATTCTGCAATCCGGATTCTAGTGGCTTACTTTGTTTAAAGACTCAAGAAGCTTCGTAGAAGCTTGTGACCGGTGCCAGAGAACCGGTAATATAACCAAGAGGGATGAGATGCCTATGAACGTCATGTTAGAGGTTTGAGTTGTTCGACGTATGGGGCATAGACTTTATGGGACCATTTCCGAGTTCTTTTGGAAATCGGTATATTCTTGTTGCCGTAGATTACGTTTCAAAGTGGGTTGAAGCAATTGCAACCCAAACATGTGGAGCAAATGAAGTCACCAAATTCTTGAAAAAGAATATCTTCACACGATTTGGCACACCGAGGGCAATCGTGAGTGACGGAGGCTCCCACTTTTACAACAAGAACTTTGCAGCCATGCTTAAGAAATATGGGGTAAAGCATAGAGTCACCACTCCGTACCATCCGCAGGCCAATGGGCAAGCCGAGGTGACAAATAAAGAACTCAAGAGCATCCTAGAAAAAATGGTTGGAGTTCGAAGGAATGATTGGGCAACAAAGTTGGATGATGCCTTGTGGGCATACAGAACAGCGTATAAGTCACCTATAGGAATGTCACCATTCCGACTTGTGTACGGAAAGGCTTACCATCTTCCCTTTGAGCTTGAACATAAGGCATGGTGGGCTATCAAAATGTTCAACATGGAGTTGAAGGAGGCCAGAGAGAAAAGGTGTTTGCAGTTGAGTGAGCTTGAAAAGTTAAGGCTGGAGTCTTTTGAAACTCAAGGATTTACAAAAAAAAGATAAAAATGTGGCATGACAAGAGATTTGCATTCAAGGATATCCAAGTGGGCCACAAAGTTCTTCTTTTCAATTCCAGGCTGAGATTGTTCGCTAGGAAGTTGAAAAGCCGATAGACGGGACCTTATACGGTTACAGAAGTTTTCCCGTATGGAGCCGTCGAATTAGAAAATGCTGCCAAGGAGAGATTCAAAGTGAATGGGCAGAGATTGAGGTTTATTGGGAGCAAGATAAAGAGGAGCTCAAGGAGGTAATCTACCTCCACGAACCAGCTTGAGCAAAGTATGGAAGGTATTACCTTGTACATAGTAGTTGGCATTTCTTTATTTCCAGATAATTAATGTTTTATGATCTTTATTTTTCTTTTGTAAGAGCCTTTTGGCTCACTTTTGTTTTTGATGTTCTTTGTGAGTTTTGAGAGATTGCAGAAGAGTGAGAAAGAATGTTTTTGCTCGTGTGTTGAAATGGAGCGTAAAAAGACAAAAGAATTTTAATTGAAAAATTCCAGTTTTTGTCAGAGTGTACCGCGCTAGGCTTAAAGGCGAATAGTGAGATGTATAGCGAAATGGCAAAGTAAGATCGCTGGGAACTTTCGCTATTCGTTTCGTCAAAACGAATAGTGAGACGTATAGCGAAATGGCAAAGTAAGATCGTTGGGAACTTTCGCTATTCGTTTCATCAAAGCGAATAGCGAGACGTATAGCAAAATGGACGAGTTGGATTTCTGGGAACTTTCACTATTTGTTTCATCAAAGTGAACCACAAAAGAGCAAAAAGGGTACTGCAAAAAAAAAGCGCGAAAAAAGAAAGAATAAAATGGAACGACAGCGTTTTGCACCCATGTATATAAGGATCAATCAAGGCCTTAAGGTATGTAATTTTCGCCCAAATTTCACTCATTTCATCATCTAATCTCATCTTAGCTTCCTTTCTTCTTGATTAAAATGATTTTTGCCATGGATTTTTGAGGTTTAAGTAAGCTAGGGTTATTAATTTGGGGGTTTTTGCATGAGATTGATTTTGAATGAATTCTTGACTTATTAAAGCATGAATTTTGGAGAAAACGAATGGGTTTCATTTATTTGCCATGGATTGCCATAATTTTTTGATCTTGTATGGTTCACTTGGAAAAATTTCAATTTCTATTTTCGTTTTTGATGGAATTCCGAGTTTTTGATCTCTAAATGTTATGCATGCAAGTGATTTTGCATATTTATAACTTGTGGATTATATTTTAGTATTTTGTTTGTTTTTCTTAGTATAATTTCGAGAATGAGGATGATTTTGGGAAAATTTTGTTTTTGTTTTGCGTTTTCATGACAGTGATTTGCTTGTCTCTTTAGAATAGTTAGTTGTGGTTCTTTTATTGCAATGTTCTTTAAACAAGGGTTGTGAATAACAGGGGTTGTTGTGAATAACTGTTGAATACTCACCACTATAGTTTCTTTGTTTATTTTTCTTGGTTTAATTTCTATTTTTCTTGTTAGATATCTTGCATGTTACTTAAATCTTGTTAGTTGTTGTTCTCTTGTTGAATTTTCTTTTATGGAATAAGCATTGCTTGCAGTAAATGGCTTTTGTTTTGAATAACTGCTGTGAGGTGGTAGTGTAGAGTTTTTGTTAGATGTTAAGGGTGGTGATATTTTTTGTGTGGTTAGTTTCTCCCAGTAGAAGCGTCGAAGAGAAATGGCAAGGACCAGGGGATTGAAATAGAAAACTACTCCAGCTGGGAAGAGGACAATTGGTACAACTTCCCATCCAACAATTTGCACAAAACCAGGAGTACTCCAGAAGGATGGAGAAGTTAAACAGGCAAAAAGTCATTTTTGAAAGGGGGATCCATTTAGATGATTTTAAGAATACCCCTATTCCGGGGATAATGGAGAAAAGGAAATGGCAGAGCTTCATTAGAGTTTCAAAAATGGCAAATATGTCTTTAGTTAAGGAGTTATATGCCAATATGGTTCCGAACGTGGTGCAGAAGGGTGGACCAGTCTTGGTTAGAGACCATGAGTTTAGGATTATAGCAAAGATGATAAACGCCCATTTTGGTACTCAGAATTATGTGAACCTCAGCGGGGATTATGCAGATGTTGTTATGCCCAGGTTAAAGAAACTAAAGGCACTTAGAGGTCCATCAAATGGAAGTTGGGAGGAGGGATCAGATTTGAAGCAATCGCAGCTTCCTCAGTGGCTGGGATTCTTGAATGTTTTTCACTCGTACTCACTCACGCCAGTTCTGCATAGGTCCACGATTACAGGGTTTCGTGCTGACATCCTTTATAGCTACGTATAGGCACGAAGATAGATATTAGTTAGGTGATATTATGTGCCATCATAGAAGCTGGTAGGATCAGTTTTGCACCAGGTGCAAAGCCGAAGCAGATCATTTTTTCGGCCCTTATTTCTACACTTCTTAAGAAAGAAGGGGTAGAAGAACTATCTGGTGATGAGTTGAGATCTAACACCATGGGAAACCTGAACTATAGATCTTGGAGTGACGTAGTCAGCAAGACAAAGGGCAGAAAAAAGAGAAAGAGAATTGCCAGGGGTCAATCCAGTGCATCCGGATCTAATTCAGAGCCTGAGTTTGACTTTGAGGGCATCGGGCTAGAGTTAGAAGAAGAGGATGTGGATTACGAGGCCAATTCTAGAAGATCCAAGCTGGATCAGATTTTGACAGCAGTTCAGTCGCTCCATTCCAGGATGGACTCTTTTGAGGACGAGATCAGAAGGCATCTTGGCAAGCCCGTTTTTCAAAGGAGAACAGCTGGGTCTACATCAGGAATCGTTATTTCAGAGGAGCAGGCAGCTTAGAGGGTCACGGAGGAGGCGGCAAAGAAAAGAGAAGAAGATGCAGTAGCCTGTTCATCGAGGGGAAAGCAGCTGCAGTCCAGCCAGCGCAGCACATAGCATGCATTTGTTTTTACTTTTGTTATTTATAGCTTTTACTTAGTCATTTATAACTGAACTGTTTTACCTTTTTGTTATGTAAATACTTGTACACTTTAGTTCAGTCTGTGCCATGTTTTATTTTATTTTAGGTTGCTTTTAGCTTTTCCCTTTCTAAGCTTTTGTTGTCCAATTTTCTGAATCAAATGTTAATAACATTGTGGACAATGTTGGTTTCGGTTTGGGGGTACAACCATTTCGGTTTAGTTGGTTTATTTTCTTTTGCCATGTGAAAAAGTGAATAATTTTAAATTTTACTTTTCCAACTCTAAATCGTTTTGGTGCAATTTTTGTGTGTTGTTATTTTTCTTCCTTTCGAGTCAAATCTAGAGCAGTTTATTCTGCTCGTTTGAGATGCTTTTGGGTCGGATTATTACAGACATTTTTGCATGTTTGAGTCACTAGGGTTGTGCTTGCCAAAGCTGCACCACATGGCTTTCACACATCTTACTAGACTCATTAGTGTCTCAGTTAAGAGGGTAGCGCGCTTAAGATGTTTAGGCCATTAGTGGAGACTACATGTGTGCGTTTTCAGAGCCTATAGTGCATCGCTTGAGTGATACTTTTGTTGGCCTCATTGAACACATTTCAATTAGGCAATTTAGGAAAAAATTATTTTAATTAGGCACTTTTGAGCTTGTATTCAGTTTCGCTGTGGTTTCATTTACGCTTGTCCCAGGCCTTTAAAGATGAAGTAGGCATATTTGTAACCGTTCAAATGGCCTAAACACGTCCCATAACCGTGTGCTTAATTAACCAAATACAAATGGCCTTCCCCATTTCACAATCCACTCTAATATCCCAAACACAATACCAACCCTATTTGCTATGATCATGTGTATGAACCAATAAAGAGGAGCTCAAGTAAATACCTCAATGTAATAAGTATTGTATAGCAAATAGTAAATAAAATCCTTTTAAAAAAAAAGTGCAAAAACAACAAGTTTGTAAAGAGATGTTCTATGTGAATAGCTTATCAATAAGCAAAGATAGTAAAGCTTTCAAAAGCTAAGTTGTGTAAATATTTGCCAAATAAATTGTGTATATAGTGTGCACAATGTGTGGGTTGTGTATTGATATGATCATAGTTTCCCTAAATTCCATATCCACCCGGTTTTTCCATAGCCATTCAACCATTGCCCCAAATGAGCCTAAAAGAAGTCCTAGATGATCTTAAGGAAGGGACTTGTGTTTTGAAAATGTTTCCACAGTGTGCTAGATATAGCTCTTAGTGTTTGATTTCCGTTCAAACGTTTTCCTTGCTAATAAAAATCATCGATTTTGTTTTCTCATATGCGTACTTCAAATCTTTTTGTGTTTAAACTTCCTAAAAACGCATATGTTTGATGAGTGAGCCTAAGTTCTGTGTGCAAAATGAGAGAAATACGGAAAGGCTTAGAGTTGAGGTGAAATGCAGTCATAAAACTCTTGTGTTCGATACTTTTGATGCTAGGGTCACATTGAAGTCTAGAATTGAAATCCTTAGTGTTGTAGCACCTTGGATTGCACTTCTAAGTGCTTTTGGCATGGTTGTGTATGTTTTTAGTTCGCCCATTGTCACATTTTTTTCTTCAATTGGCTCGGTAGAAATTTTTGTTGGTAGTTTAAAATTTTTTGTTTCAGTTTTTCTATCTTGGTTTTGCTCGGGGCCCAACAAAATGTTGGTTTGGGGGTATTTAACAAGTACATTTGTACGCTTTGCATATCCCCTATTTTCCTCCGTTTTGATCTCGTTTTCCTTGCATTTACCATGTTTTAATGTTTAAATAATGTATTTGCGGGTCTATTTGATCTAGGAGGAGTCTACGTGAAAACGGGAATTTTCTGGGCAAAGATGGGATTTTCGGGTTAAAAGAGCAATTTCCAGATTTCGTCGAAGTGTATCGCGTTAGACAAAAAGTTGTACCGCAAGCGTATAGAGAAATTCAACTTAGAAGATTCTACCAACTTTCGTGATTCGTTTTGTTGAAGTGTACCGCGTTGCGTATAACGTTCTGGGAAGTGGAGACGCTAGGAAGTTTCGTCAGACAGGAACGTCAAAGTGTATCATGTTAGACAAAAACACGTATAGCGAGTTTGTGCAATATGTCCATATTGAGTTTCGTCAGACAGTTTCGTCAAAGCGAATAGCGAGACGTATAGCGAGATGACAGTTTCCACTTGCTTTTCATTGTTCTTGGGACCCACTTTGACCTACCTATATATATATGACTTTACCAAATATTTCAAGGGGTGCTTCACAAATTCTAGATCTAATTTTTGCTCCATTCATGCCATTCATTTCATCTCCAAATATTCTTCCCCAAATTCATCAAATTCATTATCTCTTCACCATAATCCACCATAATTCCTTCACCTCCACTACAAAACCTTCTCTTACACACCATACCCATCCTTAATCAACACCTTGGAGCAACAAAGGAAGCTTGGAAGAATCAAAGTCATTGGAGCCTAGCTTGCAAAGAAGAAGTTCTACATCTAAGTTCATTTCTTGCAACTTATTCTCTTACCTTTGTGTATTTGCTATGGTTTACTTCAATTTATTATCTCAAATGACTTTGAGGTGTAATATGAGCTAAACACTTTTATGCTAGAATTATGATGATACCAAACCCTTAATCTTTTAGTAATGATTTGCCTAATTTCTCTTAAAGTGCTTGTGTTGTAATATGGATAGTTTGAGTTCTTAATGCTTTTGCTTGATTGATCATCTTGTAATTGTTATATTGGTTGTGTGAATGAACTTGTGAGGTGATGCGCTAAACGTTCCACTCAAAATATCCACTGTATTTGACCGAAAAGTTGAGAGATCGCTAGGCCGGCATATAGGGATCGTATGTGTGTCCCACTGTGCTAGATTAGCCTAAGTATATTATGTATGTTTTGGTGCGATTTCTATTGCTCGAAAGAGATTAGGAGTTAATTAGAGGGGGCACGAACCTATAACGTACACTTGCGTAATTTGAGAGATTAGGCGGATCGAATTCTTAATTAGAAGGGAGAGGTGGATTCTAAATTCTAGCATTATTTCATCGAATTACAAATATCGTTTTCTTGTGTGATTTAATTATTTTGCTTAATACATGCTTAAAATTAGCTTTAGATTAATTTAGTGATAAGTTTGGAAATCTTTTAAATGTTTTGTTCAAATAGTACGCGTGCCTTCGAACGCCAATAATCATTAAATCCCTTAGTCTCTGTGGGACAATACCCTACTCTATCATTACACTACATTTCGACCTCGTACTATTGCGAACGTGACAATTTGTAGCGATCACATTTAGCCCTTGCTGATGACCATTTTTTTTGTGGTGATGACAAGGACAAAACGTTGGGGCTAGGTCTCGGTATTCGACTGTTCTTTTTCTTCTTGTTCTTCAAGACAGTTTCTTCTACTATCTATTGCTCTCTTCTCAAAGCTGGTGTGTTCTGATTCTTCTTCTTCTTCAAAACCAAAGTTTCTCTCCTCTCAAATGGCGTTTGGGGTTCAGATTTTTGAATTTGATTTACTGAATGGCAACGTTTGGGGTTTTAGGGCAAATTTAGGGTAATTTGGTAATCTTCCCTTCAAAAGATTTAATATTTAAAGATCACTTAAAAGGGTAATGTTGGAATTTCATGTCCCCAAAGGGACAAAAATGCAATAAAAACAAAGTGGGGACATTTTTGCTCTTTCAAACATACAAAGGGACATTTCCACAAATAAAAATCACAAATACATTAGTTTTAAAAACAAATCACAGGCACATGAGTTTGTTTTATTTTTATATATATAAAAAAATATATCACATGTAAATGAGTTTTTTTAAAAAAGCATAATAAAAACAAGATCACAAATACTTGAGTTTTTTTTTTAAAAAAAATCGAAGTTTAAAAAAGAAAAAAATCACAAATATATGAATTTGGGCTTCTCCCGGTAGATACAAAATGACTTTTTTTTAAACTGTTTTTGACATATGCCCCAAAAAAAAAAAAAAAAAATCCCCTTAAAACAGCTTCTAACATTAAAAATAAAATAAAATAAAGCACTTTTAACCCCTACAAAAGGCATACTAGAGTCTGAAGTTTAAAAATAGCAGAGAAGATTGCAGCTGTGCAAAAGATTGTCTCCGTACTTCCGGTAATCTTCTATATCTAAGCATATATACTTGAAAAAATTGATTCTGCTTCTGCTTTTGTAAGCAAAATTTATTTTAAAATTTTTGTTTTATCGATTGTAAATTAACAATGACATCTAATTGTTTAGAGAAAAGAAAATCTATTAGGCAAGATTTGATTCATAGAAACTGAACTCAAGACACCCTTTAAGGTGTTTGATAATTTGCTTTGCAGACCATTAGATTTCTAATGTATGTTCAATAATGTCCAGTCAAACAGATTGATAACCTCCCTTCTCGTACTTCACTAGCAAATACTTTTAAAAGAAAATTTATCCACAGATTGATACCCTTATTACAATGCCAAGTTCGGATGTTTCAACCATTTCCTGAGTTTGGGAAATTATGATGATTGATGAATGATGATCTCAACTCAAGATCTCTTCTACTGCGACCCCGTCGTGTTTAGATTTATTCTAATGCAATGCAAGTCAAATCAAAGCCACCCCCCACCCTTCCTATTTTTTTTTTTTTTTTTTTTTTTTTTTTAACACCATTTTATGATTTTCCTAGAGGGACCACAAAACTTCTCCAAAGTTTGGGGGACCATTTAATGGAGTTTATGTTACATTTGGTTTTGTTTGAAAATTAATCATTTCTCGATATCAGCTAACTTGATTGTTCAGATTTCAGAGGATGAGATGGAATACCACTGACATTAGACTGTTAGAGTTTGAGTTTAGTTTATATTTGAATATTATTGTAAAAGAAGTTTAACAAGAAAACAAATCTAGACGTGTAGAACAAGTCCAGGAAAAAACTTGAAGCTTTCATCATAAATTTCAAAGTTATTCAAGAGTCAATGAGTCAAATCTTTTTCATACTTGTGATTAGTCATTACCGACTAATAAAGTAATTTTCCATGTGCCCCATATGTGTGATTTTCAAGTATACCCCATTTTGTAGTTTTGTCAATCTGTTTCTACAAGTCTTTGCTACCAAATTTTTAAGTCAACTGGAAGTAAGGAGAAACAATATATGAAAGCACAAAATAATAGAAGTGAGTGATACAGAGACGTTTTTTGAAAGACCAATTTTTTTTATATTTTTTATTTTTGTACGATACACAAAAAATCCTTTCTTTTTTTTTTTTTCTTTAATTTCTTTTGATCTCCACCGCCCATCTGAAAAGATGGGCGATGCAGATCATTTATTTTTTAATGGATTTATTAATAAAATACTTTCTTTAAGGAAAAGACAATTTAAAATTTTATTATACTTAATTCTTACATTTTCATGATGAGTGGTGCTATTGACACACTTCTACTTGTCTACTTATACCCCACTTTTTTAATTATCTAGTATTCTTTTTTTTTTTTTTTTCCTTTATCAAAATTATTTAAAGAGATATACAATTTAAAGAAAAAAATCTTCAACGTAGTAAATCTATTAAAACCCCACATTCTTTTTCCCCCAAAAAAAATAAATAAAAAAATAACCATGTTCTTGTACTCTGTTAAACCCTAAAGTTTGCTTCTTACACACATACAAATTATTATGGAAGGGTTTGAGAAAGATATCAAGCATATGGAAGAATTGTTCATTAGAATGATATATTAAGCTGTTGTAGTGTTGAAGCAACTCTGTTATTATTATTTTTTTTTTTCTTTTCCATCATGAAATAAGAAGAAGAAAAAAATAACTAAATAAATAAATAAATCGTTCAATGGAGGTGTGAGAGACGTATACAGCGATAGAGATATCAGAGATGTAGACCATGTGGTGTATTAAGTTTGAAAAATAAGTAAACAAGCTAGTTTTGGAAATAAATCAAAAAAATTAATTAAAACATTTAATTTTATTTAATTAAATCAAAGTTTTAAAAAGTGGAACATAATAGACCGGTAGGGGTGTGCCAATGGCACCACTCTTTCATGATATGTACTATATTAGTTACAAATTTTTATGAAAGTACCAAAATACCCTTTAATCAACGGTCAATAATTTGATTTAAGATTTTGACTAACTTTTGGGGAGGTTATTGTCAATCAATGATAAATTTGTTTCCAATTGTTAAAGACGTAACATCAGGGAGGTTGGCTGCAAACCGAATTCATGACACCTTTAAGCTCTGTTCAATAATGTCCATAGCCCTGAGTGTATCACATGCTCTTGAAAGTGTTTATTTAATTACAGAACTGTGATTCATTTAATTGAATTAGACCCAAATACTTTCTTTATTTAATTTATCTTGTTGAATGCCAATTAAAAAAGTGTCAATGATGTAGTCGTGCGATTGATACCCACAAATACTTTTGAAAGAAACTTTATCCACAGATTGATACCACCCTTTTCTGGTACAACGCCAAATGGGAGTGTTTCAACCATTTTCTGACCTCAACTTCAACATCCCTTTTTTTGTGTCCCCGCCATGTTTAGATTTTTTTATTTTTCATATTCAAATCCCCTTTGCGATTTCACACCATTTAATGACTTTTCTAGAGGAGTTTGACAAGAAAACAAATCTAGACGTGTAGAACAAACCCAGGAAACAACTTGAAGCTTTCATCATAAATTTAAAAGTTATTCAAGAGTCGATGAGCCAAATCTTTATCATACTTGTAAACAGGGAAGGGGAGTTTGATTAGTAATTACTGACTAATAAAGTAATTTTCAATGAACCCAATATGTGTGATTTTCATGTATACCCCAGTTTGTAGTTTTGTCAATCTATTTGACTATTTCTACAAGTCTTTACTACCAGATTTTTAAAGTCAACTGGAAGTAAGGAGAAAGCACAAAATAATAGAAGTGATTGATACGGAGACTTTTTTGAAAGACCAAATTTTTTTTTTTCTTTTCAAATACACAAAAAATCCTATTTTTTTCTTTAATTTCTTTTGATGTCCACCGCCCATCTAAAAAAGATGGACTATGCCATATCATTTATTTTTAATGGATTTTTTAGTAAAATATTTTCTTTTAAGGAAAAGACAATTTAAAATATTATTATACTTAATTCTTACATTTTTATGACAAGAGCTTCTCCTTACAATCCACAAATTATCTATTTATACTCTAATTTAATTTTTTTTTATCAATAACAAATTTAACCTGAATTAAAATGACTAAACAAGATTAAAAAAAAAATCTAAAGATACTCCAAACTAATTAAATTATTAAAAAAAGAATTTCTCTCTCTCCTAAATATGTTATTACCATATTAAACACTCTCTCCTAATTACTCTCTCTCTTTCTTTATTTTTCAATAAAAAAATCATATCTTCATACTTTCTCGATCAATCTCTAATTAATAGTTTTAAATAAAAAAATTATGAATATTTTGGTTTTTTACTAATAGTAATATATATATATATATATATATATATATATAAGTCAATACATATACCTTGTTTTTCCAAAAAAATATATATAGATATATGAAAAAACTTGATTTATTGCAACTAGGTTCGATTAAACTCGAAATTTCTGAGACTAATGAAAGAATTAAAGTTCTCTAGGTAATTACATACCTACAAAAGTAACAAAAAACATTTTTATATTTCGATTTAAAAAAAAAAGGGTACTTGTTTTTTGAGGTTTTTTTTTTATATTTTATTTTATTATTATTTTTTTTAATGTATGCGTATATAGAGTTTCTAAAAATCAAGCTTATTCATAAGTTTTTTTTTCTTAATTGTTAGTCTTGCTTGGGAATAAATAGAAACAAAAAATTAGAGATACGTATCGGATGTGAGAGAGTTTAATATGATAATTAAAAATTTAGGAGAGAGTGTTTAATATGTAATATTTAATCTAATGATTTATGAGAGATAATTTCTTCTTTTAATAATTTCATTTAAAAAAGATTATTCCTCGGATGAATCCAAAGGCTATGATGGTTCGTCCTAACTTTTATTAAAATAAGATGGAGTGTCTTTAGGAATTTATTTTTAGTGGAATGTCTTTAGAATAAGAGTGCCAAAAGATAAAATGGATAATCTTATAATAAAAGGGAGTGTGTTTAAAATTTTTTTAAATTTAGATTTTGAAAATGGAGTGTCTTTAGAAAAGAAGTGTAAAAAGAAAAAATTGAATTGTCAAAAGAAGCTCTCTTCCATAATGTGTACTATATTAGGTACAATTTTTATGAAAGTACTAAAATACCCTTTAACTAACGGTCAACAATTTGATTTAAGATTTTGACTAACAGTAAGGGAGGTTATTGTCAATTAATGATAAATTTGTTTCCAATTGTCAAAGACCAAACCTAGGGAGATTGGCTGCAAACCGAACTCATGACACCTTTAAGCTGTTTGATAATTTGCTTTGCAGACCGTCATTAGCTTTCTAATGTCTGTTCAATAATGTACATGGCTCCTGAGTGTATCACATGTACTTGTGCTCTTGAAAGTGTTTATTTAATTACAGAACTGTGATTCATTTAATTCAATTAGACCCAAATTATTTCTTTTTTAATTTATCTTGTTGAAATGTTGAATGCCAATTAAAAAAATGTCAATGATGTAGTCGTGCGATTGATACCGACAAATACTTTTCAAAGAAACTTAATCCACAGATTGATACCACCATTTTCAAAGAAATTGTCAATGTTTAGATTTTTCTTTATTTTTCATATTCAAATCCCTTTTGCGATTTCACACCATTTAATGACTTTTCTAGAGGAATTAGACAAGAAAACAAATCTAGACGCGTAGAACAAACCCAGGAAACAACTTGAAGCTGTTATCATAACTATAAAAGTTATTCAAAAGTCAATGAGTCAAGTCTTTATAGTACTTGTAAACAGGGAAGGGGGTTGTTAATCTTGTGATTAGTCAGTTACCTACTAACAAGTCTTTGCTACCAAATTTTTAAGTCAACTGGCGTGTTTTAAAGGATAAACAACTGGAAGTACTGATAAGCAACAGTATATGAAAACACAAAATAATAGAAGTGATCATCGGCATAGGAGTTTTTATTTTTGTTTCCAAATAGACAATATAATTCTGGAATGGCCCTTGCCACTTATCTTGTGTTCTTCCTTATCTCTCACCAGTTACTTGTTTCCTTATCGGAAGAAGAAATCAACCGAAGATGCCCATCATTTCGTTGTGGTCATCTTGGCAATATTGGCTTCCCATTCTCCAATCGAACGCATCGCGAGTGTGGGTTGTTTGTAGTAGATAACTGCACTGAACATGAAGCTCCGAAGATTCAGTTGCTGAAAAAGGAATCATCCTTTTATGTGAAGGAAATTTCACAGGATAATACACTTTGGCTTAATGACCAACCGTTTTCAAAGGCCTCTGACATTAATCCTAGCTGTAAATCCTTCAGAAACTTGACCCTCCCTCGTCCTCCCTTTATCTCTTTTAATATCACATCCATGCAGCGCTTGTTTAAATGCCCACATACTCATTACAGTATACCCAAAAATTACAGTTTACTCTGCAATTTTTCCACCCACTCAGTTATCTATCAACCGGATTGGATTCATTTCAATCTTTCTAATTATCAGAATCAGTCACATAATAGTCTACTGAGTCCTCCAGCTAAATGTTCAGTTATTCAGCAGCAAGTGACTGAAACTGAGAAAAATGCTGTCTTTAATAATATTTTTACCAGTGGTTTGGGCTTCTTTCTTCAAGTGAATGTAACGAGGGAATGTTTTGAGTGTCACTGGAGAGGAGGACGATGTCAAAGTGATAGCAAAGGAAACTTTAATTGTTCAAATCCTGAACCAGATACCAAAATCACAGAACCAGGTATCAGATCTCATGCATGGATGCATACATGTTCTACTTTTTGCGTTTCATTGATTTACATATACATTAGCTATCTATTCCAAGTTGTTGGTCGTTTTATACATTTATGGAAGCTGTGTGTATTTTAATCCCCCGCCATAAAACATAATTTTGTCTGTGAACATAAATTGCTTTACTGGATTTTGAATGGTCCCTGGGTTTTGAACGATGAAGCCAATTTTGGTCTCATTCCTATAGTTTAACTATATAAACTAACGCCATAATACTTGTTACTTTTGTTGCAGCAAATCAACAGTTGGGATTGAAATTCAAGCTGCAACTAGGTAATATACGTCTTTAATTACAATTCATTAAAATCATTTCAGATTTCTCAGCCTCATCTGTTAGATTGCTTCTTTATCAACTTCAATGCAAAATTTCTGTTCAGTATTCTGTAATTTTCCTTCTAAGCAATCTGTGGCTTAAACTCTTCCCTTTGCTCATTAGCTTTTGGAATAGGAGTACCATCAATGCTAATTTGGGTTCTGAGCATCTACGTTACACGACGCTGCAAGAAAGGAAAATATGCATCTCCAAACATCCACTCAAGATACACTTCTTCGGATCCCTCCTCTAAATCAGACCTGGAAGGAGCCATTGTCTACTTTGGGGTCCCCATCTTCTCTTACTGTGAACTTGCAGAAGCCACTAACAATTTTAATCATGATAAAGAACTAGGAAATGGAGGTTTTGGAACGGTGTACCATGGTAAGAATACAACCATCTGTATTTCTTAATTAATGATCTTTCTATAATACGTTTAGATATGATTTCTTACAAAAAGGCAAAATATAATACAAAAGAGTTATAACAGCTGGCTAAATGGACTATTTGATCATTGTGGATTAGGGAAACTAAGAGATGGACGGGAAGTTGCGGTCAAACGCCTATATGAGCAACACAAAAAAAGAGTTGAGCAGTTTACGAATGAAATTAAAATCCTCACACGTCTGCGCCACAAAAACCTTGTGTCCCTTTATGGCTCCACTTCACCTCACAGCCAGGGTCTCCTCCTTGTGTATGAATTCATCCCCAATGGCACTGTAGCTGATCATCTCCATGGTGATCAAGCTAACCCCTGTTTACTCACATGGCCTACTCGTATGAATATTGCCATAGAAACTGCTAGTGCATTAGCTTACCTTCATGCTTCTGATATCATACATCGCGATGTCAAAACTAACAACATTCTTCTTGACAACAATTTTTGTGTGAAAGTTGCAGATTTCGGGCTCTCTCGACTGTTTCCCACTAATGTTACTCATGTCTCCACTGCTCCACAAGGAACTCCAGGCTATGTCGACCCAGAATATCAGAAATGTTATCAGCTAACAGATAAGAGTGATGTATATAGCTTCGGAGTCGTCCTTATTGAGCTCATATCATCAATGTCTGCTATTGATATATCTAGACACAAAGATGAGATTAATCTGGCTAACTTAGCAATAAACAGGATTCAAAAGTGTGCAGTCGATGAGTTGATTGACCCATGTCTTGGATTTCATTCTGATGAAGAAGTAAAAATGATGGCAACTTCAGTAGCAAAACTGGCTTTCCAATGTCTGCAACAAAATAAGGAAATGAGACCCACAATGGAAGAGGTTTTGGAGGAATTGCAGAGAATTAATAGCGGAGAATGTAAGCCGGAGAATCTAAAAGAAGAGGATGATGAAGACAAAGATGAGTTGAAGAGTAGGCAGCATCAGCTACCACCATCACCACCACACTGTGAAGAAAGTGCCTTGCTGAAGAATAACAAGCTGCCACCTTCACCCATTTCTGTCACTAAAAATTGGGTTAGTAATAACACTTATTAACACTACACCTAATCTTAGTAACTAAGGTTTTCTCTTACATGCTCTGCTCAAATTCATTCCAATGGTGGTTGATGTGAAATATATGTTTTGACACTCATCTACTTGCAACTTTTGTGTTATGTGTGTGTGTGCATGTGTGTAAGGTAGATTGTGGGTAGCTTAAGGCAAGAGGGAATGTACATATCTTAACTCTATTCCAGATTGTATTTCAATCTATCACGTGTCATCCAAGTAGATTAATTATTGTAAAGCTTGTTAGAGCATGAAAACTTATGAGCTATATACTGCCTATGAGTTCTTATACAAATATACAATCCTTAGAGAAATTGCTAAAAACTTTCAAAGAGATTTCAGATAAATCTGATGAAATTCAAACAAATTAGCATTTACTCATTTTCCAAATTTCAATATATACAAATTTCAAGATTAAAATGAACCTTGCTCTAATGGGCCAATGAAGCCCATTTGACTCCTTTGAAATGAACAATCATTTTCTTCCAAAATAGACATTTTCTTTGATTTGATTCAGTCATTACATTTCCTCAATGGATCCCTTCTCTCTCTTTAAAGAATCAAAGACCAGTAGACAGACCACCCACAATTCCAATCATCGTCTTCAAACTAGCATTCAAAACTCAAAAACCCAATTTTTTTTTTTTTTTTTTTTTCATCTCATCACAGAAACAGAAAGCTTTCAACAAAAAATAAAAATAAAAATGGCGACTTGGCAGAAGGATACATTGTATGTTTCTGCCCCATTAGAACCCACCTTCAACACTGCAATCATGGTATGCTAACTTGATCTTTCTTATGTTTTTAGGACATGTGGCACACCGTACAGTACTAGATTGGACTAGATACATATGATTGTACTAGATTAAAATGGATAGAATTGAATTAAATTTAGTATTCTACAATGTTTGGTAAAAGATTGGACAGTACTAAATTGACTAATATATATATTAATTTAAAATTAAATATTTATAAATATATTTAAATATTAAATTATAATTTAATTATAATATATTAAATTAAATTATAGAAACAAATTTAAAAAAAATTAGTATAACCCACTTTGGTTATTGTTTTGTTGCAAAAAAAATTAAATTTAATAGGAAAAATTAATTAAAATAAAATGTTAATGGAACCACTTTAATTTTTTTTTAGGTGAAATTAAATTTAATTGAAAAAAAATAATTGAAAATTAGTAGGACCCGCATCAATCAGCTTTTTAATGCAAAAAAAGCAAATGAAACAAGAGAAATTACCTAATTAGTCCAGTCAAGGCGTGAGTTGTGAACTTGTGTGACAAACGCCCAAGTCCGGCTGTGGCAGGTACTTCCTGCCTAAACTGTTTACTTATTTAATCTGTGCGGGTCGGATAAAAGTATAAAACAATACACCAAATTGAATAAGAGTGATGATATTTGGATAACTCAAATCTCAACATCCGTATTTATATCTCAAATTAGTATCTTTATGAAAATCCAATATTACTTTTTAGTAAAAGGAAATTGCTTGGGTACCAAGGTGCTAACCTCACCAATAGGGTGTTGCCACGTGGTTTTTTTCTTTTATTTTTTTATATTTATCTCATTGTATTCTTCATAAATGGACTACATGGCAAATGCCTGTTGGTTGGTCAGTACCTTGGGTACTGACGGGCATTTTCCTTAGTAAAATACTAAAATAATTAAATAGTTTAATTAGAGGATTTTAGTAAAAATGCCCTATTTGAGGGCCTAAATTGCAAACATACACTATACATTTTTTTTAATACTAAAGTTGCCCCTAAAAGACCAAACTACCCTTAATGACACATTCACTTAATCAGAGAAATCCCCAAATCAGTTTCCCTCTTGCCCTAGCCATCCTAATACGTCTCAACCTGATCCTTAATCTTCGTCGTCAAGCCGCCTCGTCGCCGCGGCTCTGAGTCGTCGTCATTGTCTAGCAGCCTCGTCGCCGCCGCGCTGAGTCATCGCCGTCTGTTAGAGTCGTGTCCGTTACGTCGCTTCGACGCATCGCCGCGCGGCCACCTTCTTGACGAAACGAGCGTCGCCTCCTTCGTCGTGCTCGTTGTCCTTTCGTCTGCTGCCGGCTACAAGGTCAGTTTTCTGTTTTTCTCAGGTGTTCTGTGTTTGTTTGTTTGGGGTTGCCCTGTTCTTGGGGGTTTGTTGTTGCTGTTTCTGTCCTGTGTACATTACTTAGCTGAGAGAGAATGTGTAGTCTGATTCTTATTTGTAATATTGATTTATGCTTTCATTTACTTTCATGGGAAGACATTATGATGTATACTTTTGATGTTGACAAGAACTTTTATTCGAAGGGAATGGGTATACTAACAAATTGGTTGACACTTTGACACCTAATTGTGATCCTCACTCATGAAGACAAGTATTTTTAGGAAAATTGCGGTAGCTTTCTCTCACGCTTTACGATATTTAGTTATTATTTATCAAACATATGGAAGACAAGTGTTATTCCTTAATTATATATGTAGTGTAAATTGCTGTCTTTATTCATGCAGAGCATGCTTGCAGTTGCTTCCTTAGTTATCTTTATTCATGCAGAGCATGCTTGCGGTTGCTTCCTTAATTATATATGTAGTGTAAATTGCTGTCTTTATCAAACATGCTTGTAATTGCAGATGCTTGCAATTACCGTCTTTATTCATGGCATTCCTTTAAATATCATTAACAACTACTGAATTTAAGGCCATGATTATCTGGATGGGCTGAATTGAAATTGAAATTTGTTATCTTACAGGAAACCGTTAATCAGATTAGGAGCCAACATGCCTGCAAGAGCAGAGCGAATGGCTAGAAGGAGTGACTTTGATCAGTAAGAGTTTGGAAATAAAGATACATCACTGCTGTTGAGGTAAAAAGAGAATTTGCCAATAGCATCTTGGCTTGCTGCACCCTTGTAGAGAATTGTCGGGAATGCTGCAGTTCTCTGGTTTTAGGTTGAGCAACAGAAATATTCCAGAATTCAAAAGTAGTACCTTGTGTAAATGATGAACCTTTACGTGTAAATAATGCAACTTGATGTGTAAATTTTAAAAAGTACAAAAAAGGTATCTGTACATGCAATTTTAATATGCAACTTCTTGTGCAACTTTTATCTTGTGATTGTGATTTGTGTGAACGGTGTAGAGATTTTTGTGTGGCTATTAGAAGTGTGATATTTGCAGGGACCGAAAAAAGATACGGATTTGTTGAAATTTCAAAAGAAATTCTATCAAAATTTTGTAAATAATGTGTTAAGGCCAAATTTTTAACATTATTATTCCATGGAACTTACAGTATCAACTTGCAACAATTTTTTATTTCCTTTCATTTCTCATTCTTTTATGTGTTATTTAAGCTTCAATTTAATGTTTCTTTATGCATTCTAGACTGCGTACTTTGAATTTGATTCTGGAAAGTGGAAACACATCAAAGATCTAGATCCAATGATCCATTAGCCATTACTCATCACAACAACATGATTACTAAACCATAGAAATCAAGATCACAAAATTTGATCTTATGTTGCAAATCAAAACAAAATTTATGTTGCAAATCATGACCTTAACTCAAAACTGCTAACAAACAAATTGAATTTTTTTTTTAGAAAAATGTTTTTGTTCTTCGGGTCAATGGTGACCCAATATCAGGTCACTCATGACCCAAAGAACAATTTCAGGGCTTCGGGTTGCCCCCTACCCGAAGCTCTAAATTTGTTCTTCGGGTCAAGTGTGTGACCCGAAGAACAAATTTAGTCTTTTGGGTAGGGGGCAACCCGAAGCCCTGAATTTGTTCTTCAGGTCACGCCTGACCCAATATCGGATCACCATTGACCCAAAGAACAATTGAGGGCAATATATCATTAAGGGTAGTTTATTCTTTTAGGGGCAATTTTGCTAGAAATTTTTTTTATAGGATATGTTTGCAATTTAGGCCCTCAAATAGGGCATTTTTAATAAAATCCCTAATTAGTTTCCTTTTCAAAAAAATATATTAATTAGTTTTCTATTTATGTTAAAAATAATAATAATAATAATAATAATAAAATAAAAAAAACAGTTTCCTACTTTTTTTTAAAGGTAAAATTATTATTTCAAAACTAAAACACAATTATATCCGACCATTCATTCTTTTTGAACTAAAGATTCAAAGCATGAATGGAAATCCTAGATTCAGACCAAGTCTTTCAAAAAAAAAAAATCATATAATTTTTTAATAGTTACCTTACATACATAGAGAATGAGTTATCCAACCAAGGTAAAATTGTTTGGATTTTTATTTATTTATTTATGAATATTTAAGTTTATTTATCTACAATATTTTATTATTTTTTTTGAAAGGAATATTTTATTAACTTTTATATTCAACATTTAAATATATAGTTCAATTTTTTTTCGGATAAATAATTTTAGTTGTCTAAGTTATTTAATTTTAGTTGTGTACAGTAATATTTTCTACAAGTATTTTAATATATATATATATTTATTTATTTATTTATTTATATTGCATTATCCTCTTTCTAGTTATTTTTATCTACCATGTAAACAAAATCAGTTCAAAACCCAACTCATTTTGGTATATTTTATGTATTTAGAAGTTAAAAATTATTTATTTGAACAAAAAAAAATATGAACAAATAATTTAAATAATAATAAAATTGGTTAGATAACAAAATAAATGTAGATGTGTGTATTCACTAAAATAAAGGGTAATTTTTACATTAAGTGGGGTTTATTTACAAACTAATTGTTTTTTAAAAAAATTTAATGAGGTATATTTACGAAAGGGGTGTAGATACAGTTTTGGATGAGTGTAAATATCATCACTCATTAAGTAATTCGGTTAAAAATTATTGTCAAACATTGGACAGTTTTCTTTCTTTGTTTCTGGATTCCTGAAATAACATGCTTGATTTATGGTCAGTTTGACATTGCTGTAACTTTTATAATAATCATTGGTAGCTGTGCTGAAGGAATAATCAGTTGTGAAGTTAATCAACAAATGTTTGGTTAATTGTGGTTTTAAAACTAACAAATAGCTCAAGAGCAGTATACATATGTTTGGCAATTTTTTTGTTCTGAGATTAGTTACAATGACTAAAATATACATGAGTTTAGGACCCTATTTCATTTTTTTTTTTTTTCATTAACTATATATATTAAATCAATATTTAAATAAATTATTTAAATTGGAAAAACAATTTCCATCAGAATAATAAAAATATTTTTAAAAGATTTTATAAATCAAATCAATATTTAAATAGAATATTTAATTTTGAGATGAACTAAGGTATGTAAATGGTTTTAACTTGATTTCATAAGAATAATAATGATATTTTAAAAGATGCATTAAATGTTAAAATAGATTATTCCATAATTACTCTCAAAAAGTAACCCCCATCTACTTCTTAAAATCATTGTCAAAACTTGCTAGATTATCAATTAATCACTTTTAAAAGTTTTACCAAATATCATTTTATGTCAAAATTATAAAATAATCTGATTTTAACTTTTGAAAAGCAATACCAAACTGGTCTTCAATATAATTTATGCACTATTAAAGATAGATAGAGATAAACTACAAAAGCTTAGCATAAAACATTGTTGATTGGATATGACTTTTCTAATTGACCACCCCATCACTTTTCCAAAGTTTGGGGGACCATGTAGTGAAATCATTTCATGCCAGCTATGTTTCATCTCTCTTACACACGAGAATCACAAACTCACAAAGACAATATTTTTCATTTCTCTATCATATCATAAATTTAAATGTTATGGTTATTCAAGAGTCAATGAGTCAAGTCTTCCTTGCCTTCGTAGAAAGGACAAGGGGAGTTTGTGATTAGTCATTGCCTACCCATCAAGTAATTTTCCATGTACCTCACATTTGTGACTTTCATGTATACCCCATTTTGTACTTCTTTCACTCTTTTTCAACAAGTCTTTGCTATGGAATTTCCAAGTAACTGGCTTGTTTTGAAGGATAGAAAACTGAAAGCACAATATAAAAGAAGTGAGTGATACAAAGGCTTGTTAGTTTTAGTAGTTGATCATTGATCAATCAATATATGCGCAGCCGTTGTTATGGCCAAATAGGCAATTCTGGAATGGCTCTTGCCACTTATCTTGTGTTCTTCCTTATCTCTCACCAGTTACTTCTCTCTTTATCTGAAGAAGAAATCAATCCAAGATGCCCACCTTTTCAATGTGGTCATCTCGGCAATATTGGCTTCCCCTTCTCCAATCGAACGCATCCTGAGTGTGGGTTGTTCGTAGTAGATAACTGCACTGAACATGAAGCTCCGAAGATTCAGTTGGTGAAAATTGAATCATTCTATTATGTTATAGACATTTCTCAGGATAATACGCTTTGGCTTCATGACCAACTGGTTCCAGAGTCCATTGAGAATTATAGCTGTAAATCCTTCAGAAACTTGACCCTCCCCCGATCTCCTTTTTTCACTTTTAATATCACAATCAAGCTGCCCCTATTTAAATGCCCACATACTCATTACAGTATACCCAAAAATTACAGTTTACTCTGCAATTTTTCCACCCACTCAGTTATCCATTTCAGTCTTTCTAATTATCAAAATCCGTCATATAATAGTCTACCAAGTCCTCCAGCTCAATGTTCAGTTATTCAGCAGCAAGTGACTAACACTGGGAAAAATGTCGTCTTTAATAATATTTATACCAGTGGTTTTGGCTTCTTTCTTCAAGTGAATGTAACAAGAGAATGCTACGAGTGTCACTGGAGAGGAGGCCACTGTCAAAGTGATAGCAAGGGAAACTTTAATTGTTCAGAACCAGGTATCAGAATTCAGAACTCATGCATGGATGCATACATGTTCTACTTTCTGCGTTTCATTGTAATTAGATAGAAGCATGTTCTGATTTCTGTGTATTATATACCTTATAGATAGTAAGATATTAAAGAACTCAGTGAAACTTACTTCAATGTCATGTTCCAAATTACAGGAAATGCTACAGATGCTTTCCGGAGGGGAGGCCAATGTCAAGATGATACCAAGGGAAACTTTAATTGTTCAAAAGCAGAACCAGATACCAAAATTACAGAACCAGGTATCAGAACTCATGCATGGATGTATACATGTTCTACTTTCTGCTTTTCATATATATTCCAAGTTGTTAGTCGTTTTATACATTTATGGAAGTTGGGTATTTTAATCCCACGCCATAAAACATATTTATGTTAAAGACATTTCTCAGGATAACACACTTTGGCTTCATGACCAACTGTTTCAGAGTCTTTTCACAATTATAGCAGTAAAATCTTCAGAAACTTGACCCTCCCCCGTTCTCCTTTTATCTCTTATAATATCCAATTCAAGAAAACCCTGTTTAAATGCCCACATACTCATTACAGTTTACTCTGCAATTATTCCACTCACTCTGTTATCTATTACCATAATCAGTCACATATTAGTCCTTCAGATCAATGTTCAGTTATTCATTCCCCAGTGACTCAAAAACATGTTGTCTTTCATGATATGTTTACTGGTTCGTTCTATCTTCAAGTGAATGTAACGAGAGAATGCTATGAGTGTCACTGGAGAGGAGGCCAAAGACAAAGTGATAGCAAAGGAAACTTTAATTGTAGCAAAATTACAGTTGGGTTTAGAACTTATGCATGGATGCATACATGCTCTACTTTCCGTGTTTCACTGTTTTACATATATATTGGCTATCTGTTTTAAGTTATTAGTCGTTTTATACAATTATAGAAGCTGTGTGTATTTAATATTCCGCCATAAAACATACTCATGTATCTGTACATAAATTGCTCTGCTGAATTTTTATTGGTCTCTTAATTACCTGGTATTCCGAGAATGTGATTTACTCTATTATAGCAAGTTCTAACTCAGTTTTATGAGATGGCCAGTTTTCTCCGTTTTTGTTACAATTTTCTTAAGGATGGATGATGGCAATTTTGGTCTCATTCCTATGGATTTAGCTGTCTATACTAATGCCATGTTACTTTTAACTTTTGTTGCAGCACATCAAAATCTGGCATTGAAGCTAGGACTAGGTAATACACCTCTCTGATTACAATAAATTGAAATCATTTCAAATTTCTCTGCATCATCATCTGCTTTTTTTTTTTTTTCTTTTTTGTTAAGTTCAATAAAAAAAAATCTTGTTCAGTATTCTGTGGTTTTCCTCCAAAGCAATCTGCAGTTACAACTCTTCTTTTTGCTTATTAGGTTTTGGAATAGTAGTACCAACACTCCTACTTGTGGTTCTGTCCATCTACATTGTATGGCATCGCAAGAGAGAAAATTATGCTTCTCCAAACTTCCACTCAAGATACACTTCTTCTGATCCCTCCCCAAAATCAGACCTGGAAACAATCAGTGTCTTCTTTGGAGTGCTCATCTTCTCCTATAGTGAACTTGCAGAAGCCACTAATAATTTTCATCATGAACAAGAACTTGGAGGCGGAGGATTTGGAACGGTATACCATGGTGAGAAGATATATTTTTTTATGTCTCAATTGAACGATCATGTATATTAAACTTAAACACAACTGCTAAAGAAAAATGAAAATAAAAGAGTAGAAAGAGTAATAACAGCATGTTAAATGACCTATTTGATCCTTATAAATCAGGAATACTCAGAGATGGACGAGAAGTTGCAGTCAAGCGACTATATGAGCACAACTACAAAAGGGTTGAGCAGTTTATGAATGAGATTAAAATCCTCACACTTTTACGCCACAAAAATCTTGTCTTGCTTTATGGCTACACTTCATGTCGCAGTCACAGTCTCCTCCTTGTTTATGAATTCATCCCCAATGGCACCGTTGCTGATCATCTCTATGGTGATCGAGCGAACTCATGTTTGCTCACATGGCCTATCCGTATGAACATCGCCATAGAAACTGCTACCGCATTGGCATGTCTCCATGCTTCTGATATCATACATCGCGATGTGAAAACTAACAACATTCTCCTTGACAACAAATTCTGTGTGAAAGTTGCAGATTTCGGGCTTTCCCGATTGTTTCCCACTAATGTTACTCATGTCTCAACTGCTCCACAAGGAACTCCAGGCTATGTTGACCCAGAATATCATCAAAGCTACCAGCTAACTGATAAGAGTGATGTATATAGCTTTGGAGTTGTACTTATTGAGCTAATATCATCAATGCCTGCAGTTGATATGTCTAGACATGCAAATGAGATTAATTTGGCTAACTTAGCAATAAACAGGATTCAGAAACGTGCAGTCAATGAACTGATTGATCCATGTCTTGGATCTCACTTAGATGAAGTTGTAAAAAGAATGGCAACTTCAGTAGCAGAACTGGCATTTCTATGTCTGCAACAAAGTAGGGAAATGAGAGCTACCATGGATATGGTTTTGAAGGAATTGGAGAGAATTAAAAACAGAGAATGCAAGCCAGAGAATCTAAAAGAAGAGGATGATGATGACAAGGAAGACTTGAAGAGTATTAAAAACAGAGGAAGACTTGAAGAGTATTAAAAACAGAGAATGCAAGCCAGAGAATCTAAAAGAAGAGGATGATGATGACAAGGAAGGGTTGAAGAGTATGCAGCAGCCAGAATCATCAACATCACATTGTGAAGAAACTGCTTTGTTGAAGAATATCAAGCTGCCACCTTCACCAATTTCTGTGACCGAAAATTGGGTCAGTAATAGCAATACTTCTAATGTCAGTAACTAAGGGTTCCTCTTACATGCTGCTCAAATTAATTTCAATGGTGGATGATGTGAAGTATGTTTTGATAGCCATCTGCTTTTAGTTTTTGTGGTGTATATCCATAGAAAAGTATATATCATATATGTAAGATAGACCTGGCAAGGTTCCGGTTCGAACCGTGGAACCAGAGGAGGTTCGGAACCGGAACCAAGGTTTGCAGAACCGGCGGTTCCAACTTCCTCTTTTTTTAATTTAAATACTAAACCTAAAAAACCTAAATCTTCTTCTAGTTACTGTCAACTCAGCCGTCCTCCTCTTCTTCTTCTTCTTTTTTTACTTCGAATCTTCGATCTCCTCCTCCTCTTCTTCTTCTTCTTCTTTGATCCCTCCTCCTCCTCTTCTTCTTCTTTACTTCGATCTCTTCTTCTTCTTCTTCTTCTTCTTCTTCTTCTTCTTCTTCTTCTTTTCGATCTCCTCCTCTTCTTCTTCAATCCACCCCAAATCCCTTCGATCCACTATCATCACCACCATGGCACCATTTGATTTTGATTTTGATTTTTTTTTCTTTTTCTTGGACAGTAACAGTTGGATACTTGGAGTCTTGGACTAATCTAGGTTTTAGTGTTTTACTACTTGACTAAGTTTTAATAAATAAATAAATTATAAAAAAAAAAGGTTCAAAACCGGCGGTTTGGCCGGAACCGGAATATTCCGGTTCCGGTTCCACCAAACCTTGGAACCGGAACCGCCGGTTCGGAACCGAAACCGGAACAGTGTTAGGTTTGTTAGATTATGGACAGGTTAAGGCAAGAAGGAATGTTTATAGTAAATAGAGCTGTTTTTTTCACTTTGTAATATTTTTTTCCCCTTTTTCTGTTTCATTGTTTTACTAGATTCATATTTGGGAGAAATCAAAGAACTTTTTCTATCATGTTTGTTTTGGGACCATTTAGTTAAGTTTATGTGTAGTTATGAACAGCAATCTTAACCATTTAATTGCCACAATGCCATTATTATCTGATCTTTCTCCTTCATGGGGAATAGCCTAGGGATTGAAAAAATTAATGAAAAAAAAAATGTAGACGTGTTGGACAAGCCTAAGAAACAACTTGAAACTATCATCATAATTTTGGAGTTGAGTCAATGAGTCAAGTCTTTTCAAGTGCTTACAAATGGGAAAGAAGAGTTGTGATTGTTTTTATTAGTCATTGCCGACCAACAGTGTAATTTTCTACCCCAAATTGTACTTCTGTGGGTCTGTTTGTAAAAGTCTTTGCTGCCCAATTTTCAAGTCAACTAGCGTGTTTTACCATTTGATTAAGTGCAGCCTTCTAAGGAGAGAAATTGTGTAGCAGCTGTTGTTTTTGTTCTTGTTTTTTCACTTCTAATTCACATTCAAGTTGCCAGAGATGGAGTCAAGATTAATTTTCAAAGGGGGTGCCGTGAAATACTAAGTAAAATCGGCATATAATGTAGAGATATTGTTAAAGAAAACAATAATTTTTTTTAAAAAAATGATGTTTATATATTTTAAAACATTAATTTTTTTCATTAATTGTTGAAAATGAATAATAATTTTATATATTCCCACTCATTTCTCAATTTGTAAATTGACAATTTATTTCATATGAGTGTGGTGAGTGAAATAAAGTTAGGATGTTTTGTATAGTTGTATTACTCTGAAAATAATACATACTAAAATTTATAGCCCTTAATTCAAAATTCAATAATAGTGTTTAAAAATTATTGTTAGAGATTAATCCACAGGTGAACTTAGACGGTTAGTAATGGCTAGTAAAGAACTAAAGATAATATTCAATCCCACGTTGGAAACATAAAAGTGAAAGAGAGGAGAATGGTAGATAGGCTAGTAAATATGAGATTCAATTCAATCTCACATTGAAAACATGAAAGTGACGAGAATTGTATATATATATATATATATATATATATATATATATGAATGGATGTCGTCACAAGTCACAACCCAATTTTTTTTTTTTTTTTTTTTTTTTGGGTTGTAATGCTATCCATATATATATAGGCACAAGACTTCTCACTTATAAACCTCCCAATATAAAATTATGAGTAATGCTACTCCACTCAAAATTCCAATCCAAATGTGAGGTGTCAACATCACACAATAAGGATTGTTGTGTATTCTCTTTCCTAATACACCCTTTACACAACAACTCTTAGATTTTGATCCAAATGATGAAAAGTGTGTTTCAATATAATTTTACATCAGGGGATTTTTTTTTATTTAATTTTATTTTATAGTTCTTGGATATTAGTATTTTTTCTAATATCCAAGAACTATAAAAATAAATTAAACAAAAACAAAATTATCAAATTAGTTAATGTTCATCATTTAAAAAAAAAAAATTAGTTGTCGTTCAACGCGACACATGAATAAAACAAAATATACAAAAAATTAAAACTGATAAAATAAACCACAAGAATTGGAAGTAAACCAAAAAAAATGGCAGTACAACACGTAAACACTGCAACATACAAAACAAAAAATATAATATTAATAATTAAAATTTTTTTTTTAAAAATTAACGGTGTGTATATTGCCATCCATAAAACTAATCAGTATACTTTTTTTTAATGAGTACACCCATCTCTAAATTTTTTTTAAAAAATATTACTATAAGCATTCATCATAATGTTAATAGTACCCTGATTGAAATGAATATATTCATTTTAATACATTTTATTTATAACCCCTCTTAAATTATTAACACACCCAATTTATAAAAAAAATAAAAAAATAAAATCATATTATTTTTGGAATCAAATCCTCTACTAATGATGGTCCAATTAACTTCTGGCAATATCTCAAATGTAGGAGCCTTATAAGAGGAAAGATGTAGAACTAGATTGTATATGGGGTCAAGAGATTTTCAATATGAAATTATCTCATATATAAAGTATCTTACACAAAAAAAAAAAAAAAAAAAAAAAAAAAAAAAAAAAAAAAAAACTCATTAATATCTACAACTATCTTAAAGAGAAAGAAGTAAAAAAAATACCTATATTTGTATGATCAGAGTCCTCTGATTTTTTATTTATAAAATTATAGTTGTTGTATGTGTATATTCGCCAATAAGACACGTCATCAAAGAAGACAATAAATACGGAGATAAATGTTGCCATGTCAACTTTTGACCAAGTCAAAGAGAAAACATGAACCAGTCAATGCACCAGCAAGTCCCATCGTTTAAAACAGCAAGAGTCAAAGGTGTATTCGCCAGAGCAAAATACTCACTCACCAAGTGTAAAACTGTGTTCGCCGCATTAGCTTACTGAACATAAACCAGCTCAGCAAATGCACAGGAATAATAGTCTCACTTCTAGAAGACCCCTTATGACAAAGGAATCATCAGAGTAGAGGGTCAAAAGGGTATTATGCCTTAAGAAAAAAAGGATAGAAGACGAATTCAACCTGTAGCAGTCGGAATAAGAAATAAATTCTAATCCGTTACAAACATGAGATTCCCAACGCAAATCAAAGAGAAAATCCTACTATCAACACAGCTAAAACTAAGGGAAACCCTAGTTATTATGTATAAATAGAACTGTTATAGGTAAAAATCGTCATAAGGGACACGTCATCGCCATAAGAAGCCACGTAAGCAGGAGCTAAAAGAAATCAACTCGAGAAGCAGAAATCCCCTAAGGCAACCTACTCGGCTCAAGACTGAAGGCAACCTGATCACAACCAAGAATCGGCTCGGGCAATAGAGCTTGCTCGGGCAATAGAGCTTGCTCGGGCATACTCGAGATTCAATAAAGAAGATAGCCACAAACACTCACTCCCCGAACAAGCGGGTAGAATCGACAACCAGCACCCCTATAATAAACTACGGTGCAACTACTCAGAATCCAACAAGGAAGCCAGCAGGCATCGCGCAAATAAAGGAGTAAGAATCCTATCCAGATTCAAACTCAGCTAAACCGGAAAACGAGTTAGACCCAAATAGGAAAGCGAATCCTTTTAAGCATAGGGTACCACGATACTAAACCCTAGTGATACCCACAAACCCTAAGGACATTATGTATAAATACCCTTGTAAAACACGAATAAAGGGGATGTGAGAATTAAGGAGAGAATTGAGCGTGTATTTTCAACAATATTCATAGTGGATTCGATTGTGTTGCTAAGGCAACAACCCGTGGATGTTTCTCCGATCATTGGAGTTTTACCACGTATTTTTGTCTATCATTGTTAATCTTTTCATTCGTCTTGCTTTCCATTACTTTCATTCGTAAACGTGAGTTTGCGTTAAGATCAAATCGTTGATTGAATGACTACGAAAAATCACCGTCAACAAGAACCATCTGCTCCATGGGAGGGGGGTTCGAAACCTAGAGAGGAAAAAGCAATTATTCGAGAGATCTGAGTGTGTAATAGAATAGTAAATCATAGTATTATTTTTCTGCCCTCTAGGGCACCGTGGTTTTTTCCCATTCAAGAGTTTTCCATGTAAAATCGGTCTCTTGCATGCAGTAATTGCTTTCTTATTTTTTGTTTATTTTGATATAATTGTTGAGCACGTGGTAATCCAGATTTCATCGTCAACAATTGGTGCTAGAAGGAGGGGGGTATTGAACAGAAACTTCGAAGAAACCCTCGTGAACAGACATAAAACATGAGCAACGACAGCGATAAGGATGGTAATTCCAGCGGAGATCAGATTGTTGAATCGACCGCACCGACAGGAGATGGAGTGGTGATGGCTGGGGAACAATCGGCAGCAAAACCGGGAACTAGGATAGTCGACCTAGGAACTTTACAACACTTTCAAACTGCATTGATGAATCTAATCAGCGAAGCTAACAAAATAGGGCTTTCGCTTCCTATAGGCCTAGGAGCCTCTTCTCCCTATGAGCTGATAACCACACCTGAAAACCAGCCACCAAGAAGACTGCGGTCGGAAGTTCATATTGCAACCCCCGATGCCCAAACAAGACCATTCATGGAAGAGACACCCTAGGACCATCTTGAGAACTTTGAAGGAAGAAAACAAAGGAAGGGAAAAGGCGTACTGAACGAGGAATCTTTGGAGAGGCGAGACCATAGACGAACTTGTGGGATGACCTCCAATGACACATACCAAAGGAGCCAACGGAGACACCATTCTATCTCATCTGAAGACAAGAGTCCTCGGCCGAGAAGAGAATTACGATAAAAAAGAGCTCGACCAAGAAGATCTGAGAGCACAGATGATCAAAGAACCGGTATGAGCCTGAATGATAAAGAAGACTATAGAAGAATGACAATCAAGAGCCGACTTGACCTGGTAGGAGAACCAACTGGTCAACGAGACGTCACCTTACAAGAACTATCAAGGAAGGTCTCAGTAATGGCTTGGAGATATGGCCACAATATTTCTTCAGATGATGAATCAGACAGCCCATTCATTGACTATATTGCTCGCACCCAATTTCCAAAAAGATTCAGAATGCCAACCATTGAACAATACAAAGAAAATAGGGACCCAAAAGAGCATGTCCGCCGATTCCACAATGTCATGGCTCAATACTCATCCAATGGCGGACTGCTGTGCCTAACATTCCCACAGACATTCGGTGACCTCGCCTCTAGATGGTTCGGGCAACTTCCGGCCAAGAGTATTAACAGTTTTTCGAGCCTCAACAAAGCATTCATAAGATAATTCATGGGAAGTGTGCAGAGAAGAAAATCACTCGCCCACCTGTCAAATTTAAAGCAAGAAAGTAATGAGTCACTCAAGAAATACTTAGCAAGATTCGGAAAGGAGGTCGCTCAAATTGAAGATGCTAGTGATGTAGTCATCATCGCCGCTTTCACCAATGGGTTGCAAAGCGGTCGATCTTCTTTCGACTTGTGAAGAGACCAGCCAAAAACTTACAAAGAGATGATGGACATAGCTGGCGACTATGCACTGGCAGAAGAGGAAGAAGTAGCACAAGGGGGTAGCTACGTATATGGTCACAAACCTGACTTAAAATCAAAGCACAAGGATGATAAGAAAACGCAGTCGCGTGATTGCCAAAAAGATGAAAAGAGTCAAAAAGGCCAATCTAGGGGAAGTAGAGGAAATAACCGAACCAGTAGGTTCTGGGGAAGGTATAGCAACTACACTCCTTTAACAGGTGACCAAGAGGATATACTTTCTGTGGTAGAAGACAAGGGGCTCGCTAAGTATCCTCGACAATAGTCAGCTAATGCCCGAAGGGACACAACAAAATATTGCTGATTCCACAAGGATCACGGACATGACACCTCTAAATGTTTCCAGCTGCGTGATCATATTGAGAGTTTAATAAGAGATGGGCACCTTAAGGACTTCACTCTGAAAGGAGACAAACACGGTGGTCGACAAGATAGCCGTCAAGGAAGTGGGCAGGAAAGAAAAAGCCCGAGGAGAAACAGTCCCATCATTGCAATAAACACTATTTTTAGTGGACCACATACCGGCAGAAGCAATAGAGAGAGGATGTCAGAAGTCTGAGAAGTGATGTACGAGAGCAGAGATATAGAGATAAATTATGTACAGAGGAACTCTAAGAAAGGAAGAGAAGGACATGACCCCATAACATTCACAGTAGAAGACTCAGAAGGAATTGATGCGAAGCCCAATGATGCAATCGTAGTGGAGGTCCAAATAGCCCATAGGGATGTCCTCCGAGTAATGATAGACAATGGGAGTTCGGCTGATATTTTGAGCGCCAGAGTATACGATAAGCTACGGCTGGACAGGAAAGATCTGAAGCCTTTCCACGAACCACTGAAGGGTTTCGGGGGTGTATAAGTGAGATCGTTGGGGACCGTAAAGCTACCAGTGAGGTTTGGAACAGTACCATGACGGCGAACGATCCTACTAGATTTTGTTGTCATTGACATTTACAACTGGCCATATAATGCCCTACTCGGCCGACCATTCCTCAACAAAGCCCGAGCAATCACGTCAACCCATGCATTAAAGGTAAAATTTCCTACTGAGTTTGGAGTTGGAGAGTTAAAAGGATCACAAGAGATGGCTCGCCGCACCAACCTATCAATTTTCAAAGACAATACTGGGGTGGAAACTTTAGGCATATTCGAAGTAAACAAGGAAGTACAAGAAGAAAATCTGGAGACCTTTGAATTGGATCCAAGAGATAAAGCGGACAGAGAAAAAGAAGAGCCTACCGAGTCCATTGTTCTAGACGAGAAGGAACCTGATAAGACAGTCAAAATCGGAGCAAGGTTGGCCGAACAGGTTAAAGTAGATGTATTAAACTTACTGAAGGAGTACAAATAAATTTTCGCATGGAGCCACGAAGACATGCCGGGAATCAATAGAAGTGTAATCTCGCACAACTTGGCCACAGACGAAAAAAGCAAACCGATGGTGCAGAAAAGGAGAAGCTTTAACCCGGAAAGAAGCGCAGCAATAAAAGAAGAAGTATATAAATTGCTTGCCGCTAGATCAATCAGAGAGGTTAAATACCCAGAATGGGTGGCGAATGTAGTCCTTATGAAAACGAAGAACAATCAGTTGAGGATGTATGTAGACTTCATCGATCTGAACAAGGCTTGCCCCAAGGACAGCTTCCCACTACCAAGAATCGACCAGTTGGTCGATGCAACATCTATACACGAGATGTTAAGCTTCATGGATGCATACTCAGGATATAACCAAATCAAATGCACAAGCCAGACGAAGAGAAAACAGCATTCACCACGGATCAAGGGTTATACTGCTATACAGTCATGCCATTCAGCTTGAAAAACATTGGAGCAACTTACCAGCGCCTAGTCAACAGGATGTTCGCCAGACAAATAGGGAGGAATATGGAGGTATACGTCGATGATATGCTAACAAAAAGCATCACAACTGACAAGCACGTAGATGACTTGAGAGAGACTTTTGACGTATTAACCAAGTATGGAATGAAGCTGAACCCTGCAAAATGTGTGTTCGGCGTACCATCTGGCAAATTCCTCGGATATCAAGTGCATCAGAGAGGACTAGAAGTAAACCCTAACAAGATTCAGGCGTTGGCTAGAATGGTTTCCCCAAAGACCCTAAAGGATGTCCAAAAGCTCATAGGATGCTTGGCATCATTAAACAGGTTCATAGCAAAATCGATAGACCGGTGCTTACCATTCTTTAAAGCTCTCAAGAAAAGCAAATGAGTCGAATGGAATGAAGATTGTGAAAAGGCTTTCCAAGCCCTGAAAGAATACCTCGGACGAGCACCACTGCTATCAAAACCAGTAGCCGGAGAAACATTGTACATGTACTTGTCTGTCTCTGAAGTAGCCACAAGCTCTGTATTAGTAAGACAAGAAGAGGGAGTTCAAAAACCGGTGTACTATACAAGAAAAGCACTACTACCAGCTGAGACAAGGTACTCGCCAAACAAGAAGATGGCACTCGCCCTAATAACAGCGGCAAGGAAATTAAGGCCGTACTTCCAGGCTTACAAAATTGGAGTGTACACTAACTGCCCACTAAAACTGATCTTGCAAAAACCTGAAGTATCCGACAGACTAACAAAATGGGTGATCGAACTGAGTGAGTTTGACATAGAATATCTCCCAAGAATGGCAATTAAGGGCCAGGCAGTAGCAGATTTTGTAGCAGAGTTCACCGAGCTGGACATTGAGGTAGCAAAAATGATGGTGGAACAAGCTTAGAAAAAATTCTGATGGCAATGTCGCATCGATGGTTCATCAAATACGCATGGCAGTGGGGCAAAGGTAATGGTGTCAACCCTGGAAGGAGATTCAGTGGAATGTGCCTTGTGTTATGATTTCAAAACTACTAACAATCAAGCCAAATATGAAGCTCTTATAGTTGGATTGAGAGTCTGCACAGCTTTAGGAGCTAATGAAGTGGAGATTTTTAGCGACTCCTAAGTCATTGTCAATCAAGTGCTAAATGAGTATCAGGCCAGAGACAAATGCATGATCGCTTACCTAAAATTGGCGAAAGGATTGCTGGGAAGGTTCAAAGAGTACAAAATCGTTTAAATCCCTAGAGAGGTGAACGAGTAGGCTGACGCCCTGGCCAAATTAGCGTCTGCCACAATCAACATCTGGCCCAGAACCATCCCTATGGTCCACCTACTACAACTGAGCATAACCAAGCAACTGGAAGTCGGAGCAATCTTTAGTGAGACAGACAATTGGATGACACCAATCAAAGAATACCTAGTTAATGACATCCTCCTAAATAATCCATTAGAGGCAAAACGACTAAAATACAGAGCTACAAGATATTCAATCCTCAGTGGAGAACTGTACAAAAGAGGCTATTCAAGAGTATTGCAGAGGTGTGTCGAACATGAGGAAGCAGAAGGGATTCTGAAGAGCGTACACAGTGGAAGCTGTGGAAACCATGCTGGGGGTATCAGCTTGGCCCACAAAATATTAAGGCAAGGGTTCTACTGGCCGACATTGTTCGCTAACGTAAAGAGGATAGCAACAAGGTGTGAGGCGTGTCAGAAATTTACAAATAACATTCGTCAACTACCGGAATGCTTGCAAAGTATCACTTCTCCTTGGCCATTCGCCATGTGGGGAATTGACCTGATCGGTCCAATGCCAACAGCACCCGGAGGAGCAAAACATGCCATTGTAGCCGTGGATTATTTCACGAAGTGGGTAGAAGCCGAACCATTGGTGCACATAACAGAAGCAAACACCACCAATTTTTTGAAGAAAAATATCCTATACAGATTCGAGATATCAAACACCATCATCACTAACAATGGAACCCAGTTCGATAGTAAGAAATTCATGGAGTTATATGACAAATATGGGATCAACAACTACTATGCGTCTCCAGCACATCCACAAACAAATGGTCAGACTGAAACAGTGAACAAGATTATAAAGCACAAATTGAAAGCCAAGCTCGCTGCGAAAAAGGGTAGCTGGGCAGAAAAGTTACCACAAGTGTTATGGGCATATCGAATCATAGAAAGAAACTCAACAGGTGAGACCCCCTTTTCTATGGCTTTCGGAGCTGAAGCCGTCATCCCTGTGGAAACAACTTTCTCCTCACCAAGAATGCGACTCTTCCAACCAGAACTCAACATTGATATGCTAAAGTTTGGGTTGGATGAATTGGAAGAAAGAAGGGAATGCGCCCAAATAAGGAATGCTGCTTATCAACAAAGGGCAGCGAGGTACTACAACTCACATGTGCGTGAAAGGAGGTTCGCGCTTGGCGATCTAGTGCTGAAAAGAGTGGCCCCAGGAACTAAAGACAAAGTTGCAAGATCACTCGCAGACAAATGGGAAGGGCCTTATCAGATTACATGCATAGCTGACCATGAGGCGTATCGCTTTGCTCGGAAAGGCTTTGGCGAACTCCCTCGACCATGCAATGCTCAATACCTGAAGATATATTACCCTTGACCTCTTCACCTCCCTTAGAATTTGTTTCCATGTTTTCCTTTTCAAGTATTTTCCCTTTTTAGCATTCTTTCTTTTCCCTTTTATATTGTCAAAGATTGCAAAAAATATTTAATAAAAAGTAATTGATTACTAAGAGTACATGATTTTGCTCGCCATTACAATAACCGACTACGGGAAGTACTCGCCGTTACAAAGAAAAGTCAATTGAAAGCTATTCACCGTTGCGCAAAGACGAGTTCAAAACTCCCAGCAACACAAGACGAGCGGGATGATCCCAAATCAAAGCAGGCTAAAGACGAATACGTCACCACAGCCTGAGTAACATGTTATAAAACCAATTGGTGGTCGCCATCGTTGGTGAAACAAGACCCTTAGAAATGCATAAGAAGCATCCAACCAAAAGCGTACAAAGATATATCTCAATAAAAACGATGGGGGTCGAATAAGCTAGCTATAAAAAAAATAATAAAAAATAATAAAAAATCAAAATCAAAAGCAAAAGTGGGAGACGTCCGAATAGTATGCTTAAAGAAACTTGGTGTATGGTTGGACACGTCCTAATAAACACTAAGCAAGCCAAAAACTCAGCAACGGCAGCTGAATAATGATAAAGCCAAAAACTCGGCAATGACAGCTGAATAATAAAAGACTGAGCATATATTAAAAACTCGGCCATGGCAGCTGAACAGTTAGCGTTATGAATTTGAACCCCATAGCCAACAGCAATAGCCGAATAAAAAGAAAGAAGTAGGCCTAAATGTTCGACGGCAATCGAAGAAACGCAAGTAAATCCGAAATGGCCGAACCAAAAGATAGTGGCAACAAGCATAACAGGTAAAAACATAAAATTATATATATGATTATCATTTACAAGCGATTACAAAAAAAATAAATATATACATCCTAAGTATCCGCCGAAGCACCCCCACTGTCCTCGTCATCAATCTTATCCTCTGAACGCCAAACTATCTCCTCATCTCCCTCTGGCATGAAAGGCCCATAGTCACGACCAGAAACGGAACCCAGATTAGGTTCATCACCGGAGCTGCTCAGACTGCCCTTCTTGCTAGAATAATAAGTATTGAACACGCGTTTGGTGGGGACTTCTAAATGCATCAGGTGAGGTTCAGTCCTTGAATAGCGACAATGGGCTTTCCATCGTTTTATCTGTTCCTTGATTGAGCCCACCGCACTATCCATATGCAACTGAAGGGATTTGTCGAAGCGCCTTAAAGCCTTCTCATTCGAATGATCCTTCATCATAAAGAATTTCTTCGACTGCCTTATACCACTTTCAAATTCACGCAAGATGAGGGCATCATAGGTAGGAGACCTCTTAAATCGATTCACCGCCTGAACTTCCAGTTCAGCCTTCAAATCCTTGAAGATGGCATCCCTAGAGGATAACTGATTGTGTAGGTCTTGCGACTCTCGCTCAGCCTTCTCTTTAGCCTCTTCAGCCAACCGCTCAGTTTCTAAATGCGCTACGAGCGAGTCCTGACTTGTAGACAATTGTTCTTTCAGCGAGTGAATTTCTTCCTCAGATGCGGATAACTTTTCCTCAGCAGCAAACTGAGCAGATAGGAATCCGTCAGCGGATTCTCTCAGCTGAGTGAGTTGCTGAGTGTAAGACTCCTCAGCAGAAAACTTCTCGGTTGCCAAAACGGAAGCTTGTTCTCACAAGCGCCTATTCTCCTTTTAGACCACGTTACCACGCCTATAATTGTCCGCCATCTCGGACAGCATCTGAAAAGAGGATGCGAAAATCAGGAAACAAATGCACAAACAAAGATATAACAAATGTACCGTAGAAGACCTACCAGAGAATGAAAGTTAAAGAAGAATTCCATCTTCCTATTACACGACTTGTCTTTCACATGCTCCCAACCCTAACCAATATAAACGTCGTGATTGATCAAGTGTGAACAAATTTCCGTGGCTGAAAAATTCGAAAGAGAAACAAAATTAGATCCTTCACCAGCCTCAGTTGAACCCACAAGGGGTCCCTCACGGGCAACCTCCGAACCCGAAGTAGGTGCAGACGTCCCCGGCTGACCAAATGGCCCTGACTGACCAGTAAAAAAATATTCGGCTCATTAGCAGCCGCTGGATGGGAAGTCGCCCTAGGAGAAGCAGAGGAAGAGATATTCGGCTCGTTAGCCTCCTTATGGTACGAAGAGACCACAACAGTCACTCCTTCAACAAGAGCCTCAGATATAACGTCTCCTGTTGAAACAATCTCGACAAGTATAGGCTCACCAGCACATTCCTCATCCGACGAGACCACATAATGAACGACCCTTGAAGCCCGTTTAGGGGGTCGAACAAAATCATCAGGAGTACTCTCGACTGGGCGCTTTCCCCTGCCAGACTTGGGATTCAAATCGCTTGCAGGATCTAGGGAAGTCTCAGGGACATTCGTGTCAAAAACAGGAATGTCGTCACCAACCCCCGAAACACCCACCTTCTCTTTGCCTTTACGGTTGGGGGTACTCGCGGCAACCTCCTAGCATACATGGAGCTGATCCGGTTCAGTGCCTCCCCTAGAACCGTCACCAGCATCCTCGCCATCTGAAGGATCATCACCATCGTGACTAGCAATTCCCTCCATAGCCAAACTAGTAGCCTGCCTTTGGCTGGTGGCTTCAGAATTCTTCATCGCCCGGGCTTGCACATCACAAACTACATCAAAGTCACTCATTGCGAAAGAAGACAAGATGTTATTAACATGGTAGGTAGAACAATGATTTCAAAAACAGCATGTGTAACTTTCTGCGAGATGAGAAATCTCGCCGACTAGCAAAGCAGGGACTGTCTTCGACCAAGCGTCGGAAGAAGTGAAATGCCTGGGAACTCTCTTCGCTAAAAGGTTACAACGAACGCTGGCGGGCACATCTCTGCCCCATGCACCACTAACAAAGAACCAACTGTTTTTCCATCTCTTGTTTGAGGTAAGAAAACCCCAAATAAAACCTTTCTTCTTTTCATCGCTAGAAATCTCCACCTGCCCAGGATTCACTGCGCCCTTAGGAATCCAATTCTCAATAGAAGAAGAGAGAAGGAAATAAGTGCCACCATGGCCCGATTGCCTTAACGTATAGAAGTGGCGAATCTCACGGGGGGTGGGAGGCCTGTAACCTTTTGATTTCCAAATTAAACATATCCACATCAAAATTCTATAACTGTTTGGGGCGAGCTGGGCAGGCGCAAGCTTAGAGTCAGCAAGAAATCTGGCAATGAAGGGCTGAAATAGAAGCGTTACCCTACAGCCGAGCATCGAGCCATGGATGGCAACAGCATTTTACGGGGGATTCCAAGCAGCCCTATCACTTGACAGCAGCAAATTAACGGTATCAGGTATGTTAAATCGGCTTTTATATTTTCGAAGCTCTTGCTCGCCGACTACATTCACTTCACTGTCAAATGCGCTTGGATGCTAAAAAGAAAAGTGTAGCATGTCATCCCATTGATCCTCCACATCAGAGTCAACGGTAGTTTGAGCATCCAGCAGGGACTCCCTAGGAACTTTGGAAGCCCTTCGCCTACTACCGATTGGGTTCGAAGACCTAGTCATTTCAGTCGAGTTGCTACCAAAAGAAGATTGAGAAAAGTCAGGTGCACTAGTTTCGTCAATAGAGGGTACATAAACAGAAATTGGAATCGGGGAATCCAGATGAAAATTGCGAATCAAAGATTCAATTTTGTCCGCAGTATACTTGTCACCAAGCTCTAAAGCCTGCATCATTTGATTAAAAAGAGAAGAACGCAAGGAGAGATCCATGGGAACTCACCAGAAACCCTAGAAATGGAGAGTGCACAGAAGATTTGGGGGCGCAAACGAGCAAGCAGGACCGAGTTCGTTGAACCACTTGACAACTGGAGATAGAAAAAAAAAAAAAAAAACTATTGTAGACCTTTAATAAACAGATGAAAGACGGTGGAAGGATTCAGTTCTGAGAAGAGTGAAGAAATTAATGGAGGCGCAAGGAATTAAAAGAACGAAGAAACGTTTTCACGTGAAAAGGGGGAATTTTTAAAATTTGAAAATAAAAAAAGGGGACGTTATTAAGGTGAACGACGGTTACAAAAAACAGCCGCAATATCACCCACCAAATAGCGGACATGTGGCGCCTCAGGGAAAACCCAACAGTCAAAACATCACCTCACTGCGTCAAAGTAAGTGGAAGTGCTAAAAATCTTGTGGCTGGAAATGAAAGCTTGCACCAGAAGAATCAATTGTCAAATCCAACACGTGGGTAAAAAAAATAAAAAATAAAAAATAAAAAATAAAAAAAAAGGGAAAAACTATTTACGAATGCGTCAAAAGCTAAGTATGGATATAAATACTACTCGCAGAGACAAACGAACTGGAAGACCAAATCATTCGCTCATCTCGAAGTATTTATGGGGGTATTGTTGTATGTGTATATTCGCCAATAAGACACGTCATCAAAGAAGACAATAAATACAGAAATAAATGTTGCCATGTCACCTTTTGACCAAGTCAAAGATAAAACATGGATCAGTCAACGCACCAGCAAGTCCCATCGTTCAGAACAGCAAGAGTCAAAGGTGTATTCGCTAGAGCAAGATACTCACTCGCCAGGTGTAAAACTGTGTTCGCCGCATTAGCTTACTGAACATAAACCAGCTTAGCACAAGAATAATAGTCTCACTTCCAGAAGACCCCTTATGACAAAGCAATCATCAGAGGAGAGGGTCAAAAGGGAATTATGCCTTAAGAAAAAAAAGGATAGAAGACAAATTCAACTTGTAGCAGTCGGAATAGGAAATAAATCCTAATCCGTTACAAACATGAGATTCCCAACGCAAATCAAAGAGGAAATCCTACTATCAACACGGCTAAAACTAAGGGAAACTCTAGTTATTATGTATAAATAAAACCACCTGCTCCACGGGAGGGGGGTTCGAAACCTAGAGAGGAAAAAGCAATTATTCGAGAGATCTGAGTGTGTAATAGAATAGTAAATCATAGTATTATTTTTCTACCCTCTGGGGCACCATGGTTTTTTCTCATTCAAGAGTTTTCCACGTAAAATCTGTCTCTTGTATGCAGTAATTGCTTTCTTACTTTTTGTTTATTTTGATATAATTGTTGAGCACGTGGTAATCCAGATTTCACCGTCAACAATAGTTTAATTAGGGTTTATCATAAAAATTAGGGTTCTTCATAAGTTAGGGTTTATCATAAGTTTTTTTTTTTTTTTTTTTATAATTTTTTTTTAAGAGATATAGTTGAAGATATAGGTGTAATTATTTTCAAAAAAAAAAAAAAAAAGATATGGATATAATTAATGAGTGTACATAGTATTTGGTTTATTTTTAATTAAAGTAATTTGTCCTTATTAGTAAATTCCTATTGGGATATTTTTGTAATTAAAATTTTTAATAAAGAGAAATGCTGTTGACAATCCACTAATTATCAGTTTACACTCTATTTTAATTTTTTTATTAATGACAATTTTAACTTGAAATAAAATTACTAAACAAGATAAAAAGGTTCTAAATACACTCAAAATTATTTTTTAAGAAAAAATAATTTTTTTTTCCATTTTGTTTTTTTTTTCCTCTTTTGTGTTTTTTTTTTTTTTTTTTCCAGTTTTAGAAACCCTAGAATATCTTCTTTTTTCAAAATAATTTTTTTTCTCACACACTATCAAGTCAATGCGCACTAATATAACTTCATCAGTGTGTTAGATGTAGACCCTTAAATTTACATACTTGTATTCAAAGTGTATGCACTTGTCAAAGTTTTTTCATAATCGATGGTCCATATGTATTGGTATTGATGTAGTTACATCAGTGCACATTGATGTGAATAGGACCTTATATATATATATGGTCTTTCTACTATCAGTTTGTCTTTATATAAAATATATAAGAACAAAGAATGTAGACCATAAATTATGAAAAAGTTTTGACAAATGCATACACTTTGGATCAAAGTATATAAATCTAATAGTCCATATTCTTCATCCTAATATATTTTATATCAGGATGAACTGACAATAGAAAAATTGTATATTAATATATATAGAGAGAGTCTCTCATGAGGGATCCCTTATTTTAATTTCGGTAAGGACCATGATGAAAACACATCAATTTTAATGAATTTTAATCTGAATTTTTTTTGTGGATGATGAGTTTATTGAAATCTACCTATGAATAAAATTTGAGAATTTTCTAAACACTAGAACTATTTATCCAAATTTTGTTAAATATGAAGGCATCAGAAAATAGGCGAAATATAGGAAAATTCAAGAAAAATAGTTTTAATATTCGAAAAATTCTCAAATTTTGTTCATAAGTATATTTCAATGAACTCATCATCCATACAAAAAAAATTCATATTAAAATTCATTAAAATCGATGTGTTTTCATCATGATCCTTACCGAAATTAAAATAAGGAATCCTTCATGAGGGACTCACTATATATATATATATATATATATATATATAGAGAGAGAGAGAGAGAGAGAGAGAGAGAGAGAGTAATTTTGCAATGAGGACTTTTACAATGCACATTTTAAGCACCTTTGATGAAATTGCATGGCATATATTGAATCTTGATTTGATTTTTTATATGCATCCTAATGAAATTAAAATACACATTTGGTAAAAATTTGGAAATTTTTTGGATTTGAGAACTATTATTTCTTATATATATTTCCTTATTTTTAAATGTTTTATTTTCAAAAAAATCAAAAAAATTAGTTCTTGCACTGGAAATTTTTTTAATTTTTTTAATTTTTTTTCATAAATGTATTTTTTTTACATTCAACTTGCCCCTATTTAATTGTCCACATACTCATGACAGTATCCCAAAAATTTTAGTTTACTCTGTAGTAGAGATTCATCTTCCCTGAAAGATATAACTTGCATACCAAGTCAACTTTCCATTCTAGGTATGTCATTTTCTATATTTTTTCCAGAAACCCACTAAAATAACATCTCGGGATGTTTAAGTTTGTGGACCAATCAACAAAGTTTTTGTTTTTGTAATGACATGATGAATACATACACGAGCACTTCTTTCACTATGTTTTTGCAAGTCTTTCCAAGTCAACTAGAGTGTTGTAAAAGATATTCAAATGAACATATGGAGAAGAAACAATGACAGAGTGATGGTCCATCTTTTATGTTGTGCTAATATAGTTTGATTTATTGTGTAACTATTGTTGTATTTGGAATGGCTAATGGTCTTTCTATTGTGTTGTTCATTTTCGTTTATGTTTTGCTTCATACTCTGGTTGCTCAAGTAATGGGATTCAATGCAAAATGCCCATCTTTTCCTTGAAGGCAGCTTTCCCTTCTCCAATCAAACACATCCTGAGTGTGGTTTGTTCATTGTGAATGACTGCACCGAAAAATATCAGACGATCCGGTTGGCGAGGGATGGTCCACGGTTTTACATTATAAACATTTCTCAGGATAATACACTTGAGATTCTAGACCAGCCACCCCTTCAGACACAGAAGCTCTTTGACAACAATAGCTGTAAATCCTTCAGAAATTTGACCATTCCCAGTTCCTCTTTTATCTCTTTTGACATCCAATTCAATCGAACCTTATTTAAGTGCCCCCTTTCGCTAGACAGTATCCCCACAAATTTCAGCTTGTTATGTAATTCCTCCAGCCACTCCATTCTCTACTACATTAATCGCTCATCTTATTCTGCAATGGCCCCAACTCCGCCAGCTCAATGTTCACTTATTCGGGTCCTAGTGAACAAGACTCAAGAAAGAGTTATACATGGAAGGGAGGCAGATGTCAAAGTGATAGCAGGGGAATTTTCATTGTTCAAATGGAAAAACAGGCATTAACAGTTTAACACTAACTCAGACTTATACATGGTAACTGCATGTCCACACAGTCTCTAAGTCATTTTTTTTAATACATAATTAATACAAATATTAAAGTGACAATTAATATCTGCTATAGTTGTAACACTCCAAATCCGATACCAACGGACTAGGATAATACTCAGTCAGGATTTTGCAAAACTTCTCAACTTACAAACTATAAAGATTAAACGTTCCCAAAAGAAAAGATTTATTCATCAATAATTGAAACGTAAATTCCATGATAACCGTATAACAAAAATTAAATCCTTACAATTGGAAAATCCAATAAACAAAAACTAACAATGTTCTCCGAAAAATAAAATATAGGAAATCAAGCTCTAATGATCAACTCCTCTATTGAAGCTACTCCATGAATTTAAATATTTGTCTCGGGGACGGACGCAGTATAGGATGACCCCACCCCCCCGGGCGAAGTTCTGAAAATTTACAAAATTTCCTATGTTTTAACTTTTGTAACATCCTTAATCCCTAGATTTCTATGCTTTCACCCCTATTCATTTCTTATTTTTCTAGTTTTACTATAAACAAGATATCTAATATTTTTTTCCATCAAATCACATAATAAAATATCTTTGATTTTAAATATAGTATTTATTTTCAATATGTCTTAAATATAAGTGAAATTAGATCATAACATATATGTTCTATCTCAACTAATATTATTCTCATTCAAATAATTTTGTTCTCTCTTACGATATTAATTATCTCACTCATCACCCTAATACCATATTATTTTTTTGATATGTTACTTATTTTTAAATAATCAATCTGTGTTTATTTATATAATTCAACTGGTAGATGGACGAGTTAGGGGTTTAGGCAAATGACTCCTAAGTCAGCTGCTCGAATCCTACAAATGGCAAAAAGCTTTAAAAAAAATACCTGGTCTAGATATATGGATTGATAATGTAAAAATAAATAAATAAACATATCAGCCAAACATATATATATATATATATATATATTAGACAAGATGTAGTTGACCCAATTGTATGTCCCTCACAATCACAACACGAGGTTGTGGATTCGAGTCTCTCCCTCTCTCCAAACCCCAAATTATTATATATATAAATCAATATTTAAGTAGAATATTTAAATTGGAAAAAAAAAATTCAATAACAACAATAAAAATATTTTTAAAAGATTTTATAAATCAAATCAATATTTAAATCCAATATTTAATTTTGAGATGAAATAAGGTATATAAATGATTTTAACTTGATTTCATAAGGATAATAATGATATTTTGAAAGATGCATTAAATACTGAAATAAATTATTTCATAATCACTTTCAAAAAGTAACCTCTATCTACTTCTTAAAATTACTGTCAAAACTTGTAAAATTATCAATTAATCACTTTTGGAAGTTTTACTAAACATCATTTTATATCAAAATTATAAAATAATCTAATTTTAACTTTTGAAAAGCAATACCAAACCAACCTTCATTATAATTTATGCGCTTTTAGAGACAGATAGAGATAAACCGCAAAGGCTTAGCATAAAACATTGTTGATTGAATATGACTTTTTTAATTGACCAACCCATCACCTTTCCAAAGTTTGGGGGACCATGTAGTGAAATCGTTTCATGCCAGCTATGTTTCATCTCTCTTACACACGAGAATCACAAAGACAATATTTTTCATTTCTCTATCACATCATAAATTTAAATGTTATTGTTATTCAAGAGTCAATGAGTCACTTTCTTGCCTTTGTAGAAAGGAAAAGGGGAGTTTGTGATTAGTCATTGCCTACCCATCAAGTAATTTTCCATGTACCTCACATTTGTGATTTTCATGTATACCCCATTTTGTACTTCTTTCACTCTTTTTCAACAAGTCTTTGCTATGGAATTTTCAAGTAACTGTCGTGTTTTAAAGGATAGAAAACTGAAAGCACAATATAAAAGAAGTGAGTGGTACAAAGGCTTGTTAGTTTTAGTAGTTGATCATTGATCAATATATGTATAGTCGTTGTTATTGCCAAATAGGCAATTCTGGAATGGCTCTTGCCACTTATCTTGTGCTCTTCCTTATCTGTCACCTGTTACTTCTTTCCTTATCAGAACAGGATCCCAATCCAAGATGCCCACCATTTCGTTGTGGACTTCTCAATATTGGCTTCCCTTTCTCCAATCAAACTCATCCCGAGTGTGGGTTGTTCGTAGTAGATAACTGCAATGAACAAGAAGGTCCGAAGATTCAGTTGCTGAAAAATGAATCATTCTTTTATGTGAAGGAGATTTTTCAGGATACTACCCTTAAGCTTCATGACCTACCGATTTCAGAGTCCTTTGACAATCCTAGCTGTAAATCCTTCAGAAACTTGACCCTCCCCCGTTCTCGTTTTATCACATATAATATCACATTCAAGAAAACCCTGTTTAAATGCCCACATACTCATTACAGTATCCCCAAAAATTACAGTTTACTCTGCAATTATTCCACTCACTCCGTTATCTATTACAATAATCATTCTGATTATCACAATCCTTCTAATTATCACAATCAGTCACATATTAGTCCTTCAGCTCAATGTTCAGTTATTCATTCCCCAGTGACCAAGACTCAAAAACATGTTGTCTTTCACGATATGTGTACTGGTTGGTTCTTTCTTCAAGTGAATGTAACAAGAGAATGCTATCAGTGTCACTGGAGAGGAGGCCAATGTCAAAGTGATAGCAAGGGAAACTTTAATTGTTCAAAAGCAGAAACAGGTAGCAAAATTACAATTGGGTTTAGAACTCATGCGTGGATGCATACATGTTCTATTTTTCGTGTTTCATCGTATTGGCTATCTGTTCCAAGTTATTAGTCGTTTTATTATAGAAGCTGCGTGTATTTTAATATACACAAATTATTAGTCGTTTTATACTCTTGTATCTGTACATAAATTGCTCTACTGAATCTTACATGGTTTGAGGAGAATGCGGTTTAAACTATTATAGCAAGTTCTTACTCAATTTTATGAGATGGCCAGTTTTGTGTTTTTTTCTTACAATTTTCTTTAGGATGGATGATGCCAATTTTGGTCTCATTCCTATGGATTTAGCTGTCTATACTAATGCCATGTTACTTTTAACTTTTGTTGCAGCAGATCAAAAACTGGTATTGAAGCTAGGACTAGGTAATACACCTCTTTGATTACAATACATTGAAATCATTTCAAATTTCTCTGCATCATCATCTGCTTTTTTTTTTCTTTTTCTGCAAAGTTCAATAAAAAAAATATTGTTCTGTATCCTGTGGTTTTCCTCCAAAGCAATCTGCAGTTACAACTCTTCTTTTTGCTTATTAGGTTTTGGAATAGTAGTACCGACACTCCTACTTGTGGCTCTGTCCATTTACATTGTATGGCATCGCAAGAGAGAAAATTATGCTTCTCCAAACTTCCACTCAAGATACACTTTTTCTGATCCCTCCTCAAAATCAGACCTGGAAACAACCAGTGTCTTCTTTGGAGTGCCCATCTTCTCCTATAGTGAACTTGCGGAAGCCACTAACAATTTTCATCTTGAACAAGAACTTGGAGGCGGAGGATTTGGAACAGTATACCATGGTAAGAAGATATACTTTTTTATATCTCAATTGAATGATCATGTATATTAAACTTAGACACAGCCACACAACTGCTTAAGGAAAGGAAAAGAAAAGAGTACAAAGACTAATAACAGCTTGCTAAATGACCCATTTGATCCTTATAAATCAGGAATACTCAAACATGGACGGGAAGTTGCGGTCAAGCGCCTATATGAACACAACTGCAAAAGGGTTGAGCAGTTTATGAATGAGATTAAAATCCTCACACTTTTGCGCCACAAAAATCTTGTCTTGCTTTATGGCTGCACTTCATGTCGCAGTCACGGTCTCCTCCTTGTGTATGAATTCATCCCCAATGGCACCATTGCTGATCATCTCTATGGTGATCGAGCAAACTCATGTTTGCTCACATGGCCTATCCGTATGAACATCGCCATAGAAACTGCTACTGCATTGGCTTGTCTCCATGCTTCTAATATCATACATCGCGATGTGAAAACTAACAACATTCTCCTTGACAACAAATTCTATGTGAAAGTTGTAGATTTCGGGCTTTCCCGATTGTTTCCCACTGATGTTACTCATGTCTCAACTGCTCCACAAGGAACTCCAGGCTATGTTGACCCGGAATATCATCAAAGCTACCAGCTAACCGATAAGAGTGATGTATATAGCTTTGGAGTTGTACTTATTGAGCTAATATCATCAATGCCTGCAGTCGATATGTCTAGACATGCAAATGAGATTAATTTGGCTAACTTAGCAATAAACAGGATTCAGAAACGTGCAGTCGATGAGCTGATTGATCCATGTCTCGGATCTCACTCAGATGAAGTTGTAAAAAGAATGGCAACTTCAGTAGTAGAACTGGCATTTCTATGTCTGCAACAAAGTAGGGAAATGAGACCTACCATGGATATGGTTTTGAAGGAATTGGAGAGAATTAAAAACAGAGAATGCAAGCCAGAGAATCTAAAAGAAGAGGATGATGATGACAAGGAAGAGTTGAAGAGTATGCAGAAGCCAGAACCATCAACACCACATTGTGAAGAAACTGCTTTGTTGAAGAATTTCAAGCTGCCACCTTCACCAATTTCTGTGACCGAAAATTGGGTCAGTAATAGCACTACATCTACTGTCAGTAACTAAGGGTTCCTCTTACATGCTGCTCAAATTAATTTCAATGGTGGATGATGTGAAGTACGTTTTGATAGCCATCTGCTTGTAATTTTTGTGATGTATATCCATAGAAAAATATATATCATATATGTAATTTTTCAAGGGATGTGACAATTTTAAAACCAATGATATCTGTTTGTATGTTAATAAAATCTTAGAACTTTTTCTACCATGTTTGTTTTGGGACCATTTGGTTAAGTTTATGTGTTGTTATGAACAGCAATCTTAACCATTTAATTTCCACAATGCCACTATGATCTGATCTTTCTTCATCATGAGAATAAGAATGCAAAGATTTTTTTTTTTTTTTTTTTTTTTTCGGTTTTTGTCTTGATGTAATCATTTGTTGGTACTAACTATTATTATGTAATCATTTGTTGGTAATATTTCATAGAGATGTAGGGCAGTGCGAGTTTTGAGATCCAATTCCATTCACACCAGAGTTTAGGAGGCATTGAAAAAGCTTACTGAAATGAAATCTAGACAATGTTGGACAAGCCTAGGAAACAACTTGGAACTATCATCATAATTTTCGAAGTTCTAATTATTGAAGAGTCAATGAGTCAAGTCTTTCTAGTGCATACAAATGGGAAAGAAGAGATGTGATTGTTTTCATTAGTCATTGCCGACCAACAATGTAATTTTCTACATGTCTATCCCAACTTTTAGTTCTGTGGGTCTGTTTGTAGAAGTCTTTGCTACCCAGTTTTCAAGTCAACTAGCGTGTTTTACCATTTGATGAAGTGAACATATTGAAAAGAAATTATAACAGAAATGGCACAATAAATAGTATGAGAAAGACTTCTAAGGAGTAGCTGATCCTTTGTGTAGCAGCTGTTGTTTTTGTTGTCGATCGTATAGACATTTTCAGAATGGCTCCTGTCTTTTATCTTATGTTCTTGTTTTTTCACTTTTAATAACAAATTCAAGTTGCTAGAGACAGAGCTAGGATTAATTTTCAGAAGGGGTGACGTGAAATACTAAAAACATCTCCAATGCAAGAGTGATTTTTGAAAAAAAAAAAAAAATGTCACATAGAATAAATAGACAACGTATTAAAAAATGTATCTCCTGTGCATATTCAATCACGCTGATGTGGTAAAAAAAATATTAGACATTGTCAACATAACTGTCTGCTAAAATTTATATCCCTTAATTCAAAATTCAATAAAAGATATTCATCTGAACGGAGTGATCATGGTCCATCTTTTATGTTTTTCTTCTTAATAATAATATAGTTTGATTGATTTATTGTGTAACTATTGTACGTTGTATTTGGGATGGCTCGTACTTTTTCTATTGTGTTGTTCATTTTCTTTTATGTTTTGCTTCTTACCTCGGCAGCTCAAGTAATGGGATTAAATGCAAAATGCCCATCTTTTCCTTGTGGAAGTCTCGGTCAAGTCAGCTTTCCCTTCTCCAATCAAACACATCCTGATTGTGGTTTGTTCATTGTGAATGACTGCACTGAAAATTATCACACGATCCGGGGCGAGGGATATTGGTTCACGGTTTTACATTATAGGAATTTATCAAGATAATACACTTGTGTTTCTGGACCAGCCACCCCTTCAGAAGCTCTTTGACAACAATAATAGCTGATATATTTATTGTCAGGACGAACTGACAATAGAAAGACTATATATATATATATATATATATATATATATATTAGGGTGGAGAGTGCTTCCCTCATCCTTGCCCCACTTCACCTTCGGGGACAAGACTTTGTCCCCATCCCCGTCCCTGTCCTCGTCCCCTTCCCCGAATATTATCCCCCATCTCTGCCCCACTCAGGGCAAGGGCCCTAGCCCCACAAGGAATACTATCATCTCTAGGCGTGAGTGTGGTGACAATGGCCTAAGTCCGGTTGTGGCAGGTACTTAATTACTGGGTAAACTATTTACTTATTTAATCTGTGCAGGCCGGACAAAACAATACACCGAATTAAATAAGAGTGACAATATTTGGACATCTCAACAACCGTATTTATATCCCAAATTAGTATCTTTATGAAAATCCAATATTACACTTTAGTAAACTACTAAATGATTAAATAGTTTTATTAATTAGTTTCCTTTTCAAAAAAAAAAAAAATATATTAATTAGTTTTCTATTTATGTTAAAAAAAAATTAAAAAAAAAAAAAAAAAACAGTTTCCTACTTTTTTTAAAAGGTAAAATTATTATTCCAAAAGTAAAACACAATTATATCAGACCATTCATATCTTTTTGAACTAAAGAATCAAAGCATGAATGGAAATCCTAGATTCAGACCAAGTCTTTAAAAAAATAAAAATCATATGATTTTTTAATAGTCACCTTACATATATAGAGAATGAGTTATCCCAACAACTCCAACAAGGTAAAATTGTTTGGATTTTTTTTTTAATGAATATTTAAGTTTATTTATCTACAATATTTTATTAACTTTCATATTCAACATTTACGGATAAATAATTTTAGTTGTCTAAGTTATTTAATTTTAGTTGTGTACAGTAATATTTTCCTACAAGTATTATAATATATATATATATATATATTGCATTATCCTCTTTCTAGTTATTTTTATCTACCATGCAAACAAAATTTGTTCAAAACCCAACTCATTTTGATATATTTTATGTATTTAGAAGTTAAAAATTATTTATTTGAACAAAAAAAATATCAATAAATAATTTTAAATAATAATAAAATTGATTAGATAACAAAATAAGTGTAGATGTGTGTGTGTATTCACTAAAATAAAGGGTAATTTTGACATTAAGTGGAGTTTATTTACAAACTAATTATTTTTTAAAATTTTTAATGAGGTATACTTACGAAAGGGGTATAGATATAGTTTTTGAGGGGTTTAAATATTGTCACTCATTAAGTAATTCAGTTAAAAATTATTGTTAAACATTGGACATTATTAAATTAATATTGTCTTGCCCATTTATCATGTCCAATTAGGTGTACCAAACAAACCCTTAGAGGGGTGTATTCAATTAGGATTCTTGAGGATATTTAAAGACATTATAATTAGTCTACTAAATATAACCCTTTTGCTCTCGAGAGTTAAAAAGATTATTTTATTTTTATTTTTGTAGATTTCTTTCTCTGTTTCTGGATTCCTAAAATAACATGCTTGATTTATGGCCAGTTTGGTATTGATGTAACTTTTATAATAATGACTGTTAGCTGTGCTGAAGGAACAATCAGCTATGAAGTTAATCAGCAGATGTTTGGTTAACTGTAGTTTTAAAACTATTGTATAATACATATGTTTAATAATTTTGTTGCTCTGAGATTAGTTACAAATACTAAAATATACATGAGTTTAAAACCCTATTTCATTTTTTGTCTTTTTTTTTTCTTTTTCTTTTTCTTTTTTTTTATTTTTTTTATTTTTTTAATTTTTTTTTTTTTTTTGACAAGGAAAAACATAAAAACAAAACACAAGCTAAGAACCATCGGTTTGGACGTGCCTCACCACGCAGGGAGGGCAACAATCCAACCACTTGCAGTCAGACTCAACATCAAGAGCCTTTTTCGCCAAAGCATGAGCAGCCATATTACCACCACGATGAACAAAGCTAACCGACCAAGTAGGCAGCTGATGAAGAAGAGCCAAAATGTCACTGATAATAGGGCCAACATCACCATAGGAGGACACATCTTTGTGAATTAATTGGACAACCTGAAGGGAGTCAGATTCTAGATGAAACGGGTCAGACCCATCTCAACAGCTCTCATAATGCCACACTTAACAGCAATAGCCTCAGCCACCACAACCGAGAGAGTCGCTGACATCTTAACAGCCTCAGTCGCTTTAACCTTACCGTACGCATCACGAATAATGACACCCAAACCGATCAATTTATCTTTATAATTTGTTGCTGCATCAGTGTTGATTTTCCAGTGACCAACCTCAGGAGGTCTCCAAGAGGCAACAAACACAACCTTATCAGTAGACCCAGCAACAATACCAAGATGAGCCTTTTTCCAATCCACCAAATAATCCGAAGCCCACTAGAACACATCCTCTAAAACCAAATCAATACCATTGTGAACAATCTGATTTCTACCAGACCAAATCCTCTAAAGAATAACACAAAGCAACTCCAAATCATCAGAGCGAAGGTTACTCAGACAAATAATCATGAAATCATGGAAGTGGACATGAGCAGGAATCTTAAGAGAATGCATGAACTGACAATTACCTTTCACCACAGCCAGAGCTTTGCAGTCCCACAGAGCATGGAACATCGACTCCACATGGCGCAGGCAGCGAGGGCAAAGGCCATCCGTGGGCACACCCCGTTTTTCCAGGTAAGCCATAGTCGGAAGCCAACGATTACTAGCACGCCACAAAAAGATCTTTATTTTGGGAGGGATCTTGAGCTTCCACAGAACTTTCCACCAAGAATTTGCATTACCCAAGCTTGACGAACTAGGATTCTCAGCGGAAAAACAACCCAATCTATAACCACTTCGAACAGAATACGACCCATCAGTCTCAAAGTGCCAAAGGAGGGAGTCAACCACGGAAGGATCAGTAGGGGGGATGGACAAAATATGGTCCACATCATCAGCCACAAAACAATTCTGCAACAAATCAACATTCCAAGCCCCAGACGCCAACTTTAACGAATCAACTGTCGCCTTATCAGGCAGCTTAACCGGGGAGAAAACCTTGAAAGTTGAAGGTCTAGAAATCCACCTGTCATGATAAATACTAACCGAATTTCCTCTACCAATTCTCCACCGAGAGCCCAACTCAATAATACCACGACCCCAAAGGAGGCCTTGCCAAATCAAAGACCCCTTTGACTTAGGATTAGCATCCATAAAAGAAGAGCCATCTGAAAAGTAGCAACTTTTCAACACTTTTCCTGCAAGCGAATCCGGATTCTTAATAATCCTCCAACACTGCTTTGCAAGAAGGGCACGATTGAAAACTTCCAAATCACGGAAACCTAAACCACCCACCTCTTTCGGAGAGCACATACGCTTCCAAGTACACCAATGAATTTTTGAGCGCTCCTCCGAGCTACCCCACCAGAAACGATTACAAAGGCGATGAAGCTCATGGATAAAGGACTTAGGGAGCCTGAACAAACTCATGGTATAAGTAGGGATAGCTTGAATAACGGCTTTAATGAGAACCTCTTTACCCCCAGAAGACAACAGCTTACCCTGCCAACCTTTAAGTTTAGCCCACATACGATCCTTAATGATACTAAACAGTTGACGTTTATTTCTGCAGTTCAAACTAGGGAGACCCAAGTACCTTTCATGACATTTAACATGCTTCACCCCAATCAACTTGGCCAAGCGATCTCCCTCCGCCCAATCCACCAAATTACTAAAGCACATAGCTGACTTATCATAATTAATAACCTACCCCGAAGCCACCGAGTAATCATCCAGGAGCTTTCGAATAGTAAGGCATTCCCTATCCGATGCTTTTGAAAAGAGAAGACTATCATCGGCAAAAAAGAGGTGAGAGATATTAGGCCCTGACTGCTTGCAACAGAAACCCAAGAGCAAAGAATCCCTGACAGCCCCGTTTATAACACTCGATAAACCTTCAGCACACAAAAGAAATAGATACGGGGACAGAGGGTCCCCCTGACGAAGACCCCTAGACGGTTTCACAGAGCCCCGAACTTCTCCATTGATAACAAAAGAGAAAGACACCGACGACATACAATTAAACATCTTAGACACCCACTGGACAGAGAACCCAGCTTAATCATCATCTTGGCAACAAAATCCCACTCGACCCGGTCATAGGCCTTAGATATATCCAGCTTCAGAGCAAAGGATCCCACCTTTCTCTTCCTATTGCGAACAACATGGAAGCATTCAAAACCAATAAGCGCATTATCAGAAATGAGTCTTCCAAGGATAAACGCACTTTAAGAATCCGAAATCACTTCATTAAGCACCAACCGAAGTCTATTCGCGAGCGCTTTTGCAACAATTTTGTAAATAACGTTACAAAGGCTTATGGGACGTAATTCAGACATTTGGGTAGGATTTTTAACTTTTGGAATTAGAACCACCATAGTATCATATACTGCCTCCAACGAAAACTCCTCATTCAAACATCTTAGGCAAGCTATCGTCACCTGAGGGCCAACCAAATCCCAAAACTTCTGATAGAACAAACCAGGCATCCCATCCAGGCCCGGAGCCTTATTCAGCAAAATTACAAAAACCGCCACACGAACATCCTCCTCTGAAGAGGCTCTATCAAGAAGGCAAGAGCTTCGAGAAGATAATTTAGGAGTCACTGTATCCAAAACCTTCTTCATCTGCGCTTCATCAACCTGACTAGAACTAAAAAGGTTAGAGAAATAGTCCACCACTACATTAGTCAAACCATCAGTATCCGTCTACCACCCACCGAACCTATCTCTAAGACCATGAATCTTATTATGAGCTCTTCTATCCGAAGCTTTCAGATGGAAATACCTAGTGTTACGGTCACCCTCCTTCAACCATTCTAAACGAGACCTCTGCTTCCAGTACAACTCTTCACAAATCAGCAAATCGTCGAGCTGCATTTCGATCCTCCTAATATGACACCAAGAAAGCTGATTAGAATCACCTGTGCGTAACTCCTCTCTTTTAGCATGAATATCCTTCTTCAACTAACTTCGGTTGGAACAATTCCACCTGTTAAGAATTCTAGAACATTGCCGAATAGTCGCAACTGTCCCCGGCAAACCCATTTTGCTATGATTCGATCCCCAACAGTTTTTCACCAATCTTCGACACTCCTCCTTCTCTGCCCAACAAGCTTCAAAGAAGAACCGTCTTCGGCCACATCTACTAATAGAATAACCCCTATTATTCGCCTGCCCATCTAGATCAATCAGGAGCGCTCGATGGTCAGAATGCCAAAACTCCAAGTGAGAAACAGCAGCCCGAGGGAACTTCAGTTTCCAATCAAAATTTCAAACACCTCTATCAAGCCTTTCTTGAATGGACGCTGGACCTTGCCGTTTATTACTCCAAGTAAACATCTCCCCTCTAAAACCCAAATCCTCCAACTCACAATGATCCAACGCTTCACGAAAATTATCAATCAGATTTCTATTATGTATAATCCCCCCTAACTTTTCATCCTCTGAAAGAATTTCATTGAAATCCCCGGCACATAACCAAGGGAGCTGAAACATACTATGGAGGCGCTTTAGAAGGGACCAGCCATGCTTACGCTGATCAGGTTCTGGGTTTCCGTAGAAACCAGTAAAATGCCAATCACCAATACCCAAAGAATTAACCAAAACATCAATATGAAATCGGGAGTAGGATAGAAGGGACACATTCACCTTATTAGACCACAAGAGACACAGACCCCCGCTTCTACCATTGCTATCAACCACCAATTTCCCCTCAAAACCCAATCTGATTCTGAGCTTTTCCAATCTAACATGAGTGACTTTCGTTTCCATCAAAAAATCAAATCCGGAGCATAATCTTGTTTGTACTGGACCAATACACGGAACGCTCGATCGCTCCCCAAACCTCGAGCATTCCACACTATCGCATTCATTGCGAACGGCAAGCCGATGAAAACCAACCCGCCGATCCTTCTTCAACACATGCATCAGTAGAATCCTCCCCTGAAGAAACAAACTTCTGCTTTTTCGAAATCTCAGTAGCCTTTCCCAAAACAGCACCCTTGTTCTTTTTACCAATAACCACACCCCATTATTCTGCTCGATACTTCGATGATGGTTCCTTGCTCTGCGTTTCCAAGTACTCACCAGACTAAGATCCCCTAAATTGCTTTGGGGATTTTGAGCTGTAAAGACTAATAGTTGGTTCTCTTTTTCCACCTCTCTTGTTTGATCTTTAGATTCCTCAGTGGACTTAATCTGAAATTCGTTAGTGGACCCAATAATATCATGACTTTCATAACTATTCAGCCCATTCACATCAGTACTCTGGTCCACCCACACTCCATCTCTGGTAAATCCCTTATGGGCCTTTTGAAGCTAATCCACATAACCTTTTAGACTCACAGCTTTAATACGGCCCACTTCATTGTCAACAGGAATATAATTTAAATTTGAAATCCCAATAGAATCCCCATTCTCTCGCATATAATTAGGACCCAAATTTCCTCCCTCGTCATAGCCCTGATTTCCTTGAATCCCTGAAACATCAGTCTTGTCCGTAAATCCCGCCCTATTCCCTTCCATCGGATCAATTGCAATTTCCTTTCCTATTTTGTTACTTTCCAAAACAGGTGGCCGCTGGAAACCACGATCCTCCATCATCCTTGTACCTGGAAGATGGCTGCCTCTCCCACCTGTAACAGCATTATTCTAGCCACTTTGAATCTCGTGATCCCTTGATTGAAAACGAACTGTATCACCCCCACCTCTTGGTTCCCATCTTCGTCCCCATCCACCATTCCTCTTGAAAGGAGTATGTGCCCGCATCCATGGACCATACAAGAATTCTTCACCTATAGCAGCATCTCCTGTCAGCTTATCAGGACAGTCCTTACATGAATGGCCTAGATGTCCACAGCGAAAACAAAAATCTGGAAGTCTCTCATATTTCAGGAGCATAACAGATTCAACACCATCTCCCATTGTGCCAACACGTAAACATCTGCGTAGAGGGATATCGACATCTATTTTTACCCGAACTCTTAGGAATTTCACCATGTTCGATCCTGTGTCGCCGCCATCTATTTCCTACACTTCACCAATAATACTCCCGAGAAAGCGGGTAGTATCCTCTGTCATACATATCATTGGCGCGTTATGGATTTGAATCCAGAACTCAGCCTTATTAAACTTCATACGATTAACGTCCCCCTTTCCTCCCGGATCTTCCATAACGATCAGAGCATCGTTAAAACTCCATGGTCCTCCTGATATAATCTTTCGCTTGTCATCCACATTCTGGAAATGGAAGGCAAAAATATTATCTGAAATTGGTTCAATCTCAACAGCTTCTTTCGTTTGCCATATTTTCCTCATCACCGTTCGGAAACCGTCTCTGTGAACAACCTTATTTGAAAAAACTTTACCAACCAGACTCATCGTCATTCGTTTAAGACCCGCATCCTTCAAATCTGTCTTTAGAGTTCTAACCGGACCCTCTTGTTCCCTAAGAGACATTGAAGCGCATAAACGTGCAACTTCATCTGCACTCATTTTCCCAAAATGACAAAGAGACAAAGAAACTCTGAAAAGCCAAAAACTCAGCCTAAAACACAAACCTAAAAAATACCCAACCCTACTTTTCTTTGCGCCGCAGAGGACTCAGAGAGAAAGAGGTACTCAAAAAACCCTATTTCATTTTTTGTCATTAACTATATATATTAAATCAATATTTAAGTAGAATATTTAAATTGGAAAAAAAAAATTCCATAAGAACAATAAAAATCAAATTAATATTTAAATATAATATTTATTTTTGAGATGAAATAAGGTATATATATAAATGATTTTAACTTGACTTTATAAGGATAATAATGATATTTTAAAAGATGCGTTAAATGATGAAATATATTATTCCATAATTACTTTCAAAAAGTAACCCTCATATAATTCTCAAAATCACTGTCAAAACTTGTCAAATTATCATTTAATCATTTTTTAAAGTCTTAGCAAATATCATTTTATATCAAAATTATAAAATAATTTGATTTTAACTTTTTAAAATTAATACCAAACTGGTCCTCAGTACAATTTATGCGTTTAGATAGAGAGATAAACCGCAAAAGCTTAGCATAAAACATTGTTGACTGTATATGACTTTTCTAATTGACCACGCCATCACTTTTCCAAAGTTTGGGGGACCCAGCTATGTTTCATCTCTCTTACACACGAGAATCACAAAGCCAATATTTTTCAGCTCTCTATCACATCATAAATTTAAATGTTATGGCGTGTTTACTAATCAGGAATCCTACATAGGAAAGGGAATTAAGTTCCTGATTTTTAAATTCCTATGTTTACTAAATTTGTAGGGAATTAAGTTCCGTGGACCCCACACACATATCAGGAATTAAGTTCCTGAATGAAAGGGAACTTGATTCCCCTCACCCACCCTAGGAATCAAGTTCCCTTTCCTGATTAAAAGGGGAATTCATATCTTTTACTAAAATGTCCCTATTAAATTTAAAAAAAGAAAAAAAAAAAGCTATATACTATTCGCAGTTCACTTTTTACACTTCGCATATCACTTTTTTTTTTCAAACTTTTACATATATATATTGTGACTAATAAAAAAATTGATAAAAAAAAAAAAACTATATTGCAGCAAAAACAAATTGCGAAAAAAAAAAAAAAAAAAAAACCTTATTTATTTATTTATTAGCTATACTCACATGTATATGTATATATATATATATATATATATATATAGCTATTTTGTGTATATGAGGGTATTTTTGTAATCAACTTTGTATAAATTTGATTCCATTTCTAATTCTAAAAAAGTTAGTAAACACAGTAATGGAATTTGTAACTTAATTCCGATTCCCTTCCATTCCCTTTCCGGTGGAACTTAATTCCAATTCCACTCATTCATGATTAGTAAACACGCCCTTATGGTTATTCAAGAGTCAATAGTCAAAGTCTTTCTTGCCCTCGTAGAAAGGAAAGGGGAGTTTGTGATTAGTCATTGCCCACCAATCAAGTAATTTTCCATGTACCTCACATTTGTGATTTTCATGTATACCCCATTTTGTACTTCTTTCACTCTTTTTCAACAAGTCTTTACTATAGAAATTTCAAGTAAAGGGCGTGTTTTAAAGGACAAAATAAAAGAAGTGAGTGATACAAAGGCTTGTTAGTCTTAGTAGTTGATCATTGATCAATCAATATATGCTTAGCCGTTGTTATTGCCAAATAGGCAATTCTGGAATGGCTCTTGCCACTTATCTTGTGTTCTTCCTTGTCTCTCACCAGTTACTTCTCTCTTTATCTGAAGAAGAAATCAATCCAAGATGCCCATCATTTCGTTGTGGACGTCTCGGCAATATTGGCTTCCCCTTCTCCAATCGAACGCATCCTGAGTGTGGGTTGTTCGTATTAGATAACTGCAATGAACTATTTGGTCAGACGATTCAGTTGGTGAAAAATGAATCATTCTTTTATGTTCAAGACATTTCTCAGGATAATACGCTTAGGCTTTTTGACCATCCGTTTTCAAAGTCCTTTGACAATCATAGCTGTAAATCCTTCAGAAACTTAACCCTCACTCGTTCTCCTTCATCTCTTTTAATATCACATACAAGAACTTGTTTAAATGCTCACATACTCATTACCGTATACCCAAAACTTACAGTTTACTCTGCAATTTTTCCACCCACTCAGTTATCCATTTCAATCATTCTAATATTCAGTCACATAATAGTCTACCAAGTCCTCCAGCTCAATGTTCAGTTATTCAGCAGCAAGTGACTAAAATTGAGAAAAAGGTTGTCTTTAATAATATTTATTCAGGTATTGGCTTCTTTCTTCAAGTGAATGTAACAAGAGAATGTTTTGAGTGTCACTGGAGAGGAGGCCAATGCAAGACTGATAGCATGGGAAACTTTTATTGTTCAAAAGCAGAAACACGTACCAAAATTACGGGTAGGTAGCAGAACTCATGCATGGATGATGGATGCATACATGTTCTACCTTCTTTTTTCATTGATTTACGTATTGGCTACCTGTTCCAAGTTATTAGTCCTTTTATACAACTATAGAAGCTGCATGTATTTTAATATTCCGCCATAAAACATATTCTTGTATCTGTACACAAATTACTCTACTCATTTTTTATTGGTCTCTTACCTGGTTTTCGGAGAATGCGGTTTAAACTATTATAGCAAGTTCTAGCTCAGTTTTATGAGATGGCCAGTTTTGTCTTTTTCTCTTACAATTTTCTTACAATTTCCCAATTTTGGTCTCATTCCTATGGATTTAGCTGTCTATACTAATGCCATGTTACTTTTAACTTTTGTTGCAGCACATCAAAAGTTGGCATTGAAGCTAGGACTAGGTAATACACCTCTTTGATTACAATACATTAAAATCATTTCAGATTTCTCTGCCTCATCATCTGCTTTTTTTTTTTTTTTTTTTTTTTTTTGCAAACTTCAATAAAAAAATATCTGTTCAGTATTCTGTGATTTTCCTCCAAAGCAATCTGCAGTTACAACTCTTCTTTTTGCTCATTAGGTTTTGGAATAGCAGTACCAACACTCCTAGTTTTGGTTCTGTCCATCTACATTGTATGGCATCGCAAGAGAGAAAAATATTCTTCTCCCAACTTCCACTCAAGATACACTTCTTCTGATCCCTCAAAATCAGACCAGGAAACAACCAATGTCTTCTTCTTCTTTGGAGTCCCCATCTTCTCCTATAGTGAACTTGCAGAAGCCACTAATAATTTTCATCATGAACAAGAACTTGGAGGCGGTGGATTTGGAAAAGTATACCATGGTAAGAAGATATACTTTTTTATGTCCCAATTGAATGATCATGTATATTAAACTTAAACACAACTGCTTAAGAAAAAGGAAAATAAACGAGTACAAGGAGTAATAACAGCTTGCTAAATGACCTATTTGATTCTTATAAATCAGGAATACTTACAGATGGACGAGAAGTTGCAGTCAAGCGCCTATATGAACACAACTACAAAAGGGTTGAGCAGTTTATGAATGAGATTAAAATCCTCACACTTTTGCACCACAAAAATCTTGTCTTGCTTTATGGCTGCACTTCCTGTCGCAGTCAGGGTCTCCTCCTTGTGTATGAATTCATCCCCAATGGCACTGTTGCTGATCATCTCTACGGTGATCGAGCGAACTCATGTTTGTTCACATGGCCTATCCGTATGAACATCGCCATAGAAACTTCTACTGCATTGGCTTGTCTCCATGCTTCTGATGTCATACATCGTGATGTAAAAACTAACAACATTCTCCTTGACAACAAATTCTGTGTGAAAGTTGCAGATTTTGGGCTTTCCCGATTGTTTCCCACTGATGTTACTCATGTTTCAACTGCTCCACAAGGAACTCCAGGCTATGTTGACCCAGAATATCATCAAAGCTACCAACTAACCGATAAGAGTGATGTATATAGCTTTGGAGTTGTACTTGTTGAGCTAATATCATCAATGCCTGCAGTCGATATGTCTAGACATGCAAATGAGATTAATTTGGCTAACTTAGCAATAAACAGGATTCAGAAACGTGCAGTCGATGAACTGATTGATCCATGTCTCGGATCTCACTCAGATGAAGTTGTAAAAAGAATGGCAACTTCAGTAGCAGAATTGGCATTTCTATGTCTGCAACAAAGTAGGGAAATGAGACCTACCATGGAAATGGTTTTGAAGGAATTGGAGAGAATTAAAAACAGAGAATGCAAGCCAGAGAATCTAACAGAAGAGGATGATGATGACAAGGAAGAGTTGAAGAGTTTGCAGCAGCCAGAACCATCAACACCACATTGTGAAGAAACCGCTTTGTTGAAGAATATCAAGCTACCACCTTCACCAATTTCTGTGACCGAAAATTGGGTCAGTAATAGCAGTACATCTAATGTCAGTAACTAAGGGTTCCTCTTACATGCTGCTCAAATTAATTTCAATGGTGGATGATGTGAAGTACATTTTGACTTTTGATAGCCATCTGCTTGTAATTTTGTGATGTATATCCATAGAAAAATATATATCATATATGTAATTTTTCAAGGGATGTGACAATTTTAAAACCAATTATATCTGTTTGTATGATAATAAAATCAAACAACTTTTTCTAGCATGTTTGTTTTGGGACCATTTGGTTAAGTTTGTGTTGTTATGAACAGCAGTCTTAACCATTTAATTTCCACAATGCCAATATGATCTGATCTTTCTTCATCATGAGAATAAGAACGCAAAGATTTTTTTTTTTTTTTTCGGTTTTTGTCTGGATGTAATCATTTGTTGGTACTAACTATTATTATGTAATCATTTGTTGGTAATATTTCATAGAGATGTAGGGCAGTGCGAGTTTTGAGATCCAATTCCATTCACACCAGAGTTTAGGAGGCATTGAAAAAGCTTACTGAAATGAAATCTAGACAATGTTGGACAAGCCTAGGAAACAACTTGGAACTATCATCATAATTTTCGAAGTACTAATTATTGAAGAGTCAATGAGTCAAGTCTTTCTAGTGCATACAAATGGGAAAGAAGAGATGTGATTGTTTTCATCAGTCATTGCCGACCAACAATGTAATTATCTACATGTCTATCCCAACTTGTAGTTCTGTGGGTCTGTTTGTAGAAGTCTTTGCTACGCAGTTTTCAAGTCAACTAGCGTGTTTTACCATTTGATGAAGTGAACATATTGAAAAGAAATTATAACAGAAATGGCACAATAAATAGTATGAGAAAGACTTCTAAGGAATAGCGTGTTGTTTTTGTTGTCGATCGTATAGGCATTTTCAGAATGGCTCCTGTCTTTTATCTTATGTTGTTGATTTTTCACTTTTAATAACACATTCAAGTTGCCAGAGACAGAGCTAGGATTAATTTTCAGAAGGAGCGAAGTGAAATACTAAAATATCTTCAATGCAAGAGTGACTTTTGAAAAAAAAAAAAAATGTCATATAGGATAAATAGACAATGTATTAAAAAATGTATCTCCTATGCATATTCAACCTCAAGCTGATGTGACAAAAAAATATTAAATATTGTCAATATAATCGTCTACTAAAATTTATATCCCTTAATTCAAAATTCAATAAAAGATAGGGTGAAATTCATTTTAGTCCCTCTAGTTTGACCTAATTAACGAACTGGTCCCCCACTTTTGAGAATTATCCCGTTAAGTCCTTCTGTTAGTTTTTCCGTTGAAAAAGGTGTTTCTGACAGCGTCAGAGGGTCAAATAACCCTACTGCCCCTGATTAAATGAAATCTGATAGGGACAGGGTTAAATGACCCTATTGCCCCTAATTTTTAAACAACTTCACCTTCTTCTCTCAACTTCATCTTCTTCTTCTTTCCAGACACTAAACCCAACCCAGAAATTCAAAACCACCACCATCATCTCTATCAGTTTTCCACAAGTCCAACCACCCCAAATCCAACACCCACTGCCAAATCAAACCCATCCATCTCCAAAACCATAACCCACCACTATCCAGTTCCAGATTCAAATCACATTCAGATTAAAATAGCATAATAAATTAACAACAAATTCACCCACAACCAATTCGCATTGAATTCATGAATTAAAAAAATAAAATAAAATTACAAAATCTCACAAATAAAATCCTCAAATTATCTTCTTCTTCTTCAAACCAAAAATCCCTAGAAAGAAAATCAAACCAATTCGCATTGAATTCATGAATTAAAAAAATAAAATAAAATTACAAAATCTCACAAAATAAAATCCTCAAATTATCTTCTTCTTCTTCAAACCAAAAATCCTTAGAAAGAAAATCAAAAATCCCCAAAATCTTCTTCTTCTTCTTCTTCGACAAACAAAAATTCATTTGGAAAAAAATCCCTAATTTTCCCCAAATCTTCTTCTTCTTCGAATCCCTAGAAAAAAATCCCCAATTTTCCCAATTATTTGCTGAAATCCCTAAATCGACTAAATCCCCAATTAGTAGCCCTTCCTTTTTGACCCGCAAATCGGATCTGGAACGAGAAGAAGAAGAACGATCGATCGATCTGGAACGTCGCTTGGGCGAACGAACTTCGTCTGATCTTAGGTCTAGGACGATCGACTTGCACTAGGGTGCTGGTCGATCACAAATGACCTGGTTCGTCTCCTCAAATCGCACGGGTTTGTTGCGAAAATCCATCGACCCGGGTGTGACCTAGGTCTGGTGCAACTGCCACCAGTTTCTGGGCTCGGACGGCCACTGTGAGGACTTGAGAGAGAGAATGAGATAGAGGAGAGAGAGAGATCAGATTTTTTTGAAGAGAATGAGATAGAGGAGAGAGAGAGATCAGATAGATTAATGAGATAGAGGAGAGCGAGAGAGATCAGATTTTTTTTTCCATATTTATTTATTTATTTATTTTTAAATTGTTTTATTTATACCGTTATTTACGTAATTACCCTTCATTCTATAGTTTCTAGAAGCTTGAAAGGTCAATTTACGACTTTACCCTCTAACCTTGGACGGAATCTTATCAAACCCTAACGGATTTGGACGGCAGGGACTGACATTCGGATTTTTTTTAACTATAGGGACCTGTCAAGATAAAGCTCAAAAGTGGGGGACCAGTTCGTTAATTAGGTCAAACTAGAGGGACTAAAATGAATTTCACCCTAAAAGATATTCAACTGAACGGAGTGATCATAGTCCATCTTTTATGTTTTTCTTCTTAATAATAATATAGTTTGATTGATTTATTGTGTAACTATTGTACGTTGTATTTGGGATGGTTCATACTTTTTCTATTGTGTTGTTCATTTTCTTTTATGTTTTGCTTCTTACCTCGGCTGCTCAAGTAATGGGATTAAATGCAAAATGCCCATCTTTTCCTTGTGGAAGTCTCGGTCAAGTCAGCTTTCCCTTCTCCAATCAAACACATCCTGAGTGTGGTTCGTTCATTGTGAATGACTGCACTGAAAAATATCAGACGATCCTGTTGGCGAGGGATATTGGTCCACGGTTTTACATTATAAGAATTTATCAAGATAATACACTTGTGCTTCTGGACCAGCCACCCCTTCAGAAGCTCTTTGACAACAATAGCTGCAAAATCCTTCAGTAATTTGACCATTCCCATCTCCTCTTTTATCTCTTCAATCGAACCTTATTTAAGTGCTCCCTTTCGCTAGACAGTATCCCCACAAATTTCAGCTTGTTATTTAATTCCTCCAGCCACTCCATTCTTGACTACATTAATCGCTCATCTTATTCTGCAATGGCCCCAACTCCACCAGCTCAGTGTTCACTTATTTCGGGTCCTAGTGAACAAGACCCCAAAAAGAGTTGACATTTTTAATTTGTATACTAGTTTTTGTTGAAAAGTAACTTGCAATCTTGAAAATGTAAGGTTACAGCTGGCATGATATTTTTCAAACAAAATAAATGTTACGGTTAATCTTTTGGTTTCTCAAATACTTGTATTTTTTTAGTAATTATGAAATGGGAAATTATTATTCTCTCCCTATAGTTTGTCATATTCTTCAATCTCCCCCCTCTAGTTTCCAATTTCTCCAATTTCCCCCCTCCCATGCATAAATACAAACAACCTCACCATATAAAAATAGGCATAGGAGGGGAGAAATTGGAGAATTTTGAAACTAGAGGGGGGAGACTGGAGAATACGGTAAACTATAGGAGAAAGAATGATAATTTCCCTTATGAAATACAATTAGATAGATACATTTTAATAATTTATTTTTAATTTTAAAAAAATTAATGTTTAAAAAAAATTGAACTTCTTAAAATTAATTAAAAAATTAGAATAAAGTTATCATTTATTTCTAAATGATGCAGTAAATGAATGTAAACAAAATCGGTTATTTTTTTTAAACGATGTATTAAGATTTGCAGTTACATAAGAAAACGTTTTTGAAAAAAACCAAGGTGTTAACTGTTAAGTTAGAGAAATCTACATCGCCTTTTTTTCGTTCTTTTCTTTTTTATGTGTTTTCTATCACGTTAAAGATTAAACATTAATTATTAAAAATCCGATATCTTTAGCATAGTTTTAAAAACGGTTTTAGATAACCGATATCTTACTAATGATGTCTTTAAACATTTTTGTAGTTGTGTCCATTTCTGTCACTAAAAATTGGGTTAGTAATAACACTACATCTAATGTAAGTAACTTTTGTGTTACATGCTTTGCTCAAATTCAATCCAATTGTGGTTTATGTGAAATATATTTTTGGGTTAATATTAAAAATCTTCTCTCACCTTTGAACTATTATTGGATGTATAGTTACAAATGCTTTTATTTTATAAACCTCCCCTATGAACTAACACTGTTAACATTCCGTTTGTGTTGACTATTAAAAGTCTAAAAGAAGAAAATTACAAATGAATCAAAAGTATTGAGAATGAGTATTTGCTTAGATTTATAAAAAAAGACAAATAAATACATAAATAAATACATATTCTTGTTTATTTTCAATGATTTTGGTTCATTTGTAATTTTGTTATTTTTAGGGATAAAATTGTCCACAAAACAAGTTAACATTACTGCCTTTTGTATCATTTTATTAATTTATTTGGTAAGAGTATTAGGGTATAATGATTAATTCATACAATAATTGAAGCTTAAATAGAGACATTTAAGACTTTTTAATGGTCAAACTCAGTCAACACAAACGGAATGCTAACGGTGTTAGTCCATAGGAGAGGATTTTAAAATAAAAACATTTGTAACTATACATCTAATAATAGTTTAAAGGTGAGGGGAGGTTAAACCTATATTTTTTTGACACTCATCTACTTGAAACTTTTGTGTTTTGTGTGTGTGTATGTAAGGTAGATTGTGGGTAGCTTAAGGCAAGAGGGAATGTATATAGCAAATGGATATATATATATATATATATATATAGAGAGAGAGAGAGAGAGAGAGAGAGAGAGAGAGAGTAATTTTCCAATGAGAACTTTTACGATGCACACTTTAAACACCTTTGATGAAATTGCATGGAATATATTGAATCTTGATTTGATTTTTTATATGTATCCTAAGAAAATTAAAATACACATCTGGTAAAAAATTGGGAATTTTTTGGATTTGAGAACTATTTTTTCTTATATTTCCCTATTTTTAATTGTTTTATCTTCTAAAAAATGGGGAAAAAAATTAGTTCTTGCATCCGAAATTTTTTAATTTTTTTTCCATAAATGTATTTCAATGTTTTCACCATCCATATAAAAAATCAAATTAAGATTCAATATATTCCATACAATTTCATCAAAGGTGCTTAAAGTGTGCATTGTAAAAAGTCTTCATTGGAAAATTACTATATATATATATATACACTATTTTTCCCCCTTTTTATTGTGTGTTGTGTCATTGACTCATTGTTATGCTACAGTTCATATTTTGTATAGATCAGTGTAATAATTTATCCAAGAAAAAAAAAAAAAAAAAAGATTGGTATAAACTAATAAACTTTACATGTTCTGGGTCCAAAGATGCCTTATAACATTGGAGGAAATCAAATATCAAGAACTATTATTCTCACTATTATAATTTCTTTTTCTTAAAATTATTCTGCCCTCTACTTCAAATAGGATGGTTTCTGGGAAAAGTTCAATCATCTAAACATATATCTATTTACAGTCCACAATACCAGACATATATGCAAAAGTAGAAAAGAAAAAAAAAACACAGAAAGAAATATATTGGCACCCAAGTAGATTAATTATTGTAAAGCTTGTTAGAGCATGAAAACTTATAAGCTATACACTGCCTATGAGTTCTTATACAAATATACAATCCTTAGAGAAATTGCTAAAAACTTTCAAAGAGATTTCAGATAAATCTGATGAAATTCAAACAAGTCTTTGATATTTTTCAAGGGAGTTGATTCTTAAATTTTCAAAAAAGTTTATTATGTATTTTCAAAAAATAATTCCACATATCTTAACTCTATTCCAACTTGTATTTCAGTCTATCACATGTCATATAAATTAGATTGTCAAATTGAAAGTTGGGATACAAGTCAAAATTAGCATTTACTCATTTACTAATAGTAAGAGAGGTTATTGTCAATTAATGATAAATTTGTTTCCAAATGTCAAAGACCAAACCTCAGGGAGGTTGGCTGCAAACCGAACTCATGACACCTTTAAGCTGTTTGATAATTTCTTTGCAGACCATTATTAGCTTTCTAATGTCTGTTCAATAATGTACATGGCTCCTGAGTGTATCACATGCACTTGTGCTCTTGAAAGTGTTTATTTAAGTACAGAACTATGATTCATTTAATTGAATTAGACCCAAATTCTTAGTTTTTTAATTTATGTTGTTGAATGCCAATTAAAAAAATGTCAATGATGTAGTTGTGCAACTGTATTTAGCATTTTTCTTGGACAAAATAGTGTTGATACTTAATAAATTGATGTGTGGCTTGATTGCATAACCTCCCGTTTATCTTATATGCTTGAAATAGTGTTCACCATTGAAGTCTATGGTGAGATAATAAATCCTCTGTTCAATGAGAAACAGAAATAAAAGCAGAGAAACTACTTCCACAGAAAAGAAGTAACTTTCTTACATGGTGGATTATTCATGACCTCGATCATTGGCTTTCCTGCGTATACAATAATTTTCTCTACACCCTTTCTCGTACTTGAACTGCAAATACTTTTGAAAGAAACTTTATCCACAGATTGATACCACCCTTTTCTGGTACAATGCCAAATTCGAGTGTTTCAACCATTTTCTAACCTCAACTCAACATCCCTTTTTTTGTGTCCCGGCCATGTTTAGATTTTTTATTTTTCATATTCAAATCCCTTTTTCGATTTCACACCATTTAATGACTTTTCTAGAGTAGTTTGACAAGAAAACAAATCTAGACGTGTAGAACAAACCCAGGAAACAACTTGAAGCTGTTATAATAAATTTAAAAGTTTTTCAAAAGTCAATGAGTCAAGATACCAAATTTTTAATTCAACTGGCGTATTTTAAAGGATAAACAATTGGAAGTACTGAAAAGAAACAGTATATGAAAGCACAAAATAATAGGAGTTTTATTTTTGTTTCCAAATAGACAATTCTGGAATGGCTCTTGCCACTTATCTTGTGTTCTTCCTTATCTCTCACCAGTTACTTGTCTCCTTATCGGAAGAAGAAATCAATCCAAGATGCCCATCATTTCGTTGTGGACATCTCAATATTGGCTTCCCCTTCTCCAATCGAACGCATCCTGAGCGTGGGTTGTTCGTAGTAGATAACTGCAATGAACAAGAAGGTCCGAAGATTCAGTTGGTGAAAAAGGAATCATTCTTTTATGTTAAAGACATTTCTCAGGATAATACACTGATGCTTCATGATCACCAACCGGTTCCAGAGCCCTTTGAGAATTATAGCTGTAAATCCTTCAGAAACTTGACCCTCTCTCGTTCTCCATTTTTCACTTTTAATATCAGATTCAATCTGACCCTATTTAATTGTCCACATACTCATGACAGTATCCCCAAAAATTTTAATTTACTCTGCAATTATTCCACTCACTCCGTTATCTATGACAAGAATTTCTTTAAGTCCCATCGTTCAAATAATAGGCAACGAAGTTCTTCAGCAAAATGTTCAGTTATTCATTCCCCAGTGACCAAGACTCAGAAACATGTTGTCTTTCATGATATGTTTACTGGTTGGTTCTATCTTCAAATGCATGTGACGAGAGAATGCTATGAGTGTCACTGGAGAGGAGGCCAATGTCAAAGTAATAGCAAGGGGAACTTTATTTGTTCAAAAGCAGGTATCAGAATTCAGAACTCATGCATGGATGCATACATGTTCTATTTTCTGCTTACATATATATACATTTTAATCCCAGCCATAAAACATATTTTTGTCTGTGAACATAAATTGCTTTACTGGATTTTGAATGGTCCCTTGGTTTTGGGAGAATGCGGCTTAGTTTGATACAGCAAGATCTATATCAGTTTCATGAGACTACAAGTTTTGTCTACTTGATCTGTACAATCTTGTGAACGATGAAGCCAATTTTGGTCTCATTACTATAATTTAACTATCTAAACTAACGCCATAATACTTGTTACTTTTGTTGCAGGAAATCAACAGTTGGGATGGAAATTCAAGCTGAAACTAGGTAATATATGTCTTTAATTACAATTCATTAAAATCATTTCAGATTTCTCAGCCTCATCTGCTAGATTGCTTCTTTGTCAACTTCAATGCAAAAGTTTTGTTCAGTATTCTGTAATTTTCCTCCTAAGCAATCTGTGGCTTAAACTCTTCCCTTTGCTCGTTAGGTTTTGGAATTGGAGTACCATCACTGCTAATTTGGGTTCTGACCATCTACGTTACACGACGTTGCAAGAAAGGAAAATATGCATCTCCAAACATCCATTTAAGATACACTTCTTCGGATCCCTCCTCTAAATCAGATCTGGAAGGAGCCATTGTCTACTTTGGGGTCCCCATCTTCTCTTACTGTGAACTTGCAGAAGCCACTAACAATTTTAATCATGATAAAGAACTCGGAAATGGAGGATTTGGAACGGTGTACCATGGTAAGAACACAACCTTTTGTATTTCTCAATTAATGATCTTTCTATAATACATTTAGATATGATTTCTTAAAAAAAAAAAGGCAAAATAGAATACAAAAGAGTTATAATAGCTGGCTAAATGGACTATTTGATCATTGTGGATCAGGGAAACTAAGAGATGGACGGGAAGTTGCAGTCAAACGCCTATATGAGCAACACAATAAAAGGGTTGAGCAGTTTACGGATGAAATTAAAATCCTCACAAGTCTGCGCCACAAAAACCTTGTGTCCCTTTATGGCTGCACTTCGCGTCACAGTCAGGGTCTCCTCCTTGTGTATGAATTCATCCCCAATGGCACTGTTGCTGATCATCTCCATGGTGATCGAGCTAACCCCTGTTTACTCACATGGCCTACTCGTATGAACATTGCCATAGAAACTGCTAGTGCGTTGGCTTACCTTTATGCTACTAATATCATACATCGCGATGTGAAAACTAACAACATTCTTCTTGACAACAATTTTTGTGTGAAAGTTGCAGATTTTGGGCTCTCCCGACTGTTTCCCACTAATGTTACTCATGTCTCCACTGCTCCACAAGGAACTCCAGGCTATGTCGATCCAGAATATCATAAATGTTATCAGCTAACAGATAAGAGTGATGTATATAGCTTCGGAGTCGTCCTTATTGAGCTCATATCATCAATGCCTGCTGTTGATATATCTAGACACAAAGATGAGATTAATTTGGCTAACTTAGCAATAAACAGAATTCAAAAGTGTGCAGTGGATGAGTTGATTGACCCATGTCTCGGATTTCATTCTGATGACGAAGTAAAAATGATGGCAACTTCAGTAGCTGAACTGGCTTTTCTATGTCTACAACAAAATAAAGAAATGAGACCTACCATGGAAGAGGTTTTGGAGGAATTGCAAAGAATTAATGGCGGAGAATGTAAGCCAGAGAATCTAAAAGAAGAGGATGATGATGACAAAGATGAGTTGAAGAGTAGGCAGCATCAGCTACCACCATCACCACCACACTGTGAAGAAAGTTCCTTGTTGAAGAATAACAAGCTGCCACCTTCACCCATTTCTGTCACTAAAAATTGGGTTAGTAATAACACTTATTAACACTACAGCTAATGTTAGTTACCAAGGTTTTCTCTTACATGCTCTGCTTAAATTCATTCCAATGGTGGTTGGTGTGAAATATATGTTTTGACACTCATCTACTTGCAACTTTTGTGTTGTGTGTGTGTATATGTGTGTAAGGCAGGTAGCTTAAGGCAAGAGGGAATGTACATAGCACATGGAGCTCTCTTTTCTTTTTCTTTTCTTTTTTTATACTATTTTTTCCCCTTTTGTTTTTTGCTGTGTCATTGTTATGCTACAGTTCATATTTTGTACAGATTAGTGTAATAATTTATCCAGAAGGAAAAAAAAAAAAAAAAAAAAAAAAAAAAAAAAGAGATTAGTATAAACTATACAGGTTCTAGATACAAAGATGCCTTATAAGGAAATCAAATATTCAAGAACTAGTATTCTTACTATTATAATTTTTTTTTCTTAAAATATTCTGCCATCTACTTCAAATAGGATGGTATCCGGGAAAAGTTCAATTATCCAAACATATATCTATTTTCAGTCCACAATACCATACATATCTGCAATAGTAGAAAAAAACAGAAAGAAATATTGGCACCAAAGTAGATTAATTATTGTAAAGCTTGTTAGAGCATGAAAACTTAAGAGCTATATACTGCCTTTATATGTAAATAATACTTTCTTTTTTTTTATTTTTTTATTTTTTTTATTTTTTTTTAAGTATTACACAATTATATAAATTTGAGGTTTTTAGGGGAAGGGAATGACTCTAATCCGCAATCTCGTAGTACAGATGTGAGGGTTTTATTACCGAACCAACCTCATCTTGTAATGTATATAATATTCTTAATAAGATATATAATGATAAGGTTTAAATTTTGATGTCATTTACTACTTATTAGGTTTCACCTTAACATGAAAAAAAAAAAAAAAAAAAAATCACCTTAACATGTACCCTATGAGTTCTTATATAAATATACAATCCTTAGAGAAATGGCTAAAAGCTTTCAAACAGATTTCAGATAAATTTGATGAAATTCAAACAAGTCTTTGATATTTTTCAAGGGAGTTGATTCTTAAATTTTCAAAAAAGTTTATTATGTATTTTCAAAAAATAATTCCACATATCTTAACACTATTTCAACTTGTATTTCAATCTATTATTACGGATAACTAAACTAACTCAACAACTTGTAGACTTCGTATTTATCTCTGACTCCTACTGCAAGTAGTATTTGTATTTATCTCTCCTATTAGTTGTAATTATCCTATCAGGTGTTGTATAGTATTGTGACACTAATTGTATCACACGACTTGTGCGTGTATATATTGTAAATCAATTTAGTTAATAAAGCAAGAAGCATTATTCTCTATATGGTATCAGAGCCTTTTATAAACTCAAACGAGTTCCTCAATCAACCATGACCAACAATACATCTTCTTCTTCAAACCAGTCCGTAACTGTGGTTTCATCATCTTCTTCTTCTCATGAAATCACCTCTACTGCAAGAACAATTATCTCCATCAACATTGCTGCACAAGCTCCTCTAAAACTAACAGCTACCAACTATCGATCATGGAGGCTCCAATTCCACACCCTTCTCATTGGATTCGACCTTATGGGCTTTGTGGATGGCCGGAAACCATGCCCACCTGCTACTGTATTGGTTGGAGAAATTGAAACACCAAACCCGACTCATCACATCTAGACCCGACAAGACCAATTGTTATTAAATGCAATTCTTGGATCTATTTCCCCCTCTATCATTCCATTCATCGCTTCCGCTCAAACTTCTCGAGATGCATGGACCTCCCTCGCCAACACATATGTGAAGCCTTCCAGAGGCCACATTATGCATCTCAAAGGGGTCCTTACTAATGTCATGAAAGGATCACAAACCGTTACAGAGTACATGCAACATGTTAAGAGTGTTGCCGATGAGTTAGCCATGCTTGATGCTCCAGAAAACTCTGAAGACCTAACTGTGAAAATTCTAAATGGACTAGGGGAGGAGTTCAAGGATATTTCCTCAGCTGTTCGAGCCCGTGACACTGCAATTTCTTTTGAAGAACTTCATGAAAAGCTGATTAACTATGAGGCGATCTTAAAACAAGATGCCACCAAGAATCATCAACTTTCTATCACGGCTAATTATGCCAACAAACCTTCCTATGGAAATCAAAACAACAGGTCCAACCGGTCCTCATATCAGACCAACAGCAGCAATACTGCCAGGTCAGCCGAGACTCAGACTAGCAGCGGCAACACAAACAGGTCAGCCGTATCTCATTCTTAGAACCAGAATTTTCAGCAGCCTCAACATAAGCCTCGGGCTTATCGCGGCTTTTGCCAACTCTGTGGGGAACAAGGCCACACAACCAAGCAGTGTTCCATGTTGCCAACGAACACAGTGACTAATCGACCTCAACAAAATCAGTCTTCTCGTCACTGGCAGCCACGTGAGCAGCCGCGTGCCAATTTTACGGCACCTTACTCAGCCCACTCGCCTGACTGGTTACTTGACTTGGGAGCCTCACACCAAATCACTGCCGATCTCAACAATCTCTCTCTACACTCTCCATATAGTGGTTCTGATGATATCATGATTGGTGACTGCTCTGGCCTACAAATCACACATACTGGTTCCCTTCATCTACCCTCTAACTCTTCACAATTTTTGCTGTCTAATGTCTTGTGTGTTCCAGATATGAAACAAAATTTAATCTCTGTATCTCAGTTTTGTATCACTAACCAAGTATCTATTGAATTTTTACCTTGCTCTTTCTCTGTGAAGGATCTTCGTACGGGGGTGTAGCTTCTGCTAGGACGGACTAGGAATGGTGTCTACAAATGGCCGATTCATGCTCAGCCAAAGCTCTCACCAATTATAGCCTTCTCCAGTGTCAAGGCATCCATCCTTGATTGGCACCATCGTCTAGGTCACCCGTCATCCAAAATAATAGGTCATTTATTGTCGTCTCAAGCGTTACCTGTTTTATCGCTTACTAAGTCTAGTGTCCCATGTAATGCATGCAAATGCAATAAAACTCATAAATTACCTTTTATGGTTTCAACTGTTTCCAGTTCAAAACTGCTTGAGGTTATTTATTCTGATGTCTGGAGCTCTCCTATTGTTTCAAAAGATGGTTTCAAATATTACATTCTTTTTGTTGATCACTTTACAAAGTATATGTGGTTATATCCATTGAAACACAAATCTGATGTTCATGAAGTGTTTAAACGATTTAAAATGCTAGTGGAAATTTTTTTTGGTCATACCATTATCTCCTTTTACAGTGATAATGGTGGTGAGTATATAGCACTCAAACACACTCTATCGAGTCATGGCATATCACACTACACCACACCACCACACACACCGGAACACAATGGTGTCTCTGAGCGTCGTCATCGTCACATAGTTGAGACAGGTTTGTCTCTTCTCACTCATGCATCTATGCCACTTGAGTTTTGGTCTTATGCATTCGCAGTATATCTCATCAATAGGATGCCCACTCCACTGTTGAATCTGCAATCACCTTTTGAGAAAATATTTTCCAAGCGTCCCTCGTATGACAAACTACGCGTGTTTGGATGTTTGTGTTACCCATGGGTCAAGCCGTATAATAGTCACAAGCTAGAACCCCGATCTAAAGCATGTATTTTCATCGAGTACTCTTTTTCTCAAAGTGCCTATCATTGTCTAGATTTGGTCAACAATCGAGTGTTTGTCTCACGTCACGTAACATTTGTAGAGTCTGTCTTTCCCTACACACAATTCCCCAGTCACCTCCCTCGGTCTACCACTGAGACTAGTGTCTCTTGGTTACCTCAGTCCTCCCCAGTAGACCAAATTCCCATCTCTCACGCCCATTCCCGGTCAGGTTTGCCTCTGCATGAATCTCCCAATTCGATTGCGCTTTCCCACTTCGGAGCAACAGCTAACACTTCTGATATGTTGTCCGCTGTCACACCTGCTACTGAGAATACCTGCCAGCCTACATCAGACGAGAACCTCATCTCCTCTATTCCCTCTCGTTTAGCTCCACCACCTAACAATGCCAGTCATCAGCACCTGCTTACTACAGCCCCTGATCTTGCTGCACAGCCTCCAAATGCAGCCTCTGATCTTGCCGCACAAATCACTGTAGCCCCTGACCCTACTGCACGAAACTCTGCTGCAGCACCTGATCTCACCGAAATTCAGCACCCTTCAGCCTTGCCACCACTTGACACTACATCAACTCTTAGCACTCATCCAATGGTTACTCGGTCGAAAAACAATATCCATAAACCTCTCACGAAGATGTCGCTCACAAGTGTGATCACACCATCTGCCTAGGTTGAACCAACATGTGTGTCCCAGGCTCTAAAAATTCCTGAATGAAGGAAGGTGATGTCCGAAGAATTTGATGCACTCATCCATAATGGCACATGGGACCTGGTACCCTCTCATCCATCTCACAACATTGTAGGGTGCAAGTGGGTATTTCGGATTAAATACTCTCCTGATGGTTCAGTTTCTCGCTACAAGGCTCGCTTGGTAGCCAAAGGTTTCCATCAACGACCGGGACTCGACTACACTGAGACATTTAGCCTTGTGGTTAAGACTACTACTGTTCATGTTATCCTAAGTATTGCTGTCTCACGAGGATGGTCTCTTCGTCAACTGGATGTCAACAATGCCTTCCTGCAAGGGCACCTGTCTGAGGATGTTTTTATGGCACAACCACCTGGCTTCAATGATCCTGCATATCCGTCGCATGTTTGTCGTCTCAAGAAAGCCATCTATGGTCTCAAAAAAGCTCCTCGGGCGTGGTACAATGAACTAAGACAGTATCTTCTTCAATCTGGGTTTGTCAACTCTCATTCTGACTCCTCATTATTCGTTTCTACTGTAAATGGCTGTGTTATGTTCTTACTAGTCTATGTTGATGATATAATTCTAACTGGGAGTGACAAAAGCATGGTAGACAAATTTGTAATAGCCTTTGCCGATCGATTCTCAATCAAGGATCTTGGCCGCCCGTCATACTTTCTTGGTGTCGAGGTCGTTGACTGTTCGCATGGCCTATTTCTTTCTCAAAGGAAATATGTAACAGATCTTCTAGGCAAGACAAAGATGAGTGATGCTAAGCCAGTCCAAACTCCACTACCCACTGATCAAGCTCTCAAACTTCTCGATGGCACCTCACTCACTGATGCAACTGAATATCGTCAAGTAATTGGAGCTCTTCAGTACCTGTCATTCACTAGGCCAGACATTGCTTTTGCTGTCAACAAGCTTGCTCAATTTATGCATTGTCCCACGACTAGCCACTGGGCTCTCACCAAACGCCTTCTTCAGTACCTAAGAGGGACAGCTGGTCATAGACTGCTGCTGCGCCGTGACTCGCCCACCACTTTACACGCATTCTCAGATGCGGATTGGGCAGGCAACCAGGATGATCGAACCTCCACAAGTGCCTATGTCCTCTTTCTTGGCTCAAACGCTATCTCATGGTGCTCTCGCAAACAAAAGTCAGTCGCTCGTTCTTCCATAGAGGCAGAATACAGGGCAGTTGCGCTTGCTGCATCCGAGGTGCTTTGGCTGTCCTCTCTCCTACGAGAACTGCTCGTTCCATCCACCTCTCCACCAACAATCTATTGTGACAACATTGGAGCCACATATCTTTGCTCCAATCCAGTCTTCCACTCCCGAATGAAGCACATTGCCATTGATTTCCACTTTGTTCGCGAAAGAGTTCAAAGAGGACAGCTTCGGGTATCACACGTAGCATCTACAGACCAGCTAGCTGATTCACTCACCAAGCCACTGTCCAGGACAAGGTTCACACTATTACGGTCCAAGATTGGTGTCTCTGAAATGCCCACCATCTTGCGGGGGCGTATTAAGGATAACTAAACTAACTTAACAACTTGTAGACTTCATATTTATCTCTGACTCCTACTACAAGTAGTATTTGTATTTATCTCTCCTATTAGTTGTAATTATCCTATCAGGTGTTGTATAGTATTGTGACACTAATTGTATCACACGACCTGTGTGTGTATATATTGTAAATCAATTTAGTTAATAAAGCAAGAAGCATTATTCTTTATATCTATCTGGTGTCATATAAATTAGATTGTCAAATTGAAAGTTGGGATACAAGTTAAAATTAGCATTTACTCATTTTCCAATTTTCAATAAATACAAATTTCAAGATTAAAATGAACCTTGCACTAATGGGCCAATGAAGCCCATTTGACTCTTTTGAAATGAACAATCATTTCTTTGATTTGATTCAGTCATTACATTTCCTCAGTGGATCCCTTCTCTCTCTTTAAAGAATCAAAGATCAGTAGACAGACCACCCACAATTCCAATCATCATCTTCAAAATAGCATTCAAAACTCAAAAACCCAATTATTATTATTTTTATTTCATTTCATCACAGAAACAGAAAGCTTTCAACAAAAAATAAAAATAAAAATGGCGACTTGGCAGAAGGATACATTGTATGTTTCTGCCCCATTAGAACCCACCTTCAACACTGCAATCATGGTATGCTAACTTGATATTTCTTATGTTTTTAGGACACGTGGTACACTGTACAGTATTAGATTGGACTAGATTATATATGATTGTACTAGATTAAAATGGATAGTATTGAATTAAATTTAGTATTCTACAATGTTTGGTAAAGGATTGGACAGTACTAAATTGACTAATATATATATATATATATATATATACATATATATATTTAAAATTAAATATTTATAAAATATTTAAATATTAAACTATAATTTAATTATAAATACTGTAGAACCGTACCCTTGTAAATTAATATCCCCTCTAAATTAATAAAAAATCACGGTCCCGACTCAGGTCAGTGTAAAAAATTAATAAACCTCTCTATTGTAATAATTAATAATTTCTTTTTGAAACCTAGTGTAAAATTTCGGTCTTAACCATCGCTTAAATTAATAATTCCATAAAATTATAAAAAATATTACATAATAATCAAGAATTAGAAAAGTACTTCAAGATTCTAGTTTGCACAAGGCTATCATGCTTGATATTTTTAACTTCATCCTTCATCTTTTGAATTGTCCTCTTATTATAACAAAGAATATAGAAAATAGAGAATTAATTTATAGAAGATTAATTTAGTGTAACCCACTTTGGTTATTGTTTTGTTGCAAAAAAGTTAAATTTAATTGGAAAAATTAATTAAAATAAAATGTTAATGGAACCACTTTAATTTTTTTTAGGTGAAATTAAATTTAATTGAAAAAATTAATTGAAAATTAGTAGGACCCGCATCAGTCAGCTTTTTAATGCAAAAAAGCAAATGAAACAAGTGAAATTACCTATTTAGTCCAGTTAGGCGTGAGTTATGAACTTGTGTGACAAAGGCCCAAGTCCGACTGTGGCAGGTACTTACTGGCTAAACTATTTATTTATTTAATCTGTACGGGTCGGATAAAACAATACACCGAATTGAATAAGAGTGATGATATTTGGATAACTCAAATCTCAACAACAGTATTTATATCTTATCTTTATGAAAATCCAATATTACCTTTTAGTAAAATATTAAAATAATTAAATAGTTTAGTTAGAAGATTTTAGTAAAAATGCCCTATTTGAGGGCCTAAATTGCAAACATACCCAATACCTTTTTTTTTTTTTTTTTTTTTTTAAGAATTTCTCCTTACAATCTCATTTTATCTTTTCACACTCATTTTCTAAACACACTCTATTACAAAACTTTAAATATAAAAAATTTCTAAAAACACATATTTTGTTCCAAAATTATCCTTTTTATTTTTTAACATTCATTTTCTTCTCATAGAAGTTTATTTTTTTTTAAACAAACTACAGTACCGAATACAATACATCAATACCTAAAGCAGCCTACTTTTAGTGAAGATTTTAAAAATATAATATGTGTTAAAGATAGAGACTAACAGTGTTGTCATTCTCATAGAAGTTTTTGTATCAACTTCTCATAATGCATCAGACTTTAAAATTCTAGGTAAAGATTTATAACTTCTATGAGAATGACAACACTGTTACTCTCCATCTTTAACAGAGATTAGAAAATAACACTCGAATTTAAAACTTTCTTTTGTCTTCTTTAGTAATTCTAATTAAGGATAAACTTGTCATTAATAAAAACATTTAAAATGGAGTGTAGAGAGACATTTAGTGGATTATCAATAGAGTAGTGTTATTGGCACACCCACTGCTGAACTATTTATACCCCACTTTTTAACTTATTTAGTATTCTTTTTTTTTTTCTTTATCAAATTACTTAAAGAGACATACAATTTTTATTAAAAAAAAATACCGTACAAAATAAAACTAATAAAACCCCCCATTTTCCTTATTTCAAAACCCTAATGACATAGATTATTTTAAATCATTTAATGTTTACTATTTTTATTTATATTTTCTTTTAGATCATGTTTCCCATGTTTAATATTTTTTTGATTTTATTGTTTCATATATTTGTTTTGTTTTGTTTTTCTTTTCAAATTCCAGATCCATGTTTGCTATTTTTTTTTCTCTTAGTTTATTTTCTTTCAAATCTTCTATGTATTCTATGATTTGTATCAATTCTTTTACAGATATTATTTTGAAACTTCCAAAGTTAGTTTAATGTTATTTACAAAAAAAAAAAAAAAAAAAAAAAAAAAAAAAAAAAAAAAAAAAACCCTAAATCACACCAAGAATCGTAACCAAGAAAACTAATCTCTAACGAAACGAAACCACACCAAAACCTTAACTCAATCGCTCAAAAAAATCATGAGACGATCAATATCACACTCACAATCTACCACCAACAATCCAATCGACTTAAGAAAAAAAAAAAAACCCGCATCTAAAAAGGATGGTTTCAACATGAAATAAGAAGAAAAAAAAAGTCCTACGAATGGATGTGAAAAAACTGGATATAAAGATTAGAAATGATGTGTATTTTTATTTTTATTTTTTTGAAAAAGATATGGGGTGTATTAAGTTTGAAAAATATATAAAAGGGTAATCCTGAAAATAAATCAAAAAAAGAAATAAAACCATTTAATTTTATATAATTAAATCAAAAATTTAAAAGTGGTGCATAAATAGTCCAGTAGTATGGGTGCCAATAGCACCACTCTTGTCAATAGCATCTTTTTATTTATTTATTTATTTATTTATTTATTTTTATAATAAAGTTTCCCCTAAAAGACCAAACTACCCTTAATGACACATTCACTTCATAAGAGAAATCCCCAAATCAGTTTCCCTCTTGCCCTAGCCATCCTAATACGTCTAACATGATCCTTAATCGTCGTCGTCAAGCCGCCTCGTCACCGCCGCTCTGAGTCATCGTCATTGTCTAGCAGCCTCGTCGTCGCCGCGCTGAGTCATCGCCATCTGTTAGAGTCGTGTCCATTACGTCGCTTCGACGCATCGCCGCGCGGCCACCTTCCTTGGCGAAACGAGCGTCACCTCCTTCGTCGTGCTCGTTGTCCTTTCGTCTGCTGTCGGCTACAAGGTCAGTTTTTCTGTTTTTCTCAGGTTTTCTGTGTTTGTTTGTTTGAGGTTGCCCTGTTCTTGGGGGTTTGTTGTTGCTGTTTCTGTCCTGTGTACACTACTTAGCTGAGAGAGAATGTGTAGTCTGATTCTTATTTGTAATATTGATTTATGCTTTCATTTACTTTCATGGGAAGACATTTTGATGTATACTTTCGATGTTGACAAGAACTTTTATTCGAAGGGAATGGGTATACTAACAAATTGGTTGACACTTTGACACCTAATTGTGATCCTCACACATATGAAGACAAATATTTTTAGGCAAATTGCCGGTAGCTTTCTCTCGTGCTTTACGATTTTTAGTTATTATTTATCAAACTGTTACGTATTTTTCCAATCCTGGAAAATTACATAAAGAGAGTTTATGATAGATTGTATATTTCCGATCCTGGAAATTTACAATATGTAGGTGGTCGATCGAATTGGTATGTCGATTGGGTCGGGTAGAATCAGGCCCAAAGTAACTAAGCTGGAAGTTTGATGAATGACGTTGGTTGTCGTCTGCGGATGGTCGACTGGACTTAGCTGAACTTGCAAAAGAACTTAAAACAATAATACGATATAGAGATATGAGAAAGGTGGGGGCTGATGATAGCCTTAGATATGCTTGGGCTGAGCAATGCAGTCAGGTGACTGATGAATGAGTTCCGATGACCGGAATCAAATTATAATCAGAATTTCAGTATATCTTTAATCGAGAGAATTTAGAGAGTTTTTTAGTGGAGGAGCCTTATCATTTATAGTAGTGGAAGTAACGCCAACGTTCACTGATCATGCTGTGATCGTGGGCGAGATTTAGGGGGGATACTAGGAGAGATTCTCTCTTCCAGTTATCCACTAAACCCAACGGAAGTTTTGACTTGGTCATTCAAAGACCAAGTCATGCTGCTGACATGTGTTGGATTGACCAACCCGACGGGCCTGGGTTGGGTCTTTTTGATACAAGGTCTGGGCTTTATCCCATTGGGCCTGTGGACCATTTTTGGCTACCACAGTTTGTCCCCCACTCTCTAAAGAAGAAACCTTTTGATTTAGAGAGTGACTTTGCGTTGGATCTATTGTTTTGTCGGCCGACTTTACTCGTTGAGTCGAGTAGATGTTCTTGGAACGCTATTTGATGCACCCGTGTGGGGACTAACGCCATGAAGAAAGGACTTGTCGTTCGACTATCAACAAGGACTAGTCGTTCGACTATCATCTCAAAGTACAGCAAATGGATCGTTCTGGTGGAAACGTTTAGGTTTCCCACGATGACGTCAGATCCATGCGCGGTTTTCGATAAAGGTTTCAAATTTAAAACCGATAACTTCACCTGGGTTAACTAAAAACTGAAGGGGAGTTGACACGTCAACTATGTTGGGTTAAATGGCAGTTGAGAAGGCGCTGATGCTTAACTAGGGTTTACACATGTTCTCTATAAATAAAACCCCTTTACTCAACGAGACTATTTTTGCACGTTTCAGTTTCCTTGAACCTTCTCAAACTTCATATTTGCTGAACTCTCCTCCGCTAGTGATCTACTTTCGAAGATTTCATCGTATTCTTCAAGGTAGGCAGCTTACTCGTATATATTTTCTTTTTGCGTTTATATCTGTATGTGAACTTGATTTCTTGCTCGGAATTATTTTTTGAATCTGTAGGAAGTTTCTTGATATCTAACTGCAACTACAATGTGTGTGTTCTTCTTTGTTCTTGGTGGTTTTTGACATACTTTCTCTATTCAATGCTATGTTGGTTTTGATCTCGTATGTTTATTTTTGTTGTTGCGCGTACGTCGTTGTGGTTAAGACAGTCGTCTAGTTTTGAAAGAGCAACCATTTTGTGGGTAGACTACTTTTCTGAGGTTCTAGGTTGATTTTCACTTAAGGCTTCTTAATGTATATAACCAGGTTTTTTGATCTAGAAACCTTAGGTTGTGATAGTAGCGTTTTGGTTTGACTGACCTGCGCATTTTTTGCATGTCAATTTTTTGGAGATATGTCGGGCGACGATCCAATTTCAATTTCGTCTCACTCAGAGTCTGATAATGACTTGGGAAATGGATCTGATGAAGGAGTTGAGAGTGGAGCGAGGAGTGTCGATAGACGAGTCACGGTTCGCGATTCGTCAGAAATCGTTAATATAAATGTCAGGGATATATTAGATAGGGGCGGTGTTCGTGCAATAGCAACGCCGGTCGAATTTCCTCAGCGTAGGAATGATGCAGAGGCGTCTACTTCTGGTCGATCGACAGGAGTTTTAGATGGTAATCCAGCAAGTCTAATTGCCCAGGAAAATCTGGACGGCTTACGGACGATGTATGGTATTCCCAAGTCGGTCGAACTGCGTGCCCCTCTGGGACGTGAACGAGCAGATTGGGATATACTTGAGTGGACATGTTTTTATGAATACACTTTACGTTTAAGTTTCAGATTTCCAGTTCCTGAATTGGTGCGACGACTGCTGAAGTATTTTGATATTGCTCCTGGCCAACTGATGCCAAATAGTTGGAGAATTTTGCTGAGCCTGATGGTTTTGCAAGAGAGACACAATATCATATTTGGGTTGGGGTGCGTGTTGCATAACTATTATTTAAAGGAGCACGTAGGCGACCAGGGTCGTTATATACTGACACCCAGGAACTTTGCTAAGAGGCTCATTACTGGCACGACCACGAACGACCGGTTTTAGAAGGACACATACTTCTTCGCATAGGGGCCCGCCAATTGATGGCCCTTGGGGAGAATCACGATACGTGTTGAGGAGAATTTGGAACCGGAAAGGTTAGTGTCGTACGACGTTTCTTTTATGCATATATATTTTTTAGTATGTTAGTTACTTTATAATAGCTGTTGAAACTTTTTACAGAAATCAAGCGTGCCGACAATGATGTGACGAGCGAGAGTGCGCCAGATATTACTAAAAAAATACTGAGCATCCCTCATGAACAACGAAGTTGTAAAGTACTGCTTGTGGATGGTAAGCTTAGGCCCAGCAGTCTGTGGCGATGGTCGACTTTAAATAGAACGCGGCGACCGTATCCTTTAGTGAAGGATTTCGTATCCTATGTTTGGATTAGGAGGAGTCTTGAAATTCTTGGATGTAAAATGATTTTCTTGCCCCCTATTATTGACATTGAACGTCGTTTCGCAGTAACATCGATGTCGAACACAAAGACTTTCCTGCCTGCTAATGCTGACGCCATGCAACGTCTGAGGGATGAAATGGCAAAGAAGCGGGCGGCAAAGAAGAATCAGTAGGCCGACAAGTCAAAAGAGAGCGAGGCTGTTGAGCATGTGCATATTTATACTTCGTCCCCTGAGCGTCCTATGGGATGGAAGAGACAAAGGAAGGACTCGACAGTCGATGCGAGAAAGAAAGTTGGGCCTAGTTCAAAGAAAAAGGCTGTCGAAACTTTCGAGCCCGACTCGTCGATGGTGTTGCTTTCCTCCGGGATTTCATCGTTCGGAGATCCTGCTGGATTTCTCTCCCGGTCGAGCGAATTCCTCCTTGACGCTGATGAGGAAATTTTGAAAAAGAAAAAGCCGAAGGATGTTATTGATACGGGCGTACTCTCAGCGTTCCAGGTAGTTTATTTTGACTTGTCGTTTCGACTGGTACCCCTTTTTTTTTTTTTTTTTTTTTTTTTTAATTATGACATTGCTTTTGCAGGCTTTGCAGGCGCAGTTGTATCTTCGCGATAGGTACAAGTCGACTAACGACAAGTGTCAGAAGTTAAAAAAGGTGAACGACGTTCTTAAAGCAGAAAAAGCCAAAGCTGATGCTCATCTGAATGATCTAGAGCAGAAAGTTTCTGTTCTAGAGAATAACTTGAAGAGCATGGAAGAAGAGAGAGATCGTCACCGTGAGGAGTCGACGGAAGCGAGGGCAATGGTGGCTGAGAAGGAAGGCCAAGTTGCTAGTTTGAAGGATCAGCTCACGTCGATCGCCTCTATAGCGATATGTAAGGCCAGGGCAGAGTTGTTTAAAGAATATCTGTCAGGTCAGCATATCAATTGGGATCGTGCAGAAATGCAAGAGGTGATCGACACCTGCGATGAGATGCTTAGGCTGGAAGGGTCTTCGCCTGAGGAAGAAGCGGACGCTGGGGAGAATGCTGACAAGACCCTTGAACAGTCGACAAGCGTGAACGACAATGCTGCTGATCCACCAATCGACTAAGGCTTCAAATTTTTTTTTTTCCTTTTTTTAAAATTTGTTGATGATTCGGTCGACCTCGACCTATATTTTGTTTTGTAATGGATGTTATGGTCGACTTCGACCATTAAAATTTCTTGCCCTTGTATCTCGCTTTTTGACTAAATAAAGTTACCTTTTGATTCGACTCTCTTATGCAGTGATAGTATTGAATTTGTGTGAGATATAAGCCTGTATACCCATGCCCATGAATGAGTCGATCGACTTGTGTAAAAAAATGTATGAGACAAGCCTGTAAACTTACGCCCATAAATGAGTCGATCGACTTGTGTAAAAAAATGTATGAGACAAGCCTGTAAACTCATGCCCATACGTAAGTCGGTCAACATAGTAATTTTGTCAAAAAGTTTGTAGTATGATCTCATTGTCGATGACTGTAGTTCAAAATTTGATTTCACGTGTTTATGGTCGACGAAACCTTTTATAGATAGTATCGCGTACATGCGTTTTTTTGGTCGACAAGACCTTGTTACAAATAATATCGCGTACATGCGCTTGTCAGTTGAAATAACCTTGTTACAAATAATATCGCGTATATGCGTTTTTTGTTTTTAGTTGACATATTTGCAGTCGACATCTGTTTAGTTGACATATTTACAGTCGACATCTGTCCCCAGTGCTATGTTTCGTTTTCAGTCGACATATTTGCAGTCGACATCTGTCCCTAGTACTATTCCCCCAACTCTTAACATGTGTTTGTCGTAAAAGACTGTTGAGAGTTTGACACCTGGTTGAAGGTTGCGAGCGTCGTATCTGAATTAAAACAGTGATTGCTTGTCGATGTCGACAGCTAAATTGTATATATTTTTGTGAGCTCAGGTTTGCACTTAGTTGCACTAAGTCGTCATCATTGCTCCTTGGGGGTCACTTTGTTAATAGGGAATTGTCGATGGAACATAAAAAATGATATTTAAAGAATTGAAATAGCAAGTTTAGAAATGGTGCTGTTTTAGATGTAGTGCGTTCCAGCTGTTATGCCGCTCTCGACCGTTGAGGCCTCGTATTTTGTATGCTCCCCGCTCGACGACATCTGTTATTTGATAAGGTCCTTCCCATGTCGGCCCTAATTTCCCGGTGCCTTCTTCCTTTGTATTTTGGAAAACTCTTCGTAGTACCCAATCGTGGAGTTTGAAGACTCCGACCCTAACCTTTTTATTGTAATGTCGAGCGACTTGTTGTTGGTAAGACTGAGTTCTTAGGGCTGCACGATCTCGTCGTTCATCGAGGTGGTCAAGTTCGAAACTGAGCTCCAAGTTGTTCTGTTCTTCATCTGGATTTTTGCTGCGGGCGGTCGACAGCCTGGTTTCGATTGGGATGACTGCTTCTGACCCGTAGACGAGTGAGAAGGGAGTTTCCCTTGTCGACCGTCGTGGGGTAGTTCTATATGACCATAAGATTTCTGGAAGTTTCTCTGCCTATTGGCTTTTTTCAGCTTCCAATCGTTTCTTCAATGTGTTGACAATTGTCTTGTTGGTTGACTCCGCTTGTCCATTTGCTTGAGGATATCGTGGAGTTGAGAAACTTAACTTGATTGCATATTTGTCGCAGAAATTTTTGAAGTCGTACGAAATGAATTGGGACCCATTGTCGGTCACTATCTCCTTTGGGACCCTAAACCTGCATATAATATTTTTCCATATAAAATTACGTACCTCAATGTCGCGTACTTGTTGATATACTCCGACTTCAACCCATTTGGTGAAGCAGTTTGTCAAGACTAACATGTAGACGACACCGCCAGGCGCAGCTGGGAGCTTACCTACAATATCCATTCCCCATTTCATAAAAGGCCAAGGGGCCGAAATTGAATTCAACATACCTGGGGGGAGATGTGATATCGGTGCGAAGCGTTGGCACTTGTCGCATGACTTGACGTGATTTTGAGAGTCAATTCGCATAGTCGGCCAGTAATATCCTACTGTGATGGCTCTGTTCGACAAGCTATGGGCGCCGAAATGATTTCCGCATTCCTCGTGGTGCAAACTTTTCAAGACGTCGTACGCTTCTCAAGGGGTCACACATCTCAAGTATGGGCCAGTGAATGATTTCTTGTAAAGTTTACCATACAGGATGCAGAACTTGGCTGCTTTCGCTTTGATTTTCCTTGCCTCTGTCCTGTCGTCTGGTAGAATGTCTGCTTGGAGGTAACTGAAGATTAACTCTATCCAGCATCTTCCGTTGTCGACTGGTGCCAGTATTTCTGATTCTTGAATTGATGGAGACATGAGATGGATTATAGGAACCGATTTTGAACTGTTCGTTGTCGTCGAACCAAGGCTTGCCAGTGCGTCTGCTCGTGTGTTTTCGGATCTGGGTATTTGTTCGATTGAAAACTCGTCGAAAGTCGACTGTAGCTGTTTGACTTTGTTTAGATAGGCCGACATTCTCTAATCCCTTGCCTCATACGTGCCATTTACTTGTCGAACGACTAATTGGGAGTCGCTTCGAACTTTAATGATTTTCACATTTAGGCTTTTTGCGAGGTCGAGCCCGGCGATTAAGGCTTCATATTCAGCTTCGTTGTTCGTTGCATGAAAACCACAGTGGATTGACTGCTCCAGTATGTCCCCTTGTGGCGATTCGAGTACCAATCCTAACCCGCTTCCTTTGATGCTACTTGAACCGTCGACTGACAAGATCCATTTACCGGGTGTAGCTGTTTCTGTGAATGCAACCAGTTCCTGTTCGGCCTGCACATTTTCACCAGGGGTAAAATCCGCAATAAAATCGGCTAGTACCTGTGATTTCATCGCTGATCGCGGGTGGAAACTGATGTCATATTCGCTGAGTTCTACTGCCTACTTCGTCAGTAGACCTGAAAGTTCAAGTTTATGAAGTATATTTTTGAGGGGGTAAGCAGTTAATACCTTAATTGAGTGGCATTGGAAGCATGGTCTGAGTTTGCGGGCTGCCATCACAAGAGCTAGAGCTAGCTTCTCCAGTCGACTGTATCTGGTTTCGATGTCGAGCAGAGTTTTGCTTACGTAGTAGACTGGATGCTGATTGTTATCCTCTTCTCTAACTAAGACTGCACTTACGGCTGTGTCAGATACAGCTAGGTATATGAATAGTGTTTCGTTGTCCTTCTGTTTCGACAGTAATGGGGGCAACTTCAAATAGTTTTTCAAATCTTGCAATGCTTTCTCGCAGTCATCATTCCATTCGAACGTTTTGTTCTTCCTGAGGGTGTTAAAGAATGGGAGGCATCTTTCGGACAACTTTGATATGAATCGGTTCAGCGCTGCTACTCGACCGGTTAGTTTCTGTACGTCCTTCATGCATTTAGGCGACTCAATATTTTCGATCGACCGTATTTGATCTGGATTAGCTTCGACGCCTCTTTGGGTGACCAGGTAGGCTAGAAATTTCTCTGAAGACACACCAAAAGAACACTTAGTAGGGTTTAGTTTCATACCGTATTGGTCGAGTACGTTGAACGACTGCCTCAGATGGTTGATATGTTGTTGGGCGACTAACGACTTGACCAACATGTCGTCGATGTAGACTTCCATCGTCGATCCAAGCATCTTGGCGAACATTTTGTTGACTAGCCTCTGGTATGTTGCACCTTCATTTTTTAAACCAAACGGCATTACTTTGTAACAAAAGATACCTCTTTCGGTGACGAAGGCAGTCTTTTCTTGGTCGTCTGGATGCATCAGAATCTGGTTGTAACCAGAGTAAGCGTCCATGAAGCTCAATAATTCATGCCCTGCAGTTGCATCGACCAGCATGTCGATGTGGGGAAGTGGAAATGAATCCTTGGGACATGCCTTGTTGAGATCAGTGAAGTCGATGCAGACTCGCCACTTCCCGTTTTTCTTCTTTACAACCACGACGTTTGCCAGCCAGTCTGGATATTTTCTTCTCTCACTGAACCGATGTCGAACAACTTTTGTATCTCTTCGTTGATCACTTTGTTCCTTTCAGGAGCGAATTTTCTTCTTTTTTGTTTAACTGGCTGATGGTCTGGGTCGACTTGTAGTCGGTGAACCATTACTTCTGGGTCGATTCCGATCATGTCTTCATGCGACCAGGCAAAGCTGTTGCGGCGTTCTCTCAAGAATTCGACTAACTGCTTTCTGATGTCGTCTGGTAACCTCGACCCGATGAATACTTTATGATCTGGTTGGTCTGGGTCAATAGATACCTCGTCGAGTTCCTCCATGTTCTGCTTGGTTGGAGTCGACTCGACCTTGGCTTCCTGTAATTGCTACAATTCCTGTTTCTTCTTTTTTAAAGCGTTTTGGTAGCACTCCCTAGCGGCTCTTTGCTCTCCTTTAATCTCTTTAACTCCCCACTTGGTTGGAAATTTGATCAGCTGATGGTAAGTCGACGGGATTGCCTTCAACTCGTGTATCCAGGGTCTGTCGAGTATGGCGTTGTAAGGGGATTGGCAATCGAGCACTAGGAAATTAATGTACAGGTTGACTCCTTCGGCGTAGACTGGTAGCACAATTTCGCATAGAGTGATTTTTTGTTCTCCACTGAACCCGGTCAACATAGTCGTTCGACGACTGAGCTTCGATTCGTCGACCTGCATTTCTCTCAGAGCACTGTTAAATAAAATATTGTATGAACTGCCATTATCGATTAAAATGCGTTTAGTTAAACAATTAGCAACATGCAAAGAAATGACTAAAGCATCATGGTGGGGAGAGAACAAATCTGATTTATCGGTCGATCGAAAGGTGATCGAAAGGTGACAGTTTCATCGACTTTGGATGGGTGTTCTCGATTTGGCTGGATTTCGGTGTTTGACACTTGTCGTGTGTGTCTTTTGGCTGCTAAGTAGCTTGCGCCACTGACCTTGGATCCACCGGAAATGCAATTGATCACCCTATCTTGTCTAGGAGGGTCTGGAGGGCTGTCGACTGCACCGGTTTGCCTTTGGTCGTCGCGTCTTGCATAAGTTTGCTTTCCCTTGTCGGTTAGGAATTCTCGTAGATGTCCTTGTTTCAGCAGCTCAACAACCTCAAATTTTAGGGCGGTACAATCTTCCGTGCGATGGCCGTGGTCACCATGGAACTCGCATCGAAGTTTTGGATCCCTATGTTCGGGAAGGGCGTTCATTTTTCGCGGCCACTTGATCGTTTTGCCCATTTCTCTCATAACTGCAACGAGGTCGACTGGTTCAATGCTGAGGTTGTATTCTAGTGCTTCCACCTTTGGTCGACTTGATCTTGGAATACCGCGCCCGTAGGTGCTTCTCTCACCAGAACTTTCATGTCGCGACTAGATATTTCTTCTGTCGCTTGTCGGATATGGTTCTCACCGTCTGTCGTTAGACTTCCTATCGATTCGATCGTTTCGTCGACCCCCATAGTAGCTACTGTTGGCTTTTCCAACAAAGTTTGCCTCATCTTCTTCCCACTTGATTTGGGCCCATGCTTTTGCCAATACATCTTCCATTGTCCTGCAAGGGTATTTGGTAAGTTCCTTGTATAGATCAGAATCAAACCTGAGACCTTTCTTGAAGGCGTAGATGGCAGTCGCCTGGTTGCAATGCGGGATCTGCACTTTTTCTTTGTTGAAACGTCCGACGTAGGCTCGCAAGTTTTCGCCAGTCCTCTGCATTATAGTGTAGAGGTCGTCCGATAATTTTTCCAGCTTGCGGCTGCTTGCAAATTGCTCCACTAACGTGTCCGTCAGCTGTGCAAAAGAGTCAATAGAATTATTAGGTAAATTTGTGTACCATTGTAGGGCAGGACCACTTAGTCTAGATCCAAAGGCCTTGCACATGCACGCTTCTCTAAGGTCACGTGGGATTGCGGCGGTGAACATCCTCTGCTTGTATTGTGCTATATGGTCGTCCGGATCGGTCGTCCCTTCGTACTGCTTCATGTTCAGGAAGTTTAACTTCTTAGGCATCTCCATGAGAGCTATTGCATCGATGAAGGGTGAGTCGGTGAAGCTGTTAGCGGTACTTTTCTTGATGGGAGCTGGGACTCCTGGGATTCTCTGGATGAGAGCTTCCATTTCTGCAAACCTGCGAGAGAATTCTAGGTTAGCAGATAAATGTAAGTCTGGTCCGGGTTTTACCAATCCGGGTGTCGACTGGAGAGACATAATCGTCTTTGGGATATTGTTTGGTTGTTGATCTACTGTCGGATCTTGTTCGTTCAAAGCATCGTTTCTAGCGGGTACGTCATTGAGGTCGATCTCAACCCTTACCGTCTGAAGTGTTGGTCGATTCTGATGGTCGACCGGATTTGCTTCTGGTGCGGTGGGGTTACCTGGAACTCTCCGAATAGGTCGATCGACGTCGTGATCAACGTTTGATGTAGACGCTGGATGCTCCGAAGTGGCTGAATCGGGAACTACTCCGTCGACCAGCGTTCTCAGTTCTTCGTTTGCCGCCCGGATTGTGGCATTTTCCACCTTGAGCGCTTGTAGCCTCTCAGCACTTGCGGCCATTTGGGCGGTCAACGTAGTGATCTGCTCTTCGACGGTTGGGTTAGATCCGTTTCCGGCCATGTTGAGTTATAGTTAAGATAGATTGATTTGAACTCGAAGGTAGCTGCAATGGGCCCCATAGTGGGCGCTAAACTGTAGGTGGTCGATCGAATTGGTATGCCGAATGGGTCGGGTAGAATCAGGCCCAAAGCAACTAAGCTGGAAGTTGGATGAATGACGTTGGTTGTCGTCTGCGGATGGTCGACTGGACTTAGCTGAACCTGCAAAAGAACTTAAAACAATAATACGATATAGAGAAATGAGAAAGGTGGGGGCTGATGATAGCCTTAGATATGCTTGGGCTGAGCAATGCAGTCAGGTGACTGATGACTGAGTTCCGATGACCGGAATCAAATTATAATCAGAATTTCAGTATATCTTTAATCGAGAGAATTTAGAGAGTTTTTTAGTGGAGGAGCCTTCTCATTTATAGTAGTGGAAGTAACTCCAACGTTCACTGATCATGCTGTGATCGTGGGCGAGATTTAGGGGGGATACTGGGAGAGATTCTCTCTTCCAATTATCCACCAAACCCAACGGAAGTTTTGACTTGGTCATTCAAAGACCAAGTCATGCTGCTGACATGTGTTGGATCGACCAACTCGACGGGCTTGGGTTGGGTCTTTTTGATACAAGGTCTGGGCTTTATCCCATTGGGCCTGTGGACCATTTTTGGCTACCACACAATAGACGAATTTAGGAGAAATATAGGAGATAGAGTAGGCAATTTTGCTTTAATATTCGATGATCTTTAAAGGTGCCTTATATAGGCTTACAAATAATAACATCTCCTGATAACAGGCACACAAACTACCCACTAACAAGAGAATTAAACCCACTAACAACATGGTCCCCAAACAAGAGAAACCCATGCATCCACTAACAGCAGCTAATAAACGTGACTAATTCATGCTTGATTGCTTGACTACTTCTTGCCTTGTCTCTTAATGCATGGAACCACTTGCATAACCGTTGATATGTTGTTTGCATGAGAACCCCTGCACATGATAAGCACTAAAAATACTAACATTAATTTAACTCTCCACTCACTCAATTATTAACATAATTAATGCACATATCATAGCAATTGATGTGTATCAAATACACACAGCAGAATTTAGAAGAGAAAAGAGTGAGAAAGAGAGAAAAAAGTAGATTTTAGGAGCAATATTCATTCATTCATAATCCTCTACAAATAACTTCCAGGCCTTATATAAGCCAAATGAAAGCACAATGAGAACACATGATCTCAACTGCTATCAACTGCTAACAATGAGAACACATGACTTCAACAACTGCTAATAACCAAAATACACCACTAAGTACTAATACACGAAATAAGGGAAATATGGGGGCATTATTCCACATGTTGGCCACATGTAAAGAACCCATTTATTTCATCAAACAACCTAAGACTAAGTCCTAATCTGCATGGCTTGTTGTATGGCTTTGAGACATATCACAAACATGTGAAGAAGACAAGTGTTATTCCTTAATTATATATGTAGTGTAAATTGTTGTCTTTGTTCATGCAGAGCATGCTTCCAGTTGCTTCCTTAATTATATATGTAGTGTAAATTGCTGTCTTTATCAAACATGCTTGCAGTTGCAGATGCTTGCAATTACCGTCTTTATTTATGGCATTCCTTTAAATATCATTAACAACTACTGAATTTAAGGCCATGATTATCTGGATGGGCTAAATTGAAATTGAAATGTGTTTTCTTATAGGAAACCGTTAATCAGATTAGGAGCCAACATGCCTGCAAGACCAGAGCGAATGGCTAGAAGGAGTGACTTTGATCAGTAAGAGTTTGGAAATAAAGATACATCACTGCTGTTGAAGTAAAAAGAGAATTTGCCAATAGCATCTTGGCTTGCTGCACCCTTGTAGAGAATTGTCGGGAATGCTGCAGTTCTTTGGTTTTAGGTTGAGCAACAGAAATATTCCAGAATTCAAAAGTAGTACCTTGTGTAAATGATGAGCCTTTACGTGTAAATAATGCAACTTTATGTGTAAATTTTAGAAAGTACAAAAATGTATCTGTACATGCAATTTTAATATGCAACTTCTTGTGCAACTTATATTTGTGATTGTGATTTGTGTGAACGGTGTAGAGATTGTTGTATGGCTGTTAGAAGTGTGATATTTACAGGGACCAAAAAAAGATATGGATTTGTTGAAATTTCAAATGACATTTTGTCAAAATTTTGTAAATAATGTACTAAGGCCAAATTTTTAACATTATTATTCCATAGAACTTGACAATATCAACTTGCGACAATTTTTTTTTCCTTTCATTTCTCATTCTTTTATGTGTTATTTAAGCTTCAATTTAATGTTTCTTTATGCATTCTAGACTGAGTAATTTGAATTTGATTCTGGAAAGTGGAAACACATCAAAGATCTAGATCCATTAGGCACTACTCATCACAAGAAGATGAATACTAAACCATAGAAATCAAGATCACAAAATTTGATCTTATGTTGCAAATCATGACCTTAATTCAAAACCGTTGACAAATAAATTGATTTTTTTTATTAAAAAAAATGTTTTTGCTTTTCGGGTCAATGGTAACCCAATATTAGTTCACTCATGATCCGAAGAACAAATTCAGGGCTTCGGGTTGCCCCCTACCCAAAGGGCTAATTTGTTCTTCGGGTCATCCATGACTCGAAGAACAAATTTAGAGCTTCAGGTAAGGGGCAACCCAAAGCCCTGAATTTGTTCTTCGGGCCAATGGTGACCCGATATTGGGTCATTCATGAACCGAAGAACAATTTCAGGGCTTCAGTTTCCCCCCTACCCGAAGGTCTAAATTTGTTCTTTAGGTCACTCATGACCGAAAGAACAATTTCAGGGCTCGGGTTGCCCCCTACCCAAAGCTTTAAATTTGTTCTTTGGGTCAGGTGTGACCCGAAGAACAAATTTAGACCTTTGGGTAGGGGGCAACCTGAAGCCCTGAATTTGTTCTTCGAGTCACCATTGACTCGAGGAACAATTGAGGGTAGTGGTGGCCACAGTTTAACCGGAACCGTACGGACCAAACCAGACAGAAAATTGAAACCAACGGTTTGAAAACCAGTCCCTACGGTTTCGGTTTTGGTTTTGGTTTCGGTTTCGGTTTCTGTTTGGGTCCTCCAAAAACCGACGGTTTAACTGACGATTTTGTCAGCTGTTAAACTACCGATTTGAACAAAAAAAAAATTCGACCAATTAGAAGCTGCCATGTGGCACTTTTTTGAAGAAAAAAAAAACCGTTCAAAACGGAAATTGACACCAAAACCTCCGGTTTCTTAACCGAAACCTTAAAACCACCGGTTTGAAACCATGTACCAAACCGAATTTTTGGTTTCAGTTTCGGTTTCGGTTTTGGTTTCGGTTTCGGTTTTGGGTGGCCACCGAACCGAACCGAAACCAAATTGTGGCCCACACTAATTGAGGGCAATATATCATTGTTATAGGTAAAAATCGTCGTGAAGGACATGTCATCATCATAAGAGGCCACATAAGCAGGAGTCAAGATAAGTCAAATCGAAGGGGCAGAAATCCCCCACAGTAACTTACTCGGGAAAAATTAAAGCAACCCGACCACAAACGAAGAAAATCGGCTCGGGTAGCAAAGCTTGCTCGGGCATACTCGGGATTCGATAAAAAAGATAGTCGCCAGCATTCACACCCCGAACACGTGTGCAGAATCAGCAACCAGCATTCCCACAATAAACAACGGTGTGGCTGCCCAGAGTTCAACAAGGAAACAAATAGGTTTCCCGCAAATAAAGGAGAAAGAGTCAGTCCCAAACTCGGGCTCAGCCAAATCGGGAAACATGTTACACTCAAAAAGGAAACAGAATCTGTCTAGGACTGGACAATCGCCCAAAACTTGGGCACCACGACACCAAACCCTAGCGGCACCCATAAACCCTAGTAACATTATGTATAAATACCCCTGTAACACACAAAATAAGGGGTACGCGAGAAATAGTAAGAGAGATCAGAGTGCAGTATTTTTGTAACAGTTCTTCATAGTGGATTTTACTTCGTTGCTAAAGCAACAACCCGTGGATGTTTCTCCGGTCATCGGAGTTTTACCACGTAATTGTGTTTATTATTCTTCTTGCTCTTCAACCATTCCCATTCAAAAAATAATATAAACCTAAATCAAATCGTTGACTGGGTGACCACGAAAAATCACCATCAACAATTAGCGTTAGAAGGAGGGGGACCTGACCAGAAAACTTGTGAAACAATGGCTGGCGAAGGAGATGGTAGCGATTCCAGATACAGTCAAGGTTTGCCAAATAACGAGCTGAAGGATAAAACCACCCTCAATACTGTGGATGCAACCTTAACAACGGCAGACCAATCAACTGCCCTAGTTGGTATCCAACGTTTCCCTACAACTAATGAAGAAATTGTGCAACGATTCCGTGCTTCTCTGCAGCAACTTATATCAGACGCAACAAGGCAAGGGATTGACCTTTCCACTACGGAGGGTTTGATGTCGCCCTATAATCTGTCCGCTCCAAATCAGCAGGCAACGAGATTGCGTTCCATAGTGGTGATACCAACCCCTGACGTACCCCTAAAGGCAAGACGAGATCCTACAGGCAGGCTAGAGATTTTGTCTGAAAGATTAGCCAGGGGTAGTAAGGAGCATAGAGAGGAGAATGATTCTGACAGAGGGTATGACCAGGATCGGATGGCCAGGGATCGAGACCATCCCAGGAGACGTACTCACCGGAGGGATCGGTCATCGTCCTTGGAGGAAAGTGAGCATAATCATCATCGCAAGCGCCAAAGGGGCACAGTTCGGCTGCACGGCCTAAATCGAGAACACAGAGAGTTGAATCCGGAGGAAAGGGGCCAAAAGCCGACCATAAGTCAGAATTTCAATGCGATGGGGGAACCAGAAGGAGACAGGGACATACTCATACAGAGCTTGACCCGGGAAGTTCAGAATAATCGTCGACAAATGGATGCTTTAGTCAGGCGGTATGGGCGTAATGAGTTGTCAGATGACGAATCCTTTAGCCCTTTCACCAATGGAGTCCTGAGGATGCCTTTCCCGGAGAGATTCAGGATGCCACACGTAGAGCAGTTCAAGAAAGATACCGATCCGAAAGAACATGTCCTGAGGTATAGGAGCGCTATGGCACAATATGTCCACAATGACGCACTGCTATGTTTGAATTTTCCACAGACTCTTGGGGATCTAGGTTTTTGGTGGTTCGGTAGATTGCCAGCGGCGAGCATAGGTAGCTTCAGCGAACTGAGGAAAGCTTTCTCAAGGCAGTTCCTCGGGAATGTACACAGGAAGAAATCAGTGGCTCACTTGTCCCGGCTCAAATAGGGAAAAGACGAGTCGCTGAAGAAATACTTGGGAAGGTTCGGTCAGGAAGTGTCGAATATTGGGAGTGCGAACGATGAAGCCATCATTGCAGCATTCATCAACAACCTTCAGAATGGCCAACTATCCTTTGATCTAAGAAGAGCTCGCCTAACCAGTTACGCAGACATGATGGACATAGCTGGGGGCTATGCCTTAGTCGAGGAAGAAGAGATTGCGACAGGAGGTTACTTTGTACATGGTGGTCGTCCAGAAGGAGCCAAAACAAAAGACCAAGCTAAGGCACCAGAAACCAAAGGTGACAAGCTAAAGAACAAAGCACGAGATGGACGGGCCGCCGGGCTTATGATCTAAAGACCGATCAGCGCTGCCAAAAATTCCAAGGCAGGTACATGAATTACACCCCGTTGAAAAAAGACCAGGATGAGGTATTAGCTATCTTGGAAGAAAAGAATATGTCCAAAGAGCCGCCTAAGCAGTCAACTTATGCTCGGAGGTATACCACCAAGTATTGCAGATTCCATAAAGAGAACGGACATGAGACATCCAAGTGCTTCCAACTAAGGGATCACATCGAGACCCTCATCTGAGAAGGGCACCTAAAGGATATTGTCCTGAAAAAAGTTGAAAAGGCAGGTGGACAGAAAGATAGCCAACAGGGTGGACGGGAAAGGAAGCTGAGTCCCAAGAGAGCTGGAGATGAAGGAGCAATCAACACCATCTTTGGTGGGCCAGCAACAGGCAAAAGTAACAGAGAGAGAACCCAGGAAATTTGGGAAGCCATGGAAGCCCGAAGAGACCTCGATGTCAACTTCATCGAACCCGATCCGAAAAGGATCAAGGAAGGCTGGGACCCAATCATCTTCATAGAGGCTGATTCTCATGGAGTAGATGTAAAGCCAAATGATGCGTTGGTCATCAGTGCTCGAATTGGGCACAGGGAGGTTCATCGGATCTTGATTGATAATGGAAGCTCAGCGGATATCCTAAGTGCGGAGGTATAAGATCTGTTGAGATTAGATGGAAAGGAATTGCAGCCCTTTCATACCCCACTCAGAAGGTTTGGCGGGGCAGAGGTAAGGTCACTCGGCACAGTAAAACTACCAGTGAAGATCGGGAAGGCCCCCTGTCAGAAAACAGTGTTGCTTGATTTTATGGTTGTAGATACAGAGAATTGGCCATACAACTCCCTACTCGGCCGACCATTCCTGAATAAAGCAAGGGCAGTAACGGTAACGTATTCCCTCATGATGAAATTCCCAACTGAATATGGGGTAGGCGTGGTCAAAGGATCACAAGAGATGGCGTGAAGAGCGAATCTGCTGGTTTACAAGGATAGGGAAGTACACCAGTTATGCACTATATCAGCCGAGCAAGCCAATGAACCTGAGGAGCAAGCAGAGGCACCGAAGGAATTTGAACTAGACCCCAGAGAAGAGCCTGAAGCAAAAAAAGATGAGCCGAGTAGAACAGTGAAGATAGGAGCAAGCCTAAGTGGGCACATCAAAGCCAAACTCATCACATTACTGAGGGATTACCGGGATGTGTTCACTTGGAGTCATAAATATATGCCCGGCATAGATACAAAGGTGATATCGCATTATCTCTCCATCGACTCGGAGTTCCGCCTAGTGGTACAAAAGAGAAGATTGTTCAATCTAGAGAGAAGCATCGCAATCAAGAAAGAAGTGGAGAAGTTGCTTTCCGCAGGGTCAATAAGGAAAGTCAAATACCCGGAGTGGGTAGCCAATGTAGTGTTAGTCAAGAAAAAGAACAATCAATGAAGGATGTGTGTGGATTTCACGGATTTAAACAAAGCTTGTCCGAAAGACAGCTTCCCACTGTCAAGAATTGACCAGTTGGTAGATACGACTGCAGGACACGAACTGCTGAGTTTCATGGATGCTTACTCGGGATATAATTAGATCCGGATGAACAAGGTAGATGAAGAAAAAACAGCTTTCACCACGGATCAAGGATTGTATTGCTACAAGGTGATGCCATTCGGATTAAAGAATGCTGAGGCAACGTACCAGAGGTTGGTGAACAGTATATTCGCTCGGCAGATTGGGAGAAACATGGAGGTCTATGTGGATGACATGTTGACCAAAAGCTCCACGGTGGAAAAACATTCAAAAGATTTGAAGGAAACCTTTGATGTCCTGAGAAGGTAAAAGATGAAGCTCAACCCAAGCAAATGTGTGTTCGGAGTACCGTCAGGAAGGTTTTTAGGTTTTCAGGTACACCAAAGAGGAATTGAGGTAAATCCCGAGAAGATTAAAGCATTAGAAGAAATGGCTTCACCAAAGACATTGAAGGATGTGCAGAGGCTGATGAGATGTCTTGCATCACTCAACCGGTTCATAGCAAAATCAACAGACAAGTGCGCCCCATTCTTCAGAGCAATAAAAAATGGAAAAGGGCTCGAATGGAGCAAAGAAGGTGAAACAGCCTTTTAGAAGTTGAAAGAGTATTTAGGAAGAGCACCCATTCTTTCAAAACTGGTGGTCAGAGAAACACTGTACTTGTACCTCTCGGTTACAGAAGTGGCGACAAGTTCGGTATTGATTCGGTTAGAGGAAGGAATACAAAGACCGGTGTATTACACAAGTAAGGCGTTGCTACCGGTAGAAACCAGGTATTCGCCAGTTGAGAAAATAGCGTTGGCCCTGATCACAGCAGCCAGGAAATTAAGGCCGTATTTTCAAGCACATACAATAGAAGTATACACAGACTGCCCGTTGAAACTCATCCTCCAAAAGTCGGAGCTATCAGGAAGATTAACCAAGTGGGTAGTGGAACTCAGCGAATTCGACATCAGGTACACGCCAAAAGCAGCAATTAAGGGGCAGGCGGTGTCAGATTTTATAGCAGAATTCACCGAGCCGGATGCCGAGGTAAGACGGATAATGGAAGATGAACAAGCTAGTGAGTTCCAATGGAAGTTGCATGTAGACGGATCATCAAACACACATGGCAGCGGGGTAGGAATAGTCATAACAACCCCGGAAGGAGACGCTGTGGAGTGTGCCATGAGGTTCGATTTCAAAGCAACCAACAATCAAGCAGAGTATGAAGCTTTGTTGGCCGGCTTAGGGGTCTGTATAGTATTGGGAGCAGATGAGTTGGAAATTACAGCGACTCACAGGTTGTGGTTAACCAGGTATTGGACGAATACCAGGCGAGGGAGGAGCACATGATAGCTTACTTGGACATTGCAAAAAGATTGCTCAGAAAATTCAAGATGTACAAAATCTTTCAGATCCCTCGAGAAGAGAACGAAAAAGCAGATGCCTTATCCAAATTAGCTTCAGCCACCATGAGTATCAGATCCAAAGTGAAATTCCCTTAAGCAATATAGTGTAAATATACCTAGAGGGGGGGGTGAATAGGTATAGGCTCCAAATTCTTCCAATTTAAAAATAATGCGGAATATAACAAAGAAAATGCACACTTGATTAGATTTAGCAAATGAGTTGATTTCACTAATACAAGAGTTAATCAATTTACAAGATATGCAATCAAAGTAAGATATGGAAGATAAAGAAAAAAAAATAAAAACAAAATGAACACAAGTGTTTTTACGTGGTAAAACCTCAAAGAGGAAACATCCACGGGTTGATACCACAACCACCGGCAAAGCAATCCACTATATGAAAAGGACTTACATACTCAAGCTATCAACACATGATATCCACTCAAGCTATCAACTCCTAATCTACCCTTGGGCTAGTGAATCACCAAGCCTACTTCCTATCCGAGATGTATCCTACACCTCTAGAAAGCAACTTCCTATCCAAGATGCTCACGTCTCTAGGAAGATTTCTTGCTTGCCTATCCGGATCCTCCCGACCCTAGACAAGACTTCCTTGCTTGATTATCCGAGTCCTCCCGACTCTAATCAAGACTTCCTTGCTCTATCCACAAAGCTTCACTCACTTTGCTAGAGACTTCAACCTAATGCAAGGCTATGATCTAAGTGATGCAAGTGATGCAAACACAAACAAATTAAGCTAGATGATCAATCAAGCAAAATGTACATGTTCATTGACAATCTAGAATATACTTCCAACACACAATCACAAAGATTATCTAGAAATCAAGACATGTAAATCAATAAGAACAAGGTATGAATATTCAATATATCACACTAAAAACCTAGTTCTTAGATCATGAAATTAAACATAGAAAATAACATGAAGCACATCACACATACATTTTCTAGAATCAATTTCATGATAAATCAAGTTTAGCACATATATGTTCAAAACAAATCACAAAGCTAAAACTCAATTAACTAATGATCAAACACCCCTAGCATATGATCTAACATGCCTCTCAACAAATTTCATCAATCAAATAGTAAGAATCAAAAGAAGATCAAAGATGAAATTGAAAAAGAAGAAGTTGAACAAACAACCTTGACCTCGGACTGAAAATCGATCAACTGAGAAAAATGGTGATGTCAGCTGCCTCTGGAAATGCTTGGGATTTGTAGCTCTCTTCAAGACCAACAATTTGGGCTCTTGAATCGATTGATTTCGAGTTCGTATGAGAAAGTTATGATCAAAATAAGAAAATGAAAAATTGAAGAAAACTGCAGAATTTTCGTGAAAAATGTTCTTGAAAATCCACTAGTGTTTTGAAGGGAAGGAGAAGTGATTAAAAGGAGGAGAGAGAAGGTTTTCAGGGCCAATACGAAGAGGCCATGTCACCCACCCCGTGGGGGGCGCGTGGGCCTCACGGGACCAGAGAGGGTCCCTGGCCGTGGGCCCCACGGCCTCCCTCACGGGGAGGGCACACGTGGTCTCATGGCCACTCTAGCCTCTCTCACGCACTCTCACGTTCTTCAGCCGTATCTTGGGCATCCGAACTCTGATTTCAAATCCGTTTTTGGATTACGAACCGTGACTCTCTCATGCAAGACGATGACTACACAACTTTGAAAAATAGTTGAGAAATAATCTTGGAAAATGATGATGAAGTCAACTCAACGAATGAGAACGAAAAGTAGCGTAGCTACATCGTTTGGACTCGAAACCTTATGAATGAGTAACCGAAACGACCGGAACTCAATAAGGCATCAAATAAGAACATGTTCAAGTCCAAAACACAAAATACACAAACAAATAAACACATATTCACACAAGCATGCCATATCAAAGAGATAGTCACAAAGAATGCAATTCTACAATGTTTGTCTATACAAGATCAATGCGTGAGCATACTATGAGATGTGTGAATGTGTTATACCAAATGTTTGAACCACGATGCAGGGACACACATGTATGAATTGTGTATGTGTGCGCTAACGCCTTGCAAGAGGATAGGAGTCAAGATATACCTTTGACGCTTTTCACCTCTTAAAGACGACTTTTGCACTAGACGTTGCTCTTCACTTTTTAAGCTTCCTTTCTTCAAAGAATATCCTAAGCAACAACTAATACATAATATGGAGTGTTTTGCAATGGAATCAAGCCAATACAAATCATAAACCTTACAATCTCCCCCTTTGGCGTGCCAAGCATTGATCCAGGAGCACCTGATTTGACCTAGCCCCTTCCTGACAAGCTAACTCAACCCGAGCACGGCGGTCTTCGCTCTCCTTTAATTGGGCTTCTAGCCGTTTTATTCTTTCCTCCTGGGCTTCACCGGTTCGATAGGCCTCGGACATCTCGACTACCATCTACATAAAATCAATAGTGAATATTTAAGTAAAGCCACAGCAACAAAAGAAAATGCAAAATTATACATATAGTTGAAGCGTTACTCACATAAGAAGCGCTGTTGAAAAAGCTACAGAGTCGGTTAGACGGAGTACCAACCCTGAGGCAACTCCAATGATCCTCCCCAATGTAAGTATGGCCCGAGGACATGGCTTTTAACATGGACCGGGGGGTAGGATCACCAGGTTGACTCGGTAAACCCGAGCCACTAGCACTAGCATCGGGCATGACAACAGATGTTTGAGCTTGGGGAAAAGAGCCGCCAAAGCTTCCAGCCTAAGTCTCAGCATGATCTCTGGGAGGTAAAGGAAAAAAGCCTATCTTCAGCCCTAACGCTAGTCTCCTCATCGCCCGAGGACGAATCAACATAGGCAACCACCCGGGGAATCTTGGGAGCAGGACGCCCTGGAGAAAATGAAGCCTTCGTTTTTTCGGATTGCCTCCCGCGAGTGTCAAGGTTGGAAGTAAGATCCTCCACCTCAACATCAACCCCAACGTCAGGTGATGAGGGGACAGAAGTTGGTGTAGTGCCAGAGGGCCCCCCGGCCTCGTCGAAGCCTTGAGACACGGCAGCCGCTTCATCAAAAGCAGGACCCCTCAGACTGCCATGATTATTAGGCGAGTGGCCCCGCTCATTCTCAAGTTGCCTCCCGCGAGTGTTCAAATCAGCAGCAGGATCTTCAGAATCCGGGTCAGGATGTCTCAACTCAGCATCACCATCCGCGGAAGAAGGAACAGGAATTGATTTGGGAGGGACCGAAACTTCGGGGCCCACTGCACCAAAAGGCTCCCTAGCTGGCTCAGCATCCCGCGGCACATTATAAGGCTCCCCAACCTTCTCTTTACCCTTGAGCCTTGAGCCTTGAGCAGGCAAGACTGTCTGCTTGTGTAGCTACCTCGTCTGCAGGGGGTTCACTCGGATTTTGCATGTCCCCCGCAAGGTCAGCCTCCTCACCAGCATCGCGAGTCTCCTGAGGTGTGTATTCGGGGACACCCTCATTATGTTCCTCCTCAGGGGTATCTTCTGGAGAACTCTCGTCAGAATCACCTTCTAGAGGCGTAATCCCAGCCGCTTCTTGGCGCAAAGCCTCTTTTCGACTGGCTTCAACCACAGATTTCATCCGGTGCGCCTGGACGTCACAAACGATATCTACATCGTACACTGGAAAAGAAGGAACTCGTGATCATTGAGCCGACCAAACAAAATATTAGTTAGGCAAAAAATAATATGGAAATGAAACAAGAAAAACTCACGGCGTCGCCGATGGGCAGAAATCTGAAGGAAAAGGCGAGCTTTTATCATCTTGCTCTCGCTGTAGAGGTACAACTTGCCTCTTTTTGCCAAAGGCCGCACCGCTGCTCGGGCCAGAGCCACAAGCTCGCTATCGGTATAAGTCGGAGTCGCTCGGTTCCAACGCTCAGGCGAGTAAAAATATCAAGGGACCTTGTACGTCACCCGAGTCTCATCAAGGTCAAAAGAAATCGATTAGCCCCAATGACCACCAACGAAGAACCAGCTGTTCTTCCAAAATTTGTTAAAAGAAGGGAAGCCCCAAACAAAACCCTTCATCTTCTCTTCAGTGGTCGACTCAACTTGGCCGCGAACCTCCACATCCTTTGGAATCCAATGCTCGGGCTTAGTCGAGTAAAGAAAATAAATTCCCGACTTGCCTAGCGACCTCAATGAATAAAAGTGCCTGATCTCGCGAGGAGTAGGAGGTGGCCTCTTCATTCGGTGCCACATGTGCCACATGCACATCATGATCCTATAACTATTCGGGGTCAACTGAGCAGGGGCGAGTTGGCCTTCTGTAAGAAACCAAGTAATGAAAGGCTAGAGTGGAAGGGTCACGCCGTAAGAAAGCATTGCCCCATAAACAGCCACCATGCCCGGCGGGGGGTTCCATGCTGCGCGACCTTCAGTCGGGCTCAACTGAACGCGGTCGATATCCAAGTCAAATAGACCTATGTATTTGCTTACTTCGGTGGGACCGACCACGTTCGGCTCAACATCATAAGCGCATGCATGATCGGGGGAAAAAACGAGGTGAGCTGCCTGATGCTCCTCCTCCACGTCACTCTCATGCAATCTCTGAGTCCCGATACGACTCTCTCGGGAATGGGAGTCCTTGTACACCTTGCGTTTGCTACCATGCTTCCCCATTCGTCTCCACCACGGTCGAATAGAACTAGGGTTAGAGGTAGATGAATTCGACTGAACCTCGGGGTGATAAGACTCCTCGGGGTGGTAAGACTCGGGGGTTGTAGAATTAGAAGAAACAGAATGAACTTCGGAAGTAGGAGGGTTGTCGCGCTAAATTCCAGAAACGTCAACGTCAACGTCAACGTCAACGTCAGTGAAACGTGGTTGATCGGAGGGAGGATCCTCTAATAACCTGTGAACAATCGTGGCAGTGAGAGCATCATTTTGTTCTATAGCAATCATACCAACAGTAAAAAGACGATGCCTAGCTGTAGAATCCATGAGAACTAACCTTGATGTATCGGAAAACTAAAGTTACACGGATTGCAGAGGAAGAGTCTTCAAGAAAAGATCTGGGGGTTGAAGCTGATTATCTCGGCAAGGCAAGACTAAGAAGCTCTTAAGTTCAAGATGCGTTGGAGAACAGAACAAGGTTCCCAGAAATTCCCAGAAATTCCCAAAAATACAACAGATCCAGGCAAACTTCTCTCTCAAAGAAATACGAAAATGGCAGAGGAAGAAATAGAGATGAGAAAATAAGTGCAAAGCCGATATATATAGGCAACATATCGATTTCAAAAAAGACCAAAACCCTAGGAGAAACGCGGAGAAGCGGGAAAAACAGAGGGACGTGGGTCGTGATGTCGGCTGCACGCAGGAGAGCAGAGGGGTTATGTCTCATAAATACATTATACCACAGCCAAACAGAAAGAGACAGGTGGCAACCAGAGAGCGCCTTGAGCCGTCGTAGAGTGGAAGCGTCACCATCAAGAGATTTCTGAAATGAGTGGTAAATTGAATGTATGCGGTCGCAATTAAGACACGTCATTAAATGCTTCGAATCAAACGAGGATGCATTAATGCTGAAAACGACAAACGAAGACGAGTTATAACAAAAGGAAGTATATGAAGTTAAATACTTGTCCCGAGAAGACCTAACTTGGCACAATCGGCTCAAATATTTAAGGGGGTATTGTTATAGGTAAAAATCGTCGTGAAGGACACGTCATCACCATAAGAGGCCACGTAAGCAGGAGTCAAGAAAAGTCAAATCGAAGGGGCAGAAATCCCCCACAGTAACTTACTCGGGAAAGATTAAAGCAACCCGACCACAAACGAAGAAAATCGGCTCGGGCAGCAAAGCTTGCTCGGGCATACTCGGGATTCGATAAAAAAGATAGTCGCCAGCATTCACACCCTGAACGCGTGGGCAGAATCAGCAACCAGCATCCCCACAATAAACAACGGTGTGGCTGCCCAGAGTTCAACAAGGAAACAAATAGGTTTCCCGCAAATAAAGGAGAAAGAGTCAGTCCCAAACTCGGACTCAGCCAAATCGGGAAACATGTTACACTCAAGAAGGCAAAAGAATCTGTCTAGGACTGGACAATCGCCCAAAACTTGGGCACCATGACACCAAACCCTAGCGGCACCCACAAACCCTAGTAACATTATGTATAAATACCCCTGTAACACACAAAATAAGGGGTATGCGAGAAATAGCAAGAGAGATCAGAGTGCAGTATTTTTGTAACAGTTCTTCATAGTGGATTTTACTTTGTTGCTAAGGCAACAACCCGTGGATGTTTCTTCGGTCATCGGAGTTTTACCACGTAATTGCGTTTATTATTCTTCTTGCTCTTCAATCATTCCCATTCAAAAAATAGTATAAACCTAAATCAAATCGTTGACTGGGTGACCACGAAAAATCACCGTCAACAATCATTAAGGGTAGTTTATTCTTTTAGGGGCAATTTTGCTATAAAAAAAAATAATAAAAAAAATATAAAATAAAAAAAAATTATAGGGTATGTTTGCAATTTAGGCCCTCAAAGAGGGCATTATTACTAAAATCCCTATTTAGTTTCCTTTTCAAAAAAATATATTAATTAGTTTTCTATTTATGTTAAAAAAAAAGAAAAAAAAGTTTCCTACTTTTTTTAAAAGGTAAAATTATTATTCCAAGACTAAAACACAACTATATCCGACCATTCATATCTTTTTGAACTAAAGAATCAAAGCATGAATGGAAATCCTAGATTCAGACCAAGTCTTTCAAAAAAAAAAAAAAAAAAATCATATGATTTTTTAATAGTCACCTTACATTTATAGAGAATGAGTTATCCCAACAAGGTAAAATTGTTTGGATTTGTTTTTTTTATGAATATTTAAGTTTATTTAAAAAATTTTTGAAAGGAATATTTTATTAACTTTCATATTCAACATTTACATATATAGTTCAATTTTTTTCGGATAAATATTTTTTGTTGTCTAAAGGGTGTATTCAATTAAGATTTTTAAGGACATTTAAAGACATTTTGTAAGTGACAGATTTTCATAGATTTCTACGAACTTTTATAAATCCACATGGACTTTTATTGATTTGTTTAGACATGTATCTCAGACTTTTATGGATTTGTTTAAACATCTATGAACTTTCATGGATTTGTTATCTCTGACTTATATTATAGATAGAGAATTATACCACTATATGGTCCAATAACACAATCTATACACTCAATCAATATGATTCATTAATATAATTTGCAGTACTAACAACAATATCTGCTTTCTTCCTTTTCTCTTCTATTACTTTTTACCTCCTTAATCAGCTATTTCCCTTTCCAGTTCTCCATTTGGACTTTGCTTATGGCTTCCATTTTTTTTTTTTTTTTTTTTTTTTTTTTTTTTTTTTTTGTTGTTGTTGTCATGCATTATGTTTCAATAAAAGAAACGTATCACGTTATCTATATAATAATTTAATAACATACGTCTATGCATCTATTTATGAATTTAATTAAAAACCATGTATGGATTTTTGCCTGAATGTTTTTGTTAACCGAAAATTGTCACTTAGGGTGATTTTCCAATTAACAACTCTAATGACTGAAATCGGGGTAGATCTCAGTCGGAGAGATATCAAGTAGTTTGATACCTATAGATTCTCAGTAAAGCAAGTTAAATACAACGATAATGGTGAATCAAAAATAACGTAGCAATAGGTAGGGATGGCAATGGGGCAAGTCGGGGTTAGGGAATGCTTTTCCATCCCCATCCCCGCCTCCCAAAATCATCCCTATCCCCGTCCCAGTCCCCGCATTAAGAGAAGCGGGGTCGAGGGCGAGGATTCCCCGTTGGAGGGGCCTTCCCCATATCCGCCCCATTCCCCGTCTAATATAACTGTACATTTAAAATTTACAACTTAAAACAAAAAACAAAAAATAAAGTATAAATTCATATTTAGTTTAAAATCAAAGATTCTATAAAACAAACCAACTTTTAAAGTTTAGTTTTAAAAAAAATAATAAAAAATAAAAAAACTATTTATGTTTAAAAAATTAATGTTAAATGATTTTAAAAATCTAATCAACATATAAAATATTTTAAATATCTAAAGATGACTTACAGGACAATTTAGATATAAACTAGACATCATTTTAGGGAGAGTTATATAATTGGAACTTTGAAAGTGTGTTAGATTCTTACGTAAAGCTGAAAAGCATTATTGATTGCCTGATTGGTGTTGGTGAAAAAAAAGAAAGAAAGTTAATAACAAATTATTTATAATTTTGTGGCATATCTAACTTCAAACACTATTGACATATGACACCATTATGGATCATGAGTACGTCTCTAAAACCTGAATTGATTAGGCTCTATAAATATAATCTAGAACTGAAATACAACTCCGGCTAGGTAATCATTTTAGATATTATATGCATGAGAAAATTGATTTATAATTTTCTCATAGACTCAAACAGATTAAAGGTAATGTGATGCCAAAGCACATTGAAAGTGTTCATTATATATATCGGGGCGGGGAGTGCTTCCCCCGTCCCCGCCCCGCTTCACTTTCGGGGATAAGACTTTGTCCCTATCCCTGTCCCTGTCAATGGAGATTTTAGATAGCTATGGTGATAGGGTAAAAGCTTAGTTGGCAATGGCGATGGAGCTCTCATGCATGTCGATAAGTGGAAAAATGTAAAGTAAGGTTAAGCATTCAAATTGCAGTCCCTTTCCTCTGCGATAATATGATGTATATATAGTCCCAATGCTTGCTGAGCATTCATCTAAATTCGGTCCAGTGACCTAGAGATTTTCGGGATGTTCCATGGCAATTGGCGAAAAGATCGTAGGATTGATTCTAGGAATCAAGCAATCCCTTATTTGGCGGATTTTGATAGAGTTGGCTTGTTTTTCAAATAGAACTCTTGAGTGGTAGGAAAGAATCAACTTCCTCGTTATTAAAACGTTGTCGTTACACTGTCTTTCTTTGTAGCTTGATCTTGGCATGCCTGCTCTTACCTCGATACTTGGTGGTCCGCTAATCTGCTACTTGCTGTTTGGGTGGCCGGCTCTAGGAGGAATTGGGGTACATAGGCATCTTGCTTTCTACTTGATTATTAAACTTAGTCTAAGTGCACCAGGGTATCTGGATACCGGGATGCCGGATGTTAGCGGGGTACCAGGATCTTGCAGTAGTGGAGTCCTTGGAACTTGGCTTCTTTGTTTCCTAGTACCTTTGAGTCTTGCTAGGAACCTTTGATCCTGATTTGGACTGGTAGGAGGTTGTACCTGGCCAATTTTAAAGGCGGGGTATCGGGATGCTCTTCTATGGTGTCTTTCTATCTCGATTATTCCCCAATGTTGATGGAAAATTCTTCTTTAAACCTCTGCCATTTTTGGTGGTTAACAGTTTCATTGAAGGTTATGATTTTATCTACTAATTTTGCTCATGATTGTCATTTTATATATTGACTAGAAAACTTAATATTTTATTTTCAGTACATGTTTTCAAATTTCGCTGTAAATTTGTATGGAAAAGAGCTAAAACAAGACATCGATTAGAGATTTTGACGAAGAATAAAACTAGTTCAACATAATATAGAAACAATTTTTTTTTTCTTAATTGAATTCAACATATTCTCTTCCGTAGAATCTATACAATTGAATCATCAGGAGTAGTTCATCCAAAACAAAATAATTTCCTTGTAAAACGTTGATGACTTGATATCAATACAGAAGCATATTGCAAATTAAATGGTGCAGTTGCATCATTGACTTAAGCACTAAGCAAAGTATATCAGATGAAAATCAAAAGAGGTGGCAAGTGGTGTTTAATCCAATATTTTATAACAATATATACAATATTTTTACTATATATATGTATCAAATTCATTATTTATTAGATTGTAGTCGAAAAATCAGCAAGGGAAGATCATTGATCAGGATTATTTAAGCAAAGAAGAAGTGAGAAGAAACAACACGTTTCTGTTTTGAGAGAGAGAGAGAGAGAGAGAGAGAGAGAGAGCAAAGTCCACCAAAATCTTTGGAGAGAATGTTGGATATGTTATAGCATTTGATATTTATATCTCTCACCATCAAGTCCACCAAAATCCACCAAAATCCACCAAAATCCATGACCTACGAAAATCCTTTAAACTCTAGTCCTAATTGAATACACCTTGATTCTTGTAGACATTTTTAAAGTCTCAATTCAATACATCCGGATTCAGACTGATTCTTTAAAAGTCCATAGAAATATGAATTGAATACCACTTGATTAATATAGACTCTTTTAAAGTCCTTAAACGTCCGAATTGAATACACCAGGATTTATAATGTTTTTAAATGTCCTCAAGAATCCTAATTGAATACACCCCCAAAGTTATTTAATTTTAGTTGTGTATAGTAATATTTTCTACAAGTATTATTATTATTATTATTTAGGCAGAATCCAGAACTATATAAATAAAAAAGAAGAGAACCAAGAGAAGCATAGGCCAAACCAGCCACAAAAACACCGGGAGTAAATCTCCAACCAAAAAAGTGGCACGAAAGCCACAAAAGAAAACAAAAACATCAACAACAAAAAAAAAGACTCCCGACCCATGCAATCAACACAGATCTCTGAGAACCCGCCTCGTAGAACCATTCCCAATCCCACGAAAATTCCAATATAGGACACTAATCATCAGAAACCTTCGAAAAAGCTCGGGACCCGGACTTATAAGAAGCCAATCCGCGTGCAATCCTAGTGGACCTTCGAGTAATAGTAGTATCATCTAACTCTTCTTCCTTAACCTGGTCAGCCTAAGAAGAACCAACAATGAGGTGACGTTCAGCTTGGGAATCAGACAGTGGACGCTCAGGACCCTGGACCCGAACATTAGAGTCCGCAGCCAAAATAGGGGAACATGAAAATCCAGATCCATTCCTCAAAACAACCCGATCAACCCTCTCAATCCAAGGAGAAATTGTACTCGCCTTATCGTCTAACTTATCAACCGAAACCACTGATTGAGCAAAAGAAACCAACAGAACAGAATCCCTACCAACCTTTAACCCCTGCCCAACCATCAAAACAGTTGAAGAGATTGAGACAACGGCACTAACTGAAACATCAAGAATTGCATAAGGGCCCTCAGAAGAGCCAAGCTTTGATATTCATCACGTTCGTTTGAATAGACTATTTTTATTTTTAGTTGAAAAAAGTTTTCGACTGATTTCTTGAATTTGTCAAATATGAGGGGAACATCTGATTTGTGTTTGATAGGATAGAACCAAGTATATTTTGTAAAGTAATCCACAAAAATTATATAATACTGATAATTGTCCTAAGAGATGATTGGTGATGGCACCCCAAACGTCGGTATATAAAATTTGTAACAGAGAATTACTTGACACACTTGTTAAGCCAAACGATATTCTATGGCTTTTATTACATGACATGAATCATAATGACTAGAGAGAGACTGAGATACGGGTAGAGAAAAGGTAGTCACCAATTTTTTTTGAATGGATTCGGAGGGATGGCCTAGACGGCGGTGTCATAGGTTGGCAGTAGTTGTTGTGGTGGCTATGTATGCTATTGGAACAGATGCAAAGGATGGTGATGATGATATATATGGCCACCCATAGACGTTGTCCTTATTCTAGCCTCGCACCAATGATGCCCCCGTACTCAAATCCTTCACAATAAAAGAATCAGGTAAGAATTCAATGGATGTGGCATTTTGTTTGCAAAATTGTGAAACTGAAAGCAAATTCTTTTTGATGTGAGGAGCATATAACACATTATTAAGATTAAATAAGATATTTGAAGATGTGAGTTTTGTAGAACCAATATGAGATATTAGAATACCGTTACCGTCGCTAACCAGTATGTCTTCATTCCCATTGTAATTAGAGTGAACAGAGAGATTATGCAAGTCAGAGGTAATATGGTGCGATGCACCAGAGTCAACTAGCCATTTGTTGAAATTGGATTGTTGATCTGTGGTCGAGAGATTTGCCTAAGGCTAGCTGGGATTGTAGTTTGGCCTTGCTTGAGACCGACAAACCTTTGCTGTGTGCCCAATTTTGTCACAGAGTTGGCATATTGGCTTAGGTTGTCCATGGTTGCTGTTTGGTCGCCATGGTTAGTGTTGTGAGTTACTTGCTGGAGCAAAATTCCTCACTGTGTTATAGGAAGAATTGCTGTTAAAGGGAGAGTAGGAAGAGTTATGAAACCCTTGATTTCCTGAGTTGGTCTGTGGGTTGCTTGAGAATAAACTATTGCTATAATTGTTGTTTCCCATTCTATTGTTTTGAGGATTTCTAGAACCTGACTTGTTTTTATTGTTGTTGGAGTGATGATGGTTGTATTAGGTAGTGATTGGTGTTGTCACTTTCTTCCCTTCTTCTCGTTTTAGAAACGTCTCGTGATCTAGAATCTTATCGTGAAGCTTTTCAAATGTCATAGTTGTTTCTCTTGTGCGTATGGATGCATTCAGTTCTTTATAGTCATTACTGAGGCCATGGAGGGTGTGGACGACGATCTTAGCGTCACTCAGGGGGTACCCAATTAAGGCAAGGTCGTCAACAATTGTTTTGATGTGCTGCATGTATTTGGCTATGGTGGTACCTTCTTGAGAGGTCCTCATGAGTGTGGAAAGATGGGTGAGCATCCCGGTATTTGAACGATTGGTAGAAGTTGTTTCCAGCTTATTCCACGCTTCAGCAGAGCATTTGCAGGTGGAGATAAGTGGTGCAATGGTACCTGGAAGGGAGGCCTAAATAGCCTACAGTATTAGACAATCCTGACGCAGCCACTTCTTGTGATCTGGGTTTGAAACAGACTCAGTTCCTCCAGTGGTGTTGATGGTGGATAGGGATGGCAATGGATCGGATCGGGGATAGATACTCCATTATCCATCCTCGTATCCGTTTAAGATATGTATATCCATCCCCGCATCCGTTTAAGATATGTACATCCATCCCCTTTTCGAAATGAGCGGGGCGGATTCGGATAATCCGCGAATTTAGATAACGATATCCATCCCCGCTCCGTCTATATCCATATCCAATGAAAATATATATAAATTGTTGTAGTTTATAAGAGAAAAATATAACTAACGTGTATAATAGTACCTTTAATCCTATTTAAAAAGGAGAAACAAATACATTCAATCCTCAAATAACATAAATTCAACAAACCAAAAAAAAAAAAACAAAAACAAAAACCCCACAACTTCAAGATACAAACAAAATTAAATATAGAGTTTTAAATCAGTATTCACTTACAAAGAAACTCAGCAGCAAATCAGCAACAACCAACAACCAACAAGCAAATGTAGTCACAACTCTCCAGTCTTTCGGTCGCTTACTTTAGAAAAATAGATTTTAGGGTTTTGATGATAAAAAAATTAATAATAACTTATATAATTAAAATTAATAATTATATAATATTTTTTATATTTTTAAAATATTAAAATATTTAACGGATCCGGATGGGGATGGATATCCATAGACGATATCCATCCCCATATCCGAAAATTAAACGGATATTAGGATCGTATCCATCCCCGCTCCATCTCCAAAATAATAGTATCCATCCCCATTATGAATGGAGCGGATTCTTATGGATATCCATGTCCGTGGATAATTTTGCCATCCCTAATGGTGGATGCAGGACAAGGGTGTGTGCCATCAACATAACCTAGCAAGTCATAACCAAACAATAAATTAGAGAATTGAGATCTCCAAGAGGCATAATTTCCACCTCTAGATAACTTGAATGGGATTTGGGATGCATTATTGATAGAGATTTGATTATTGGTTTGTGTGGATGGGTTGGTACCAGTTGATACAACAACAGGTGTTTCGGAGGTTGAGGAGTTTGATGAATTTGATGAGTTAATTGGAGAAGACATTGTAGAGAAGGGGAAAGGAAAAAGAGGGAGATATAAGAGAGATATAAGGATTGGTTTTTAAGCTTGGTGGCTTGAGAGCTCTGATACCATATAGAAGCAGATGATATTGTATGAAAATGGGTTGTCCTTTTTCATTGATTGGAGGTTCTGTTATATACATGTCACATCACAATCACCTCATATCAATTGTATCCTATAATTGTGGACAATATCAAGGTGAGTGATTGCTGTCAATTACATCAAATGCATAAGGAAAGGAATTATATTCAAATGTGATTCCCAAAGAATGGTGCCTAGGATGTCTCTCTATCAGATGGCACTCATGAAAGAATACGAACATGGTTTAATTGGAAATGAGGTTCACAGATGTAAAAATTTCAGGTTGTCTAATTAGGATCAGTTAAGAATTCGATTGTATTTATGAGCTAAGCTTCTGAATGGTATTGAGTTTTATATTTTTGATTGTACCCTTACTTGACAGCTTAAGTTTTTGAGTACAGTAATTATTGTCATGGTATTAGAGCCCGCTTTGACCCAGGACTTCTGGGTTTGAATCCCCCCTGCATGCAATCTGTTAACCAATCGACACATGAAAATGTTTCCGAGCCTATTAAGAGTTGGAATTATTCATTTTCACCATGAAATTAACTTTGATTTTTATGTTCTGTATTACAGGAACTGCTATTGGACTTAATACAAAAGCTTTAACACGTGAGTTAACATGATTTTGGTCTATTTTTTGGTGGCAGTGATGAACCATTCTGAACTTAATTTCTTCTAAGATTTCCAATCATTATGGTTCGACCATTCAATGATTCCTTTCTTTGATTGCAACAATGTCAGCTTTTGGAATTGGCCTGTTGATCATAACTCTAGTCTTCTTCTTCAGGAAGAAACTATCATTCGTTAATGTCATGGTCTACTGGAAGAAGAAAACTAAGAATTATCAGAACATTGAGGCCTTCTTAAGGAACTGTGGATCCCTAGCTCTTAGAAGATATAGTTATTCAGAAATTAAGAAAATGACCAATTCATTCAAGCATAAACTAGGCCAAGGTGGCTATGGAGAAGTTTACAAAGGTAAGCTATTAGACGGTCAAAATGTGGTAGTGAGGGTCTTAAATGATTCGAAAGGTAATGGCGAAGAATTTATCAATGAGATGGCTAGCATCAGTAGAACTTCCCACGTAAACAAAGTTGGTCTTTTCGGGTATTGTTTTGAGGATCGTATAAGAGCTCTTGTCTATGAGTTTGTGCCTAATGAATCTCTTGAGAAGTTTATACATGGACAAAATCCAAGAGATAAGCAATTGAAGTGTGAAAAGCTATATCAAATTGCACTAGGTATAGCTCGAGGGTTAAAGTACTTACATCGTGGCTGTAGCACACGGATTTTGCACTTTGATATAAAACCTCATAACATTCTCCTTGATGAGGATTTCTGTCCAAAGATCTCCGATTTTTGCCTTGCTAAATTTGTCCTATGAAAGAAAGCATTATATCGATGACATGGGCATGGGGGACTGCTGGGTATATTGCCCCAGGAGTATTTTGTAGACATTTTGGAGAGGTGTCTCATAAGTCAGGTGTTTATAGCTATGGAATGATGGTTTTAAAAATGGCTGGAGGAAGAAAAAACCTTGATGTTGAGATTGGTCAAACCAGTGAAATATATTTTCCACATTGGATTTTCAAACGTCTTGAAGTAGATGAAGAACTTGGACTGCAAGGCATTGAAAATGAAGAGGATAATGAATGTGCGAAGAAGATGATAATAGTGAGCTTGTGGTGCATACAGACTAACCCTTCAAACCGGCCAACAATGGGTAGAGTGGTGGAAATGTTGGAAGGGAGACTTGATTCTTTGCAATTCCCACCCAAGCCATTCTTAACATCTACAAGTTCAAAGGTAGCAGATTCTGCAACTTCACTACTATGGTAAATTGTACTTTATGATGTATTGAAATGCATGTTTTCCTGTTAATGGATTGTGTTTATGGATATCTGTTAATAGGGGTGGGCACAAAAACCGAAACCGAATTAAACCGAACCGAACCGAACCGAAAAAGGGTGTTTGGTTTGGTTCGTAGCTTCTATTCGGTTCAAACTAATTTGAAATTTGAAAACCGAATTGAATTCGGTTCGGTTTTGGTTTTGGACATACAAAACCGAACCAAACCGAATAAACCGAATTATCTTAATTAATTATTTTGTAAGGTTTAATTTTATTATGGAATGTTTGTTGATGATGTTTTGTTTTGGACTATATTTTTTGACTTCTATTTTATAGAAGTTATTTATATTTTGATTGAGTATGTAGACTTAATATGATTGAAATTTTAGATTTGGATTGAAAATTGGGTTGTAATTTGTTTAAATTATTTTTTACATATTATGTTTTCTTGAAAAAGTTTAAGCCTAAATGCCAAAAATGCAACTTAAAGGCCCAAAAAATTAAAAAGCATATAAAAAACCTTCAAAGCCCAATAGGCCCAAAACCGAATTGAATCGAGCCGAACCGAACTGAGATAAAGGTGTTCGGTTCAATTCGGTTTTCAGGTTCAAATGGTTCAAACCGATTCACATTTTCAAAAACCGAATAGATATTGGTTCAATACGGTTTTGGCCAAAACCGAACCGAACCAAACCATGTCCACCCCTATCTGTTAATAATAAATTCCAAGTACACTATCCGTGCCAATGATTTTTATTTTTTTAATTAATAATAAGGTTACATTTTCCATGGAATATTATTGTCCATAAGGTTGAGGCAGCATTTGAGATTCTTTCACTCTAATTAACTTCAGAGAGTTTGTTTGCTATGCTCATAGCCAAATTCAAAACATATGTTGACTGCTTCATGTTAAGCCACCAGCAGCCATGTCAAAACCTTCCCATTTGCACAGTTCAATGCATTTTGATAACATACCTTCATGTTAATTTCTAAGAACACTGCCGTTTTCTAAGAATACCAACCTTACCATTTTTTGGACATCTTCTAATAATTAAGAATCTTTTAGACATCATTATGCTCTCAAAGCCTCATTTTCTTCTACCTCTAATAAAAATATGTAACCCCATCTCTTGTCTTCAAGGTTTTGATCCTCAGCCATGTAAAGTGCTCGATTTCTGATGTGCAATCCCATTTGTCTTTGAAATAAAGACACAAAAAAAGTAATTGTCAACTGAAAAATGATATTTTGTCCCCATTTTATACGGAAAACTCCATCTCTACTCGTGTCTAGTAATTATCTACCATATCATTATTTGAACAAGACAAACATGCTAATCATATTTCCACGAAAGACCTCTACATTTAGAATATAATAAGAATATTAAAAAAAATTTCTTTTATCTTTCGGAGCTTCTTGAAGACTTAAAAAAGTGAAGTCTATGCATTTTGTCCACAAGTTTATGGTTAATTTCCAGTTGAGAGTATGAAAAATAGAAAAATATTAAATAAAATAACATGTTTGCTACCTGATTGATCAATGATAAATTAGATCCCACAAGAGAGAAACAATTTCTAATAAATCTGTTTAATATGCTAATTGATCCAATGATTATGTTGTATAAGCTGAGGTTAATAACTAATCAAATATGTTTATTATTATTATTATTATTATTATTATTATTATATGACATGATTTTAGTCTGGTGGATATAGATTTATTTTTCTTTTACAATATCATTTAAGTTTGTGGACCATTCAATAAAGTTTTTGTTTTGTTATGACATGATTTCCAAGTCTTTGGTATTTGATTTCCAAGTCAACTGACGTGCTACAAAGGTTAAACAACTGAACATGTGGAGAGGAAACAATAACACAAGTGATCGTCAAACTCTTGAGGTAGATTTTGTTGTTTCCCAAATGGCTCATTTCCTCAGCAATTCCCAAATGGCTTATCTTGTGTTCTTCCTTATCTTTCACCGGTTACTTCTCTCTTTATCTGAAGAAGAAATTGATGTGAAAATTGTCAAAAGTCAAAACACAAAATAATTAGGCAAAATAAATGCAAAGCGGAAAAAGATAAATTTACGTGGTTCCTCATAAAGCCTACGTCCATGAGCAGAGATGAAAAAAAATTCGCTATGATCAATGGAGATTACCAAAGAGTAACTCAGAATCAAACACAAATCCCAAAACCTTATTACACCTAAAGATCTCTCAAAAGAGACTTATTTCCTTTATAAAAAAAATAAAAAATAAAAATAAAAATTTAAAAAAAAAATTTTAAAAAATCTTAATACCTTTAACAGTCCAATCTAATTTAAATGGACTTCAAATTTAAAAATTAAAAAAAAAAAAAGAATTAAATAAAAAAATCTTAACACCTTTAATAGTTCGTCAATTCCACCAACAACACAAATCACAATCCCTTCCTAATTTGGTGCAATTTGTTCAAAAAGAAAAAATTAAAAGGAAAAAAGCTCAAATTAGATTGGACTGTCCTTTTTTTTTTTAAATGAAAAATTCCATTTTTTTATTCTTAATTTTCAATTAATCTTATTTTTCTTTCCAAAATTAAAAAATCTTAATTTTAAAAACAGTTTTTTTTTTTCACTTAATCTTCATTTTAAATTACCTTAAAAAAAATCTTCATTTTAAAATATTTATTAAATTATATATATATATATAATGCTTCAAATGACTAAACTATCCTTAGTTTTGATAGTGAAAATTGGTCTACGGTTTAATATGACCAACTTTGACTAACGGCAAAGAAAATAAGTGTCAATTATCAATAAAATTATTTATGTGTGTAAAAGAGCAAACCTCAAGGGAGTTTGGTGTAATTAGTTCTTTTATATTTTTGGTGAATCAGGGGTATTTTTGTTCTTTATGATTTTTTAATGGTCAACTCTCACACTTAACAGTCAAACCCTAACAGCAGTGGAGGTTAGTGTCAATTAAAGATAAAGTTGTTTCCGTATGTAAAAGAGCAAACCTCAGGGGAGTTTGGTGTAATTTGTTCTTATATTATTTTTAATTTGATTCTCATTTTGACTGTTGGATTGGATCAATCCAACGATCATGATAGGATCCTGGAAACTTGTTACAATCTGGAATCCTGTAGGTGATAGTTATATATATATAAAGGAAATAGTACTTTTTAACCAAAAAATTAAGGGGGTTTCTATTTTTAACAGGAATTAGTGTTTTCAATGATTTTACCAAACTTTCCACTGAAGAGACAAATTTACCCCCACACCGGATTAAACACACTAGGAATTAAACGCACAAATTAAACACTTTAGGAATTAAACTTGTGGTATGTTTAATTGATGAAAAATGGTGGCGTGTTTAATTGAAGAAGAACGTTGTTGTGTTTAAATGATGAATACTGGTGGTGTGTTTAATTGAAAAAAAAAAAAAAAAAAACTAGTGTGTTTAATTTAAGAATGCAGGTGGTGTATTTAATAGAAGAAGACCAGTGTGTTTAATTGAAAAAGACCGGTAAGGGGCATCCTTTTAGGCGGGAAATGCCTGATCTGATCCTTACCATCCCTTTGGATCAGGTGCATGGGTGGCACGGCTTAAAGGGTCGTGATTGCACCACCTATGCTTCCCTGCTGATCTGGCCCATTAGAAGTTAGGTAAGGGTCCTGGTTCTTAAGCTAAAGGACGTCCAGTGGATCCACACCACTGCTTCAAATCGAGTTGGTGGGTGACACACTCCCTTGAGGGCTAAGATCGCTCCACCTATGCCCTATAGTGTTTCAGGTGCTTCAGTGGCATTGTTAAGGCACTTTGATGGCGATTCGTGTTGCTCTGGTTGGTTGGGGTTATGCTCCTAGCTGGAAGGAGCTGTCGCTTTCACTGTTCCGCCTGGTAGGGGACAACGTCAGCGTCTATCGCAATGCGCTTGACATGCATTCTTCACCAAGTTTTCCTTCCTTACCTTAGAGACCTCATACATCCCTTTTTTCTAGGAAAAACCAGCTTCCTTTTTCACGAATAGGATGGTTGACATTTGGTAAGGCTTAGGTGGGGTGAGATCTAACCGTTGGTGAGGTGCGATTATGAGGGGATCCCACCCGTTGGCTTCTCATTTTTCCTTCTTCATGTTTGTTATCCTAGCATTAATTGCTCAACTACTCACTGCAGGTTGCCCCCGGTTCCCTTTTTCTTCCATGTGACCTTGTTTTAGGGTTAGCATCAACCTTCACCACGGTTAACTACTTGGTGGGTGGGTTTGAGTCGTTCTAGAAGGTTCCTGAGGTACTCGATGATTTGGTTGAGGTTCCAAGCGTCATCCGTCGCTTGGTGAGCAGGTCTGAACTGCCCCACCCTGCTTGCCAATAGTGGGTCCCTAAATGTTAGGTTGTGCCCTCCGTTGGTTTAGGTCTGGTAGTTGCGGCCTGCTACTTCTAGCGACCGGGCACCATCCCGAACTAGGTCTTCTTAGAGTACTGACGTTGCCAGGGTCAAGCCTTGTTGGGATCAAGTCCCTCTAGGGACCGGATCTCATCGCTTCCTCAGTCCTTACTAGCGGGGAAAATGCTTCTTTGGTGAGGTTGCCAATTTTTATGATTAACATATATATATATATATATATATACAACTTTTCTCCTCAGTGCGCACTGATAAATATATATATATATATATATATCTATGCTTTGCATGCAAACCATTAGATTCAATTGATTTGACTCGATCTGCATGCACTTGTTAGTGCTTATCCATAATCTATGACCCACATAAAATGCACTAATGTATTTTATATTAGTACGCATTGAGGAGAAAAGGACTATATAAATATATATATATATATATATATATGAAAGTTCTCTAGTCAAATCCACCCTGAAATATTTATTTCAGGACGTCCTCCCACAGCCACATGTTCACATGTGGGGCTCATGATTGTTAAAAAATAAATAAGCCCCACATGTGAACATGTGGCTGTGGGAGAAGGTCTTGAAATAAATATTTTAGGGTGACCTGACTAAAGAACCACCATATATATATATATAGTGAATCTCTCATAAGGGATCCCTTATTTTAATTTTGGTAAGAACAACCATGAAATCACATCTATTTGAATGAATTTTGATCTGATTTTTTTGTGTGGATGATAAGTTCATTGAAAAATACCTATCAATAATATTTGAAATTTTTTCAAATACTATAACTATTCATTCCAATTATTTCAAATATGAAGGCATCAGAAAAATGAGCGAAATATAGAAAATTCAAGAAAAATAGTTTTAGTGCTCGAAAAATTTTCAAATTTTATTCATATGTAGATTTCAATGAATTTATCATCCATAAAAAAATTCAGATCAAAATTCATTCAAATAGATGTGATTTCATGGTAGTCCTTAATGAAATTTAAAATAAGGGATCCCTTATGAGAGACTCAATATATATATATATATATATATATGGAACACACACCGACGCTGCTCTTCCTTGCATAGAAGGTGTTTGATCATATTCCCCAGTTAAAGTTTGATGTTTGTCAGGTCTTTCTCCAGCTAAGTTCAAGGTCTCAATTATGGAGAAGGGGAAATGATGAGAGAGAAAGTTAGAGAGAGAGGCTCGAGCTTCCATGAGGTTGGGGAGAGGAGGGATTTTAGGGAAAACTTGTTTACAATTTTTGTAGACAATCTGAACCTTAAGGTTGATCATAGGAGTTTATGGGAAATTTTCATGAAGTGTGGAAGGGTGAGAGATATGTTTATTTCATCTAAAAAGAGTGCAAGAAGTAACAGCTTTACTTTTGTACGTTTTGAATCCTTAGAGGAAGCAACAATGGTGGCAAAACAGACATATGGCTTGGCTATCCATGGGTGGCTGTTAAGAACGAAGGTAGCTTCATATGATTGGAAAAATCAAAGGTCAAGTGCTTAAAGTGGCTTGGTTTCGAAGGTTCGAGATGGAGGAGGAAGTGTGGGAGATTTTAGAGTTAACTTTCAGCAAGTTCAATATCATGACAATCTGTCTTTTGTGGTTGTGTTGAAAAGGAATTGGACAGGTAATAGGGAATGTGGTGGGAGGATGGAAAAGGAAATGGTTAGATGTTTTTGGGAAGGAAATACTAGTGCAGATGTGTGGTTATCAGTCTATGCTGTAGGTGTACTTAATTTTTTCTTTAATGTCTTAAGTGTGAATAATAGATTATTCAATAGAGGCATTCCCTTTTCTACTTCTTATTTAGGATACAAGATGATTCTTTGGATGTTTAAATCGAAGAAGGATAGCATAGAGTTCATTAAGAACATGTTTTTTTTTTGGATGACTGTTTCTCTTCTATGGAAAAGTGGTCCTCGAAGCTTACTTCTAATTCAAGACCAATATGGATCGTGTTCTTGGGGGTTCCTTTGAATTGCTGGAGTGCCTCCTTCTTTTTGAAGGTTGGTGGAGTCCTTGGTGAATCATTATTAGTGGATGATAATACTTTTCATAGAAGGAGTTTAGATAAAAGGAAGAGTGTTGGTTTTGCTTCCTTTTGATCGGAAATGTCCTGATAAGTTAGAGGTGGTGGAAGATATGAGTTCGTTTGTTATTTCAGTGGCAGAAAGTAGACTTCTAATGGATCTTCAATGGCTAGAGATGCAGTTGGGTTTGAAGATGGAGGATTCCATCTCTATTTTAAATCTTTTGCCCGATTTGGAAGAAGGAGGGAAGCAGTCAAAGACAGTAGGGTCTCTTGATCCTATTCGGTTCATATATAGGTCAAGCTATAGCTGTCACTTTGGAAAAAAAACATTAAAGAGATAAGGGAGGATAGTGTTAAAATTGCTAGACAGCTCAAGCAAAATGTCAAAAGGGTGAGTATAGGTCCTGATGTGCAACAGTGTAGGCTTTTTCAGGACAATAATGAGTGTGTAGATGATGGATGCAGTGTTTAAAAAATTTCTTCTGCTAGGGGTAATAGCAGTGATGGTAACACCCTTTCATCACTTTCTAAATCAGAGGATGTAAGGGGATCATTTCAAAATTTTAAGTTTCAAAAGGATGGGAATTCTACAAAGTGTGGGCCTGGTAGGCTTCAGAAGGAAGATGGGTATGATCTTTCTCATATGATAGGTTTTAAGGGGCCCAATAAAACTTAGAATTTTTAGTTGTTAGAAGGCCTGGAATGAGGGGTTAAGATTGGTCCTTTAGAGTTTGAGGAAGGTGAAATAATAAGCCCAAAAGAAATGTATGGTGGTGGGAATGAAGATTTATGAATAAATGGCAGATGAGGCGTGGAACTATCAGTTTTAGGTCATGCTTTAGCTGGTGTAATTCGAAGCTAAAAGGATTCGATCAAAAAGGCTATGGATGGAAAGAATCCAGGTCGAAATGATGGGTCCAAGGTCAAAGGTTTATCTATGGTTTCTTCCGGTATTGCTAAGAATAAAAGAGAGAGACGTGGCATGGTTTTGTCAAAGAATCACAGTATGACTCTAAGGAGCTTCAGCGTTTGCTTGAATTCGAAGATTCAGAATTCTGAGTTAAATTCCAAGGAGGTTTGGAACTTAGAGGATAAAGTCGTGAAGGTTTTGGAAAAAGGTTTAGCCCTCGGCCTCAACTCCAAGTTTTTGCTCCCACTTTGGAGGAATGAACAAGGACATCAATAAAAGAATCCTCACTCCGCCCCACCTGCTGGAATCGACAAACTTGAGCAGCCACCACCGAAGCAGTAGGAGCCACTAAAGAAGTTAAACCTGGCGAATCAACTAGACTAGCAAAAGAAACCATACCCAAAATCGGATTTGAACCTGCCGAAGAATGAACCACAATTGAATCCAAATACCCTGAATCCTGCTGAATAACGGTAAAGACATTAGAAACTGAAACTTTCGCTTGAGGAAAAACCAGTTTATGAGCATGGTTGCAGGGAACCTGAAACCCCTCATCAGCAACAATCATGGCCGAACCATCTCTAGCCGAATCGGGCTTACTAGAACTAACAGGAATCCCCTTGCTAGACTTGTTCTAACGACAAACATTGGGAAATTGACCAATGGAGGAACAAGTAGAACATAAAGCTAGGAGATTCTCATATTCCACCGAAGTGAAAGAACTATGAGAATCATCCCTCTCAAGAAGCAAAGAAGACAGAGGCACAATAGACACCTTAATAACCACTAGAACACACGCAAAATGTCCAAAATCTCCCTCCATAGTAGCCCTGTCCAGCCGTAAAGGCACTTCGATCCCTCTAGCTAAATCATAAATAATTTTCGGATGCTAGTATTCCCATGATAGATCATAAAAACAGACCTAAACCTGAGCATTTGAAGACTTATGTAATGCAAGGTTAAAATCTGGAATCCAAGGCTGAAGCCGTAAAACACCTGGTTTGAGATTAAGAGACCCCAAACCCTAAACCCCAAACCCCAAACTCCAAACCCCAAACCCCAAACTCCAAACTCCAAACTCCAAACTCCAAACCAAATTCTTGTCAACATCTGAATTCAAGATAATCTGAAAGTACCCCTTACCTAAAGAAAGCAGCCTCCAAATAGAGTTCAACTTCCAAATAAACTGCATCTTGGCTTTAAGATCAACCAACTTCCAAGGCTTCTCACCACTAGAAAAGACAACCCAACCAATGAGAGAAAACTGATAAACCTCCAATCTAGACTTATAAGTAAAGGGATCCACCCGAACACCACCTGAACACCACCTTTTTTCGAAATAATCGAAGGACCAGAAACATTTTCCACTTGAATCGGGGTAGCCTTAAAAAGATCCGTATAAGAAGAGCCCCTAATAGATAACAGAGGTAAGGAAGAAGCCTCAATGCTCATCGGATCCATAGAGTTAGAAACCATTTAAACCACAACCAGAAAACCTAAACCCTAACCGCCATGCACATGAAAACAAAAAAGTTTTTTTTTTTTTTTTTTTTTGTGAACAATACCGTAAACAGTGCCACCATGTCACCCATGAACAGTGCCACACAGTGTCATGAACAGTGACCACTATAGTATGTGAACAGTGCCCCGTGAACAGTGCACGGATCCATATAGTACTCTATGAACAGTGTCGCTACAATATCTATGAAACAATTCCCGCTCCGCTACAGTACTAGCGCTGCTACAGTGCCATGAACAGTGCTGCTACAGTACGCCATGAACAGTGCCACCACATCATTTTCTACAAGTATTATCATATATATATATATATATATATATGTATATATGTATACAATTTTTCTATTATCAGTTCGAACTGACAAAAGATATATCAGTTCCTTGTATGTGGGTCATTGGATTTAAATACTTTGACTTGGCTGCATGCACTTGTCAAAGCATCTTTTAAATCCAATGGCCCACATGCAAGGAACTGATATATCTTTTGTCAGTTCGAACTGATAATAGAAAGATTGTATATGTATATATATACAGATTTTCTATTATCAGTTCGTCCTAACAATAAATATATCAGGACGAAGAATGTGGACCACTAGATTTACATACTTTGACTCAAAGTATATGCACTTGTCAAAACTTCTCCATAATTTATGGTCCACATTCTTCGTCCTAATATATTTATTGTCAGGACGAACTAACAATAGAAAGATTGTATATATATATATATATATCTGTCTCTCTATTATATATATATATATATCCGCCTCTCTATTATCAGTTCGAATTGATATAAAATATATCATTTCCTTGTATGTGGACCATTGGATTTAAAAGATGCTTTGATAAATGCATACAACTAAGTCAAAGTATTTAAATCTAATAGCCCACATGCAAGGAACCAATATATCTTTTGTCAGTTCGAACTGATAATAGAAAAATTGATATATAAATATATATATACAGATTTTCTATTATCAGTTCGAACTGACAATAAATATATCATGACAAATAATATGGACCACTAGATTTACATACTTTGACTCAAAGTGTATGCACTTATCAAAACTTCTCCATAATTTGTGGTCCACATTTTTCGTCCTAATATATTTATTGTCAGTTCGAACTGATAATAGAAAGACTGTATATATATATATATATATATATATTGCATTATCCCCTTTCTAGTTATTTTTATCTACCATGTATACAAAATTTGTTCAAAATCCAACTCATTTTGGTATATTTTATGTATTTAGAAGTTAAAAATTATTTATTTGAACAAAAAAATATGAATAAATAATTTAAATAATAATAAAATTGATTAGATAACAAAATAAGTATAGATGTGTGTATTCACTAAAATAAAGGGTAATTTTTACATTAAGTGGGGTTTATTTACAACCTAATTGTTTATTAAAAAATTTAATGAGGTATACTTACGAAAGGGGTGTAGATACAGTTTTGGAGAGGTGTAAATATTGTCACTCATTAAGTAATTCGGTTAAAAATTATTGTCAAACATTGGATAGTATTAAATTAATACTGTCCTACCCATTTATCTTGTCCAATCAGGTGTACCTAACAGGCCCTTAGAGCATCTCTAATGGTATAAGCAAATTTGAATCCTCAAAAGTTTCCACCTCAGCATTTAAGGATTGTTTTCAAGGATTGCTAAATTTGATGATTGTATAGTCCACAATGGTACACTTGTAATGATACATTATTATTATTATTTATTTTTTTTGTTGCTAAAATATAATAAATATATATAAAAGACAAGAAAAGGTATATAATATGGGTATTGATCTATTCATAATGAAGAGACAAATTTTACCTGATTGAAATTTTTGGGGTCGAAACAATGATAAGATACATAGGTGATCAGAGAAGAAAAAGAGGAAAAGAAAAAGCCACAGAAGAGAGAGAAAGAATAAAATTACAACATTTATTTTGGGTTAAGTTTGTATTTAATGATTGAAAGTCAATCTTCAAATTTGATTATTGAAGAGGCAATTTGATTGTTGATAACTACTATTGCTAAATTTTAGTGACTTTGTTGGACAGTGTTTATTTGTATAAATAATCAAATTTTGATTACTCTCCTACTTTTGAGGATACCATTGAAGATGCTCTTAGTCTACTAAATATAACCCTTTTGCTCTCGAGAGTTAAAAAGATTAATTTTTGTTGTTGTAGATTTCTTTCTCTGTTTCTAGAGTCCTGCAATAACATTCTTGATTTAGGGCCGGTTTGATATTGTTGTAACTTTTATAATAATCATTGTTAGCTATGCTGAAAGAATAATCAACTGTGAAGTTAATCAACTGATGTTTGGTTAATTGTGGTTTTAAAACTAACGTATAGCTCAAGAGCAGTATACATATGTTCGGTAATTTTTTTGTTTTGAGATTAGTTACAATGACTAAAATATACATAAGTTTAGGAACCTATTTCATTTTTTTTTTTTCATTAACTATATATATTAAATCAATATTTAAGTATAATATTTAAATTTTAAAAACAATTTCCATAAGAACAATAAAAATATTTTTAAAAGATTTTATAAATCAAATCAATATTTAAATAGAATATTTAATTTTGAGATGAACTAAGATATGTAAATGATTTTAACTTGATTTCATAAGAATAATAATAATGATATTTTAAAAGATACATTAAATGTTGAAATAGATTATTCCATAATCACTTTTAAAAAGTAACCATACTTACCAGATTATCAATTAATCACTTTTAAAAGTTTTACCAAACATCATTTTATGTCAAAATTATAAAATAATTTGATTTTAACTTTTGAGAAACAATACCAAACTAGTTCTTAGTACAATTTATGCCTTTAGAGATAGATAGAGATAATCCGCAAAAGTTTAGCATAAAACATTGTTGATTGGATATGACTTTTCTAATTGACCACCCCATCACTTTTCCAAAGTTTGGGGGACCATGTAGTGAAATCATTTCATGCCAGTAGGGATGGGCATTTCCCCATGGGGCCCCATCCCTCATGAGGTTTTAGGGGTAAATTTTGCCCCCAAATGGATTTTGGGGGTGGGGGTGGGGGTGGGGGTGGGGGCAAACTTTGCCCCCAAACATATTTTGGGAGAGGTGGTGGGTAACTCCCACCAAACCCAAAACCTCATTGGGCCCCCCAAAATAATATATATATATATTATTATTAATTTTATTGTTATTTATATATAAAAATTTTAACAATTAAAACAAATTATAATATTAAATTATTAAAATTAAATATTATTGTTGTTCATTTATAAGGTGTAATTAACCCCCAAAATAATATATATACATATATATATATATATATATATATACAGTGGTTCTCTCATAAGGGATCCCTTATTTTAATTTCGGTAAGGACCACCATGAAATCATATCGATTTGAATGAATTCTAATCTGAATTTTTTTGTGGATGATAAGTTCGTTGAAATCTACCTACGAATAAAATTTGAGAATTTTTCAAGCACGAAAACTATTTTTACCGATTTTTTTAAATACGAAGGCATTAGAAAAATAGGCGAAATATAGGAAATTCAAGAAAAATAGTTTTCGTGCTTGAAAAATTCTCAAATTTTATTCATAGGTAGATTTCAACGAACTTATCATTCACAAAAAAATTCAGATTAAAATTCATTCAAATCGATATGATTTCATGGTGGTCCTTACCGAAATTAAAATAAGGGATCCCTTATGAGAGAACCACTGTATATATATATATATATATATATATATTATTCGATTATTTTGTATTGTATTTTTATTACTTTTTGGATTGAAAATTTAAAATTTAAAATTTAAAATTGAAAAGGAAATGAAATAGGGGAAATGGGTTTTGGGGGTGGGGGTGGGGGAACCTCCCCCCAAAACGTCCCCCCACTGGTCCCCCCAAATGGATTTTGGGGGAGGTGGTGGGGGGAGGTTTGAGGAATGGGGGTGGGGGTACCCTCCCCCGCCCCCATTGGGCCCCCACGCCCATCCCTACATGCCAGCTATGTTTTATCTCTCTTACACACGAAAATTACAAAGACAATATTTTTCATTTCTCTATCACATCATAAATTTAAATGTTATGGTTATTCAAGAGTCAATGAGTCAAGTCTTTCTTGCCTCACAAAGGAAAAGGGGAGTTGTGATTAGTCATTGCCTACCCATCAAGTAATTTTCCATGTACCTCACATTTGTGATTTTCATGTATACCCCATTTTGTACTTCTTTCACTCTATTTCAACAAGTCTTTCCTATGGAATTTCCAAGTAACTGGCGTGTTTTAAGGACAGAAAACTGAAAGCACAATATAAAAGAAGTGAGTGATACAAAGGCTTCTTAGTTTTAGTAGTTGATCATTGATCAATCAATATATGCGTAGCCGTTGTTATTGGCAAATAGGCAATTCTGGAATGGCTCTTGCCACTTATCTTGTGCTCTTCCTTATCTTTCACCAGTTACTTGTTTCCTTATCAGAACAAGATCCCAATCCAAGGTGCCCATCATTTCGTTGTGGACATCTCAATATTGGCTTCCCTTTCTCCAATCGAACGCATCCTGAGTGTGGGTTTTTCGTAGTAGATAACTGCAATGAACAAGAAGCTCCGAAGATTCAGTTGCTGAAAAATGAATCATTCTTTTATGTTACTGAGATTTCTCAGGATAATACTCTTTGGCTTAATGACCATCCGGTTTCAGAGTCCTTTGACAATCTTAGCTGTAAATCCTTCAGAAACTTGACCCTCCCTCGTTCTCCTTTTATCTCTTTTAATATCCCCAAGCAGCATTTGTTTAAATGCCCACATACTCTTTACAGTATACCCAAAAATTACAGTTTACTCTGCAATGGTTCCACCCACTCAATTATCCATTTCAATCTTTCCAGTTATCAAAATCAGTCACCTAATAGTCTACCAAGTCCTCCAGCTCAATGTTCAGTTATTCAGCAGCAAGTGACTAAAACTAAGAAAAACGTTGTCTTTAATAATACTTTTACCAGTGGTTTTGGCTTCTTTCTTCAAGTGAATGTAACAAGAGAATGCTACGAGTGTCACTGGAAAGGAGGACGATGTCAAAGTGATAGCAAGGGAAACTTTAATTGTTCAAAAGCAGAACCAGATACCAAAACTAAAGAACCAGGTATCAGAACTCATGCATGGATGTATACATGTTCTACTTTCTGCTTTTCATTTATATTCTAAGTTGTTAGTCGTTTTATACATTTATGGAAGTTGTGTATTTTAATCCCCGCCATAAAACATATTTATGTTAAAGACATTTCTAAGGATAACACGCTTTGGCTTCATGACCAACTGTTTTCAGAGTCTATTTAACAATTATAGCTGTAAATCCTTCAGAAACTTGACCCTCCCCCGTTCTCCTTTTATCTCTTATAATATCCCATTCAAGAAAACACTGTTTAAATGCCCACATACTCATTACAGTTTACTCTGCAATTATTCCACTCGATCACTCTGTTATCTATTACAATAATCAGTCACATATTAGTCCTTCAGATCAATGTTCAGTTATTCATTCCCCAGTGACCAAGACTCAAAAACATGTTTTCTTTCATGATATTTTTATTGGTTCGTTCTCTCTTCAAGTGAATGTAACAAGAGAATGATATGAGTGTCACTGGAGAGGAGGCAAATGTCAAAGTGATAGCAAGGGAAACTTTAATTGTAGCAAAATTACAGTTGGGTTTAGAACTCATGCATGGATGCATACATGCTCTACTTTCCGTGTTTCATTGTTTTACATATATATTGGCTATCTGTTCCAAGTTATTAGTCGTTTTATACAATTATAGAAGCTGTGTGTATTTTAATATTCCGCCATAAAACATACTCTTGTATCCGTACATAAATTGCTCTACTGAATCTTACCTGGTTTTCGGAGAATGCGGTTTAAACTATTATAGCAAGTTCTTACTCAGTTTTATGAGATGGCCAGTTTTGTGTTTTTTTCTTACAATTTTCTTGAGGATGGATGATGCCAATTTTGGTCTCATTCCTATGGATTTAGCTGTCTATACTAATGCCATGTTACTTTTAACTTTTGTTGCAGCACATCAAAATCTGGCATTGAAGCTAGGAGTAGGTAATACACCTCTTTGATTAAAATACATTGAAATCATTTCAAATTTCTCTGCATCATCATCTGCTTTTTTTGCAAAGTTCAATAAAAAAAATCTTGTTCAGTATTCTGTGGTCTTCCTCCAAAGCAATCTGCAGTTACAACTCTTCTTTTTGCTTATTAGGTTTTGGAATAGTAGTACCAACACTCCTACTTGTGGTTCTGTCCATCTACATTGTATGGCATCGCAAGAGAGAAAATTATGCTTCTCCAAACTTCCACTCAAGATACACTTCTTCTGATCCCTCCTCAAAATCAGACCTGGAAACAATCAGTGTCTTCTTTGGAGTGCCCATCTTCTCCTATAGTGAACTTGCAGAAGCCACTAATAATTTTCATCATGAACAAGAACTTGGAGGCGGAGGATTTGGAACAGTATACCATGGTAAGAAGATATATTTTTTTATGTCTCAATTGAACGATCATGTATATTAAACTTAAACACAACTGCTAAAGAAAAATGAAAATAAAAGAGTAGAAAGAGTAATAACAGCCTGTTAAATGACCTATTTGATCCTTATAAATCAGGAATACTCAGAGATGGACGAGAAGTTGCGGTCAAGCGCCTATATGAGCACAACTACAAAAGGGTTGAGCAGTTTATGAATGAGATTAAAATCCTCACACTTTTACGCCACAAAAATCTTGTCTTGCTTTATGGCTGCACTTCATGTCGCAGTCACGGTCTCCTCCTTGTTTATGAATTCATCCCCAATGGCACCGTTGCTGATCATCTCTATGGTGATCGAGCAACCTCATGTTTGCTCACATGGCCTATCCGTATGAACATCGCCATAGAAACTGCTACCGCATTGGCATGTCTCCATGCTTCTGATATCATACATCGCGATGTGAAAACTAACAACATTCTCCTTGACAACAAATTCTGTGTGAAAGTTGCAGATTTCGGGCTTTCCCGATTGTTTCCCACTGATGTTACTCATGTCTCAACTGCTCCACAAGGAACTCCAGGCTATGTTGACCCAGAATATCATCAAAGCTACCAGCTAACTGATAAGAGTGATGTATATAGCTTTGGAGTTGTACTTATTGAGCTAATATCATCAATGCCTGCAGTTGATATGTCTAGACATGCAAATGAGATTAATTTGGCTAACTTAGCAATAAACAGGATTCAGAAACGTGCAGTCGATGAACTGATTGATCCATGTCTCGGATCTCACTCAGATGAAGTTGTAAAAAGAATGGCAACTTCAGTAGCAGAACTGGCATTTCTATGTCTGCAACAAAGTAGGGAAATGAGACCTACCATGGATATGGTTTTGAAGGAATTGGAGAGAATTAAAAACAGAGAATGCAAGCCAGAGAATCTAAAAGAAGAGGATGATGATGACAAGGAAGAATTGAAGAGTATTAAAAACAGAGAATGCAAGCCAGAGAATCTAAAAGAAGAGGATGATGATGACAAGGAAGGGTTGAAGAGTATGCAGCAGCCAGAATCATCAACATCACATTGTGAAGAAACTGCTTTGTTGAAGAATATCAAGCTGCCACCTTCACCAATTTCTGTGACCGAAAATTGGGTCAGTAATAGCAATACTTCTAATGTCAGTAACTAAGGGTTCCTCTTACATGCTGCTCAAATTAATTTCAATGGTGGATGATGTGAAGTATGTTTTGATAGCCATCTGCTTTTAATTTTTGTGGTGTATATCCATAGAAAAGTATATATTATATATGTAAGATAGACCTGGCAAGGTTCCAGTTCGAACCGTGGAATCGGAGGAGGTTCGGAACTGGAAAAACAGAAACCGGGGGAGGCCGGTTCCGGTTCCGGTTCCGGTTCCAAGGTTTGCAGAACCAGCAGTTCCGGTTCCGGTTCAAATCAGCGGTTCCAACTTTTTTTTTTTTTTAATATAAATACTAAACCTAAAAAACCTAAATCTTCTTCTACTTACTGTCAACTCAGCCGTCCTCCTCTTCTTCTTCTTTCCTCCTCCTCCTCCTCTTCTTCTTCATCTTTTTTTACTTCGAATCTTCGATCTCCTCCTCCTCTTCTTCTTCTTCTTCTTCTTTGATCCCTCCTCCTCCTCTTCTTCTTGTTAGACTTTTAGGCCATCAGCACATCAATGCATTTTAACATAACTAATTTCATACACATGAAATCTAGCTTAACTTGCCTACTTTCATACACGTGAAACCAGTGGAGTAGATTCACTCTACTAGTTTCATACAGGTGAAACCAGAAGAGAATCACTCAACATACCATACCATAAACATAAATAACCATCAATAACATAAAAACCATACTCATAGTTTTGAGGAGATAAACCAGAGAGATCACTCAATATCTTCTAAGGTTTTCATTCAAATTACACATCCATTCAAAATCCCCTTATCAGATAACACTGACAGAAGGGTATATATACAAAATACAGGGCAATGTGCAACCATTGGATTGTACCACATCATTGCCATCCAACAGTCAATGTGCAACAATGAACTGGCACTGCCAGACCTGATCTACAGACAAAGAAACTGGCACAGCTGCCAACAACATCTGAGAAAATTAAAAGTAAATCTAACACATTTCAAAGCAATCTAAAAAGGAAACTAAACAGTAAAACTAATTCAAATTAAACTAAACTAACATAACCATACCAACCATAAGCTAGAGAGTATTTGGAAAAGTTTCACATAACTCAACACTTCTTCTTTACTTCGATCTCCTCTTCTTCCTCTTCTTCTTCTTCTTCTTCTTCTTCTTTTCGATCTCCTCCTCCTCTTCTTCTTCTTCTTCTTCTTCTTTTCGATCTCCTCCTCTTCTTCTTCGATCCACCCCAAATCCCTTCGATCCACTGTCATCACCATGGCACCATTTGATTTTGATTTTTTTTTCTTTTTCTTTTTCTTGGACAGTAACAGTTGGATACTTGGAGTCTTGGACTAATCTAGGTTTTAGTGTTTTACTGCTTGACTGAGTTTTAATAAATAAATAAATTTAAAAATAGAAAAAAAGGTTCAAAACCGGCGGTTTGGCCAGAACCGGAACCGGAACCGGATTCTGGTTCCACCAAACCTTGGAACCGGAACCGCCGGTTCGGAACCGAAACTGGAACCGTGTCAGGTTTGTAAGATTATGGACAGGTTAAGGCAAGAAGGAATGTTTATAGTAAATAGAGCTGTTTTTTTCACTTTGTAATATTTTTTTCCCCTTTTTCTGTTTCATTGTTTTACTAGATTCATATCTGGGAGAAATCAAAGAACTTTTTCTATCATGTTTGTTTTGGGACCATTTAGTTAAGTTTATGTGTAGTTATGAACAGCAATCTTAACCATTTAATTGCCACAATGCCATTATTATCTGATCTTTCTCCTTCATGGGGACAAGCCTAGGGATTGAAAAAATTAATGAAAAAAAAAATGTAGACGTGTTGGACAAGCCTAGGAAACAACTTGAAACTATCATCATAATTTTGGAGTTGAGTCAATGAGTCAAGTCTTTCAAGTGCTTACAAATGGGAAAGAAGAGTTGTGATTGTTTTTATTAGTCATTGCCGACCAACAGTGTAATTTTCTACCCCAAATTGTACTTCTGTGGGTCTGTTTGTAAAAGTCTTTGCTGCCCAATTTTCAAGTCAACTAGCGTGTTTTACCATTTGATTAAGTGCAGCCTTCTAAGGAGAAGCTGAAGAAATTGTGTAGCAGCTGTTGTTTTTGTTCTTGTTTTTTCACTTCTAATTCACATTCAAGTTGCCAGAGATGGAGTCAAGATTAATTTTCAAAGGGGGTGCCGTGAAATACCAAGTAAAATCGGCATATAATGTAGAGATATTGTTAAAGAAAACAATTATTTTTAAAAAAAATGATGTTTATATATTTTAAAACATTAATTTTTTTCATTAATTGTTGAAAATGAATAATAATTTTATATATTCCCACTCATTTCTCAATTTGTAAATTGACAATTTATTTCATATGAATGTGGTGAGTGAAATAAAGTTAGGATGTTTTGTATAGTTGTATTACTCTGAAAATAATACATACTAAAATTTATAGCCCTTAATTCAAAATTCAATAATAGTGTTTAAAAATTATTGTTAGAGATTAATCCACAGGTGAACTTAGACGGTTAGTAATCGCTAGTAAAGAACTAAAGATAATATTCAATCCCACGTTGGAAACATAAAAGTGAAAGAGAAGAGAATGGTAGATAGGCTAGTAAATATGAGATTCAATTCAATCTCACATTGAAAACATGAAAGTGACGAGAATTGTATATATATATATATATGAATGGATGTCGTCACAAGTCACAGCCCAATTTTTTTTTTTTTTTTTTTTTGGGTTGTAATGCTAACCATATATATATATAATATATATAGGCACAAGACTTCTCACTTATAAACCTCCCAATATAAAATTATGAGTAATGCTACTCCACTCAAAATCTCAATCCAAATGTGAGGTGTCAACATCACACAATAAGGATTGTTATGTATTCTCTTTCCTAATACACCCCTTACACAACAACTCTTAGATTTTGATCCAAATGATGAAAAGTGTGTTTCAATATAATTTTACATCAGGGGATTTTTTTTTTTTGTTTAATTTTATTTTATAGTTCTTGGATATTAGTATTTTTTCTAATATCCAAGAACTATAAAAATAAATTAAACAAAAACAAAATTATCAAATTAGTTAATGTTCATCATTTAAAAAAAAAAAAAAATTAGTTGTCGTTCAACGCGACGCATGAATAAAACAAAATATACAAAAAATTAAAACTGATAAAATAAACCACAAGAATTGGAATTAAACCAAAAAAAAATGGCAGTACAACACGTAAACACTGCAACATACAAAACAAAAAATATAATATTAATAATTAAAAAAAAATTAAAAAAAATTAACGGTGTGTATATTGCCATCCATAAAACTAATCAGTATACTTATTTTTAATAAGTACACCCATCTCTAAAATTTTTTAAAAAAATATTACTATAAGCATTCATCCTAATGCTAATCGTACCCTTATTGAAATGAATATATTCATTTTTAATACATTTTATTTATAAACCTTCTTAAATTATTAACACACCCAATTTATAAAAAAAATAAAAAATAAAATCATATTATTTTTGGAATCAAATCCTCTACTAATGATGGTCCAATTAACTTTTGGCAATATCTCGAATGTAAGAGCCTTATAAGAGGAAAGATGTAGAACTAGATTGTATATGGGGTCAAGAGATTTTCAATATGAAATTATCTCATATATAAAGTATCTTACAAAAAAAAAAAAAAAAAAAAAAAAAAAAACAAAAAAAAAAAAAACAAAAAACAAAAAACTCATTAATATCTACAACTATCTTAAAGAGAAAGAAGTAAAAAAAAATACCTATATTTGTATGATCAGAGTCCTCTGATTTTTTATTTATAAAATTATAGTTGTTGTATGTGTATATTCGCCAATAAGACACGTCATCAAAGAAGACAATAAATACGTAGATAAATGTTGCCATGTCAACTTTTGACCAAGTCAAAGAGAAAACATGAACCAGTAAGTCCCATCGTTCAAAACAGCAAGAGTCAAAGGTGTATTCGCCAAAGCAAGATACTCACTCACCAGGTGTAAAACTGTGTTCGCCGCATTAGCTTACTGAACATAAACCAGCTCAGCAAATGCACATGAATAATAGTCTCACTTCTAGAAGACCCCTTATGATAAAGGAATCATCAAAGTGGTCAAAAGGGTATTATGCCTTAAGAAAAAAAGGATAGAAGACGAATTCAACCTGTAGCAGTCGGAATAGGAAATAAATCCTAATCCGTTACAAACATGAGATTCTCAACGCAAATCAAAGAGAAAAGCCTACTATCAACACGGCTAAAACTAAGGGAAACCCTAGTTATTATGTATAAATAGAACTGTTATAGGTAAAAATCGTCATAAGGGACACGTCATCGCCATAAGAAGCCACGTAAGCAGGAGCTAAAAGAAATCAACTCGAGAAGCAAAAATCCCCTAAGGCAACCCGATCACAACCAAGAATCGGCTCGGGCAATAGAGCTTGCTCGGGCATACTCGGGATTCAATAAAGAAGATAGCCACAAACACTCACTCCCCGAACACACGGGTAGAATCGACAACCAGCACGCCTATAATAAACTATGGTGCAACTACTCATAATCCAACAAGGAAGCCAGCAGGCGTCGCGCAAATAAAGGAGTAAGAATCCTATCCAGATTCGGACTTAGCTAAACCGAAAAAACGAGTTAGACCCAAATAGGAAAGCGAATCCTTTTAAGCTTAGGGTACCACGATACTAAACCCTAGTGATACCCGCAAACCCTAAGGACATTATGTATAAATACCCTTGTAAAACACGAATAAAGGGGAGGTGAGAATTAAGGAGAGAATTGAGCGTGTATTTTCAACAATATTCATAGTGGATTCGACTGTGTTGCTAAGGCAACAACCTGTGGATGTTTCTCCGATCATTGGAGTTTTACCACGTATTTTTGTCTATCATTGTTAATCTTTTCATTCGTCTTGCTTTCTATTACTTTCATTCGTAAACGTGAGTCTGCGTTAAGATCAAATCGTTGATTAAGTGACTACGAAAAATAACCATCAACAAGAACCATCTGCTCCACGAGAGGGGGGTTCGAAACCTAGAGAGGAAAAAGCAATTATTCGAGAGATCTGAGTGTGTAATAGAATAGTAAATCATAGTATTATTTTTCTGCCATCTGGGGCGCCGTGGTTTTTTCCCATTCAAGGGTTTTCCATGTAAAATCGGTCTCTTGCATGCAGTAATTGCTTTCTTACTTTTTGTTTATTTTGATATAATTGTTGAGCATGTGGTAATCCAGATTTCATCGTCAACAATTGGCGCTAGAAGGAGGGGGGTATTGAACAGAAACTTCGAAGAAACCCTCGTGAACAGACACAAAACATAAGCAACGACAGCGATAAGGATGGTAATTCCAGCGGAGATCAGATTGTTGAAGCGACCGCACCGACAGGAGATGGAGTGGTGATGGCTGGGGAACAATCGGCAGCAAAGCCGGGAACTAGGATAGCCGACCCAGGAATTTTACAACACTTTCAAACTGCAATGATGAATCTAATCAGCGAAGCTAACAAAATAGGGCTTTCACTTCCCATAGGCCTAGGAGCCTCTTCTCCCTATGAGCTGATAACCACACCTGAAAACCAGCCACCAGGAAGACTGCGGTCGGAAGTTCATATTGCAACCCCCGATGCCCAAACAAGACCATCCACGGAAGAGACACCCTAGGACCATCCTGAGAACTTTGAAGGAAGAAAACAAAGGAAGGGAAAAGGCGTACTGAACGAGGAATCTTTGGAGAAGCGAGACCATGGATGAACTCGTGGGATGACCTCCGATGACACATACTAAAGGAGCCTGCGGAGACACCGTTCTATCTCATCTGAAGACAAGAGTCCTCGATCAAGAAGAGAATTACGATCAAAAAGAGCTCGACCAAGAAGATCTGAGAGCACAGATGATCAAAGAACCGGTATGAGCCTGAATGATAAAGAAGACTATAGAAGAATGACAATCAAGAGCCGACTTAACCTAGTAGGAGAACCAACTGGTCAACGAGACGTCACCTTACAAGAACTATCAAGGAAGGTCTCAGCAATGGCTCGAAGATATGGCCACAATATTTCTTCAGATGATGAATCAGACAGCCCATTCATTGACCATATTGCTCGCACCCAATTTCCAAAGAGATTCAGAATGCCAACCATTGAACAATACAAAGAAAATAGGGACCCAAAAGAACGTCCGCCGATTCTGTAATGTCATGGCCCAATACTCATCCAATGACGAACTGCTGTGCCTAACATTCCCATAGACATTCGGCGACCTCGCCTCTAGATGGTTCGGGCGATTCCGCCAAAGAGTATTAACAGTTTTTCGAGCCTTAACAAAGCATTCATAAGACAATTCATGGGAAGTGTGCAGAGAAGAAAATCACTCGCCCACCTGTCAAATTTGAAGCAAGAAAGTAATGAGTCGCTCAAGAAATACTTAGCAAGATTCGGAAAGGAGGTCGCTCAAATTGAAGATGCTAGTGATGTAGTCGTCATCGCCGCTTTCACCAATGGGTTGCAAAGCTGTCGATTATCTTTTGACTTGCGAAGAGACCGGCCAAAAACTTACGAAGAGATGATGGACATAGCTGGCGACTATGCACTGGCAGAAGAGGAAGAAGTAGCACAAGGGGGTAGCTACGTACATGGTCACAAACCTGACTTAAAATCAAAGCACAAGGATGATAAGAAAATGCAGTCGCGTGACCGCCAAAAAGATGAAAAGAGTCAAAAAGGCCAATCTAGGGAAAGCAGAGGAAACAACCGAACCAGTAGGTTCCGGGGAAGGTATAGCAACTACACTCCTTTAACAGGTGACCAAGAGGATATACTTTCTGTGGTAGAAGACAAGGGGCTCGCCAAGTATCCTCGACAATAGTCAGCTAATGCCCGAAGGGACACAACAAAATATTGCTGATTCCACAAGGATCACGGACATGACACCTCTAAATGTTTCCAGTTGCGTGATCATATTGAGAGTTTAATCAGAGATGGGCAGCTGAAGGACTTCACTCTGAAAGGAGACAAACACGGTGGTCGACAAGATAGCCGTCAAGGAAGTGGGCAGGATAGAAAAAGCCCGAGGAGAAACAGTCCCAGCGTTGCAATAAACACTATTTTTGGTGGACCACATACCGGCAGAAGCAATAGAGAGAGGATGTCAGAAGTCTGAGAAGTGATGTACGAGAGCAGAGATATGGAGATAAATTATGTACAGAGGAACTCTAAGAAAGGAAGAGAAGGACATGACCCCATAACATTCACAGCAGAAGACTCAGAAGGAATTGATGCGAAGCCCAATGATGCAATCGTAGTGGGGGTCCAAATAGCCCATAGGGATGTCCTCCGAGTAATGATAGACAATGGGAGTTCAGTTGATTTTTTGAGCGCCAGAGTATACAATGAGCTACGGCTGGACAGGAAAGATCTGAAGCCTTTCCACGTACCACTGAAGGGTTTCGGGGGTGCATAAGTGAGATCGTTGGGGATCGTAAAGCTACCAGTGAGGTTTGGAATAGTACTATGACGGCGAACGATCCTACTAGATTTTGTCATCATTGACATTTACAACTTGCCATAGAATGCCCTACTCGGCCGACCATTCCTCAACAAAGCCCGAGCAGTCACGTCAACCTATGCACTAAAGGTAAAATTTCCTACTAAGTTTGGAGTTGGAGAGTTAAAAGGATCACAGGAGATGGCTCGCCGCGCCAACCTATCAATTTTCAAAGACAAGACTGGGGTGGAAACTTTAGGCATATTCGAAGTAAACAAGGAAGTACAAGAAGAAAATCCGGAGACCTTTGAATTGGATCCAAGAGATAAAGCGGACAGAGAAAAAGAAAAGCCCACCAAGTCCATTGTTCTAGACGAGAAGGAACCTGATAAGACAGTCAAAATCGGAGCAAGGTTGGCCGAACAGGTTAAAGTAGATGTATCAAACTTACTGAAGGAGTACAAATAAATTTTTGCATGGAGCCACGAAGACATGCCGGGAATCAGTAGAAGTGTAATCTCGCACAACTTGGCCATAGACGAAAAAAGCAAACCGATGGTGCAGAAAAGAAGAAGCTTCAACCCGGAAAGAAGCGCAGCAATAAAAGAAGAAGTATCTAAATTGCTCGCCGCTGGATCAATCAAAGAGGTTAAATACCCGGAATGGGTGGCGAATGTAGTCCTTATGAAAACGAAGAACAATCAGTGAAGGATGTATGTAGACTTCACTGATCTGAACAAGGCTTGCCCCAAGGACAGCTTCCCACTACCAAGAATTGACTAGTTGGTTGATGCAACAGCTGGACAAGAGATGTTAAGCTTCATGGATGCATACTCAGGATATAACCAAATCAAATGCACAAGCCAGACGAAGAGAAAACAGCATTCACCACGGATCAAGGGTTATAATGCTATACAGTCATGCCATTCGGCTTGAAAAACGCTGGAGCAACTTACCAGCGCCTAGTCAACAGGATGTTCGCTAGACAAATAGGGAGGAATATGGAGGTATACGTCGATGATATGCTAACAAAAAGCATCACAGCTAACAAGCATGTAGATGACTTGAGAGAGACTTTCGACGTATTAACCAAGTATGGAATGAAGCTGAACCCTGCAAAATGTGTGTTCGGCGTACATCTGGCAAATTCCTCGGATATCAAGTGCATCAGAGAGGAATAGAAGTAAACCCTAACAAGATCCAGGCGTTGGCTAGAATGGTTTCCCCAAAGACCCTAAAGGACGTCCAAAAGCTCATAGGATGCTTGGCATCATTAAACAGGTTCATAGCAAAATTGACAGACCGGTGCTTACCATTCTTTAAAGCTCTCAAGAAAGGCAAATGAGTCGAATGGAATGAAGATTGTGAAAAGGCCTTCCAAGCCCTGAAAGAATACCTCGGACAAGCACCACTGCTATCAAAACCAGTAGCCGGAGAAACATTGTACATGTACTTGTCTGTCTCTGAAGCAGCCACAAGCTCTGTATTAGTAAGACAAGAAGAGGGAGTTCAAAAACCGGTGTACTATACAAGAAAAGCACTACTACCAGCTGAGACAAGGTACTCGCCAAACAAGAAGATGGCACTCGCCTTAATAACAGCGACAAGGAAATTAATGCCGTACTTCCAGGCTCACAAAATTGGAGTGTACACTAACTGCCCACTAAAACTGATCTTGTAAAAACCTAAAGTATCCGGCAGACTAACAAAATGGGCAATCGAACTGAGTGAGTTTGACATAGAATATCTCCCAAGAATGGCAATTAAGGGCCAGGCAAGTAGCAAATTTTGTAGCAGAGTTCACCGAGCCGGACATTGAGGTAGCAAAAATGATGGTGGAACAAGCTTAGAAAAAATTCTGATGGCAACGCTGCGTCGATGGTTCATCAAATACGCATGGCAGCGGGGTAGGGGTAATGGTGTCAACCCCGGAAGGAGATTCAGTGGAATGTGCCTTGTGTTATGATTTCAAAACTACTAACAATCAAGCCGAATATGAAGCACTTATAGCTGGATTGAGAGTCTGCACAGCTTTAGGAGCTGATGAAGTGGAGATTTTTAGCGACTCCCAAGTCATTGTCAATCAAGTGCTAGATAAGTATCAGGCGAGAGACAAAAGCATGATCGCTTACCTGAAATTGGCGAAAGGATTGCTGGGAAGGTTCAAAGAGTACAAAATCGTTTAAATCCCTAGAGAGAAGAACGAGCAGGCTAACGCCCTGGCCAAATTAGCGTCCACCACAATCAACATCTGGCCCAGAACCATCCCTATGGTCCACCTACTACAACCGAGCATAACCAAGCAACTGGAAGTCGGAGCAATCTTTAGTGAGACAGACAACTAGATGACACCAATCAAAGAATACCTAGTTAATGACATCCTCCCAAATGATCCATTAGAGGCAAAACGACTAAAATACAGAGCTACAAGATATTCAGTCCTCAGAGGAGAACTGTACAAGAGGGGCTATTCAAGAGTATTGCAGAGGTGTGTCGGACCTGAGGAAGCAGAAGGGATTCTGAAGAGCATACACAGCGGAAGCTGTGGAAACCATGCTGGGGGTATCAGCTTGGCCCACAAAACATTAAGGCAAGGGTTCTACTAGCCGACATTGTTCGCTAACGTAAAGAGGATAGCAACAAGGTGTGAGGCGTGTCAGAAATTTGCAAATAACATTCGCCAACCACCGTAATGCTTGCAAAGTATCACTTCTCCTTGGCCATTCACCATGTGGGGAATTGACCTGATCGGTCCAATGCCAACAGCACCCGGAGGAGCAAAACATGCCATTGTAGCCATGGATTATTTCACGAAGTGGGTAAAAGCCGAACCATTGGTGCACATAACAGAAGCAAACACCACCAATTTTTTGAAGAAAAATATTCTGTACAGATTCGGGATACCAAACACCATCATCACTAACAATGGAACCCAGTTCGACAGTAAGAAATTCAGGGAGCTGTGTGACAAATATGGGATCAACAACTACTATGCGTCTCCAGCACATCCACAAACAAATGGTCAGATTGAAGCAGTGAACAAGATTATAAAGCACAAATTGAAAGCCAAGCTCGTGCGAAAAAGGGTAGCTGGGCAGAAAAGTTACCACAGGTGTTATGGGCATATCGAACCACAGAAAGAAACTCAACATGTGAGACCCCATATTCTATGGCTTTCGGAGCTGAAGCCGTCATCCCTGTGGAAACAGCTTTCTCCTCACCAAGAGTGCGACTCTTCTAACTAGAACTCAACATTGATATGCTAAAGTTTGGGTTGGATGAATTGGAAGAAAGAAGGGAACGCGCCCAAATAAGGAATGTTGCTTATCATCAAAGGGTAGCGAGGTACTACAACTCACATGTGCGTGAAAGGAGGTTCGCACTTGGCGATCTAGTGCTGAAATGAGTGGCCCCAGGAACTAAAGACAAAGCTGCAGGATCACTCGCAGACAAATGGGAAGGGCCTTATCAAATTACAGGCATAGCCGGCCATGGGGCGTATCGCATTGCTCGGAAAGGCTTTGGCGAACTCCCTCGACCATGCAATGCTCAATACCTGAAGATATTTTACCCTTGACCTCTTCACCTCCCTTAGAATTTGTTTCCATGTTTTCCTTTTCAAGTATTTTCCCTTTTTAGCATTCTTTCTTTTCCCTTTTATATTGTCAAAGATTGCAAAAAATATTTAATAAAAAGTAATTGATTACTAAGAGTACATGATTTTGCTCGCCATTACAATAACCGACTACGGGAAGTACTCGCCATTACAAAGAAAAGTCAATTGAAAGCTATTCGCCATTGCGCAAAGATGAGTTCAAAACTCCTAGCAACACAAGCCGAGCGGGATGATCCCAAATCAAAGCAGGCTAAAGACGAATACGTCACCACAGCCTAAGTAACATGTTATAAAACCATTTGGTGGTCGCCATCATTGGTGAAACAGGACCCTTTGAAATGCATAAGAAGCATCCAACCAAAAGTGTACAGAGATATATCTCAATAAAAACGTTGGGGGTCGAATAAGCTAGCTATAAAAAAAAATAATAAAAAAATCAAAATCAAAAGCAAAAGCGGGAGACGTCCTAATAGTATGTGTAAAGAAACTTGGTGTATGGCCGGACACGTCCTGACAAACACTAAGCAAGCCAAAAACTCAGCAACGGCAGCTGAATAATGATAAAGCCAAAAACTCGGCAATGGCAGCTGAATAATAGAAGACTGAGCACATATTAAAAACTCGGCCATGGCAGCTGAACAGTTAGGGTTCTGAATTTGAACCCCATAGCCAGCAGCAATAGCCGAATAAAAAGAAAGAAGTAGGCCTAAATGTTCGACGGCAATCGAAGAAACGCAAGTAAATCCGAAATGGCCGAACCAAAAGATAGTGGCAACAAGCATAACAGGTAAAACATAAAATTATATATATGATTATCATTTACAAGCGATTACAAAATATATATATATATACATCCTAAGTATCCGCCGAAGCACCCCCACTGTCCTCGTCATCAATCTTGTCCTCTGAAGGCCAAACTATCTCCTCATCTCCCTCTGGCATGAAAGGCCCATAGTCACAACCAGAAACGGGACCCAGATTAGGTTCATCACCAGAGCTGCTCAGACTGCCCTTCTTGCTAGAATAATAAGTATTGAACGTGCGTTTGGTGGGGACTTCTAAATGCATCGGGTGAGGTTCAGTCCTTGAATAGCGACAATGGGCTTTCCATCGTTTTATCTGTTCCTTGATTGAGCCCACCGCACTATCCATATGCAACTGAAGGGATTTGTCAAAGCGCCTTAAAGCCTTCTCATTCGAATGATCCTTCATCGCAAAGAACTTCTTCGACTGCCTTATACCACTTTCAAATTCACGCAAGAGGAGGGCATCATAGGCAGGAGTGTAAGAACCCAGGGTTACAGATTGCGCAGCGGAAGGGTTTTAAAAAATTTAAATGCAATCATAGACTAACCCATTTGTACAGTAATAAGCAAATGCAATAAGAAGGAGATGAAATGAATTCATACCAACGTTTGTAGGCTCCTTCTTCTTTTCGATCTGCTTCCTGATTTGAACCACAAGATCTTCCTCGCTATGACCCGGGATTGCTAACAGCGTGTGGGCGCGTCATGGTATTCAGGAACAAGGAGGATGAAGAGACTTGAAGAAAGAACTCCTTCTTTTCTTCTTTGCAAGTTCGGCCACTAGATATCAAAAAGCAAAAAATATTTTCTTTTATTTTCTATTAGTTGGCCGCACCCACTTTCTCTCTTTCTAGTGTTGCGTGTGTTGTTGTTGTATCTACACAACTTGTTCCTATTTAAAAACAACATATATCATATATATATATATATATATATATATATATTTAAAATAAACTAATTAATTAAATCTTTTAAGATATCTAATATCTTTAAAGATATTAATTAATTTTAATTTGTTTTATTTGATTTGAATTCAAACTCTTTTAAATTCAAATTTAAATATTTAATTTAATGAAAATAAAATAATCAAATTATATTATATTCATTCAAAAATTAAATATCAATCAACACCCTCCATTTAATGATTAATTACACAATTAAATAATCTAATTATTTAATCATTAATATTCATTAATTAAATAATCTCATTATTCAATTAATTCCCGAATAGACATGTGTCACTTTCGTAACACAATTAATTGGACAATCCAATTAATTAACCATGACCCTTGTTACCTAAATCGATCGGGCTAGCAAGGGGACCTAATGGACCCACAGTATTTTGAGCTCCAATAATCCTTAGAAATAATTAATTAAACTCTTTAATTAATATTTCATGATTATTAACTTCGGTGTTATTCCACTAAAAACCCAAAGTTGCACTCTCTCAACTGTAGACGTTTTTACACAAACCAATAACTTTCGGTGTCCATCGATATGGCTATTACATATGGTATAATCCTCCACAAGTAGTTCATAATTAGAGCTGGGTCATAATGTCCGTTATACCCCTCTAATTATATCTTTCCTTTAAGTACCATTGATTCTCTAATGAACAATAAATCATAAATTCCTTACGGAATTAGGAGAGCGCTCATATTGTTCAAGCCCCGAATCAACCCTTAAGGGAACTACCATCTACTTCTCGCAAGAAGGAGTGGATTCCACTATTGTGTACAAACCTTCCCAGCCACAAGCCAAACCGTGATCCCAACATACAGAGCATATTGATTAGGAATGCAACTCTGACCTCACCCATGGTATATCAAAGACCACGATCTAACCTGAAGGAGTAGATAAGACACTCAGGATTAAGATCACCCACATATAGCCATCATTAGTTGACATATATGAATCTCATCGTTAAACGGATCTTAGTGAGAGATTCATATAGATCATGGCCCAGTCCTATATGATCACATCATACAAGGTGCCTCCATTCTCATATCTCCATATGAATGATCCAGGATAGAATCACCGTATACTACGAAATAAACCGCAGCTGTAAATTAACCACAAATAAAGTACCCAGCTTTGTTTGCTATCTACGGACTCTTTAGATTGCTCGTTTCAAACTGAATCCATCTATATATGACACTCATATACTCAGTTCAAAATTACATCCGGCAATCTTGGATGTTAAATACACATGTTATATATAAATGTATGAGACAATTTGAATGAATAAACTACTTCTTTTATTTATGTTCAATTCACATTTACAAATTACAAGCTTTAGGGCAAAAACCCCAACAAGAGACCTCTTAAATCGATCCACCGCCTGAACTTCCAGTTCAGCCTTCAAATCCTTGAAGATGGCATCCCTAAAGGATAAATGATTGTGTAGGTCTTGCGACTCTCGCTCAGCCTTCTCTTTGGCCTCTTCAACCAACCGCTCAGTTTCTAAATGCGCTACGAGCGAGTCCTGACTTGCAGACAATTGTTCTTTCAACGAGTGAATTTCTTCCTCAGCTGCGGATAACTTTTCCTCAGCAGCAAACTGAGCAGATAGGAATCCGTCAGCGGATTCTCTCAGCTGAGCGAGTTGCTGAGTGTAAGACTCCTCAGCAAAAAACTTCTCGGCTGCCAAAACGGAAGCCTGTTCTCACAGGCACCTATTCTCCTTTGAGACCACGTTACCACGCCTATAATAGTCCACCATCTCAGACAACATCTGAAAAGAGGATGCGAAAATCAGGAAACAAATGCACAAACAAAGATATAACAAAAGAACCGTAGAAGACCTACCAGAGAATGAAAGTTAAAAAAGAATTCCATCTTCCTATTACACGACTTGTCTTTCACGTGCTCCCAACCCTGACCAATATAAACGTCGTGATTGATCAAGTGTGAACAAATTTTCGTGGTCAAAAAATTCGAAAGAGAAACAAAATCAGATCCTTCACCAACCTCAGTTGAACCCGTAGGGGGTCCCTCACGGGCAACCCCCGAACCCGAAGTAGGTGCAGACGTCCCCGGCTGACCAAATGGCCCTGACTGACCAGTAAAAAACATATTCGGCTCATTAGCAGCCGCTGGATGGGAAGTCTGCTTAGGAGAAGCAGAGGAAGAGATATTCGGCTCGTTAGCCTCCTTATGGTGCGGAGAGACCATAGCAGTTACTCCTTCAACAAGAGCCTCAGATATAACGTCTCCTGTTGAAACAGTCTCGGCAAGTACAGGCTCACCAACACATTCCTCATCCGACGAGACCACATAATGAATGACCCTTGAAGCCCATTTAGGGGGTCGAACAGAATAATCAAGAGTACTCTCGGCTGGGCACTTTCCCCTGCCAGACCTGGGATTCAAATCGCTTGCAGGATCTGGGGAAGTCTCAGGGACATTGGTGTCAAAAACAGGAATGTCGTCACCAACCCCCGAAACACCCACCTTCTCTTTGCCTTTACGGCTGGGGGTACTCGCGGCAGCCTCCTGGCGTACATGGAGCTGATCTGGTTCAGTGCCTCCCCTAGAACCGTCACCAGCATCCTCGCCATCTGAAAGATCATCACCATCGAGACTAGCAATTCCCTCCTTAGCCAAACTAGTAACCTGCCTTTGGCTGGTGGCTTCAGAATTCTTCACCGCCCGGGCTTGCACATCACAAACTACATCAAAGTCACTCACTGCGAAAGAAGACAAGATGTTATTAACATGGTAAGTAGAACAATGATTTCAAAAACAGCATGTGTAACTTACTACGAGATGAGAAATCTTACCGTCTAGCAGAGCAAGGACTGTCTTCGACCAAGCGTCGAAAGAAGTGAAATACCTGGTAACTCTCTTAGCTAAAAGGTTACGGCGAACGCTGGCGGGCACATCTCTGCCCCATGCACCACTAACAAAGAACCAACTGTTTTTCCATCTCTTGTTTAAGGTAGGAAAACCCCAAATAAAACCTTTCTTCTTTTCATCGCTGGAAATCTCCACCTGCCCAGGATTCACTGCGCCCTTAGGAATCCAATTCTCAATAGCAGAAGAGAGAAGGAAATAAGTGCCACCATGGCCCGATTGCCTTAACGTATAGAAGTGGAGAATCTCACGGGGGGTGGGAGGCCTGTAACCCTTTGATTTCCAAATTAAACATATGCACATCAAAATTCTATAACTGTTTGGGGCGAGCTGGGTAGGCGCAAGCTTAGAGTCAGAAAGAAATCTGGCAATGAAGGGATGAAGTGGATGCGTTACCCCACAACCGAGCATCGAGCCATGGATGGCAACAGCATTTTACGGGGGATTCCAAGCAGCCCTATCACCTGGCAGCAGCAAATTAACAGTATCAGGTATGTTAAATTGGCTTTTATATTTTCTAAGCTCTTGCTCACCGACTACATTCACTTCACTGTCAAATGCGCTTGGACGCTAAAAAGAAAAGTGTAGCATGTCATCCCAATGATCCTCCACATTAGAGTCAACGGTAGTTTGAGCATCCAGCAGGGACTCCCTAGGAATTTTGGAAGCCCTTCGCCTACTATCGCTTGGGTTCGAAGACCTAGTCATTTCAGTCGAGTTGCTACCAAAAGAAGATTGAGAAAAGTCAGGTGCACTAGTTTCGTCAATAGAGGGTACATAAACAAAAATTAGAATCGGGGAATCCAGATGAAAATTGCGAATAAAAGATTCAATTTTGTCCGCAATATACTTGTCACCAAGCCCTAAAGCCTGCATCATTTGACTAAAAAGAGAAGAACGCAAGGAGAGATCCATGGGAACTCACCAGAAACCCTAGAAATGGAGAGTGCACAGAAGATTTGGGGGCGCAAACGAGCAAGCACGACCGAGTTCATTGAACCACTTGACAACCGGAGATAGAAAAAAAAAAAAAAAGCTATTGCAGACCTTTAATAAATGGACGAAAGACGGTGGAAGAATTCAGTTCTGAGAAGAGCGAAGAAATTAATGGAGGCGCAAGGAATTAAAAGAACAAAGAAACGTTTTCGCGTGAAATGGGGGAATTTTTAAAATTTGAAAATCAAAAAAGGGGGCGTTATTAAGGTGAACGACGGTTACAAAAAACAGCCGCAATATCACCCACCAAATAGCGGACATGTGGCGCCTCAGGGAAAACCCAACAGTCAAAACATCACCTCACTGTGTCAAAGTAAGTGGAAGCGCTAGAAATCTTGTGGCTAGAAATGAAAGCTTGCACCAGAAGAATCAATTGTCAAATCCAACACGTGGGTAAAAATAAATTTTTTTTAAAAAACAAAAAAAAGGAAAAAATTATTTACGAATGCGTCAAAAGCTAAGTATAGATATAAATACTACTCGCAGAGACAAACGAACTGGAAGACCAAATCATTCGCTCGTCTCGAAGTATTTATGGGGGTATTGTTGTATGTGTATTGTAAGGTTCATGATTTGTATTGGCTTGATTCCATTGCAAAACACTCTATATGTGTATTAAGTTGTTGCTTAGGATATTCTTGGAAGAAAGGAAGCTTAAAAGGTGAAGAGCAACGTCTAGTGCAAAAGTCGTCTTCAAAAGGTGAAAAGCGTCAAAAGGTATATCTTGAGTTCTATCCTCTTGCAAGGCGCTAGCGTACACACACACAATTCATACATGTGTGTCCCTGCATCATGGTTCAAACATTTGGTATAACACATTCACACATCTCATAGTATGCTCATGCATTGATCTTGTATAGACAAACATTGTAGAATTGCATGCTGTTGACGGTGATTTTTCGATAGTTAACCGGTCAACGATCTAGGTTGGTGAAACCTAAAGATAAACGTAATGAAAGTAGAAAAATAAAAGATGAGCAAGCATAACACATATTTTACGTGGTAAAACCCCAAGGCGGGGAAACATCCACGGTGCCGATGACGGCGAGAACTGATCCACTATGAATATAAGGATTACACACTCAATACTCGCTTTCTCTCAAATAATTGCTTATGATCATCCCCCCGATATAATGAATACATTGATGTATTTATAGGGTTTGATCTAGGGTTGCCCTAGTTTCTGTCGTATAAAAGGTGGACTCATTAATTAGAGTCTTTGTAGGATTCTTGTAGAGTAGATAAATTAGGACCCATTTCCTATTTGGTGTGTATCCTTCTAGAAGCTTACAGTTCTTTCTTGATTAGATTTCTCTAGTACTGGAGAGGAAATAGGGATATTTCCTTATTGGAATATTATCCTAAGATTCCGTATCTGTGCAGATCTTTTCTTGATATGGCCTATCTTGGTAAGGCTGTATTTCCCGTTTTTGACTAAGTACTGATTTTTGGCCGAGCTTGGTAAGGCTGTATTTACCATATAAAGCTTGAAACCCAGTTCCTTCTGAGATGATACAGTTTAATTCTTTAAGTTGACCCATCAGCAGATGCTGCCCGCGTAGAAATTCTAGGCTGACCTTTGGGTAGTAAAATGGTCATAACTCCTTCTAGAAAACTCGAAATCACAAACCGTAAAATTCTACGGAAAGCTAACTTCTGTACCTTTCCAACCATATAAGGCTCGAAACCCAATTCCTTCTGAGATGATACAGTTTAATTCTTGAATTTGACCCATCAGCAGATGCTGCCCGAGTAGAAATTCTAGGCTGACCTTTGGGTAGTAAAATGGTCATAACTCCTTCTAGAAAACACGAAATCACAAACCGTAAAATTCTACGGAAATCTAACTTCTGTACCTTTCCAACCATATAAGGCTCGAAACCCAATTCCTTCTGAGATGATACAGTTTAATTCTTGAATTTGACCCATCAGCAGATGCTGCCCGAGTAGAAATTCTGGGCTGACCTTTGGGTAGTAAAATGGTCATAACTCCTTCTAAAAAACTCGAAATCACAAACCGTAAAATTCTACGGAAAGCTAACTTCTGTACCTTTCTAACCATATAAGGCTCGAAACCCAGTTCCTTCTGAGATGATACAGTTTAATTCTTGAAGTTGACCCATCAGCAGATGCTATTTTCACGGGTTTGCTCAAGAAATCTTCCAAATTGCTTCCAATTATCTTCTAGGACTTGAATAGCTGAGAATGCTTCTATCTGAAATATCTTTTCTTCTTGTCGTATCCTTTAAAGGCAAGTTCTGACGATCTTTTGAAGTTTTAGGGCTCAAGACAGCTTGAAGATGTCGAGGTTGAAGATCATAAGAGGAACTCATTAAGGTTTCCCTGAGCCGTGTCTTTCCTCACAAGCTGAGAAGAATACAGTATATGTCGTCGCTCTTGGCAAGGTAAGATGTCGCTCTATAGAGATCGTGCTTCAAAGCATCCACCCCCTGAGACCACTGCCATATATATATACATGCTCATGGTGAGTTGGGGGCTTTTGTTCTCCAGGGGTTCATGTTGCTTGGAATCTACCCCCTAGCATCGTTGTTATTCTTGAGTTGATGCCGACGTGCAGGGTAGGAGCCACGCTTTTGGCACATTGTCTGGGTAGCCATTATTTTCTTCTTTGGTTGAGTCATTCCAAGCGTTCGGCCTGGATCTTTCTTGTCCATTTGAACTTTTTCTCGGCTTATCTTGTTTCGTAGGTTTGATTCTCCCTTTTGGCCGATCTTTCTTATAGACCGGTCTTCTTTTTGGCCGATCTTTCTTACAGATAGGTTATTTATTTATTTATTTATTTTAAAATACCTTCTAGCTAATACTCCTGCAAAAAGAAAGCACTTTATGTATATAAATACAATTTTGACTTATAACTTACTTGCATTTGACTTTGTCATTATTGTCTCTTTTGCAATTGCTCATTGGCTTTTGTACTTCTTGCAAATTGTTCCAGGTGTTCACTTATGGCTCAGGGCAACTTGAGTATTTATTTTACACCACGGGGGGTCCTGACTCACTGTATCTAAGTTTCTACCCACTTTCGGGGTTTTTACTTGATTTTTAGCGAGCCAATCCAACCTCAAGGCGTTTGGCCCAGGTGGCCTAGATCTTGCGTTTGAAAGCTTCCTGACTGTTTTAATGTGCACTTGCCCATTGGAGCTTTGTACCTGCATATTTTAAACTTGACAGATGCAATATAAACGGGAAAATCTTTAACGGAAAAATCTTTACCCCTTTCCACAAGGCCGGATCGCTGACAGTGTTTTATTCACACCCAGTCAGTTTTTGAGCTAACAGCGCTTTATTTGCACCCAGTCAGTTTTTGAGCTGACAGTGCTTTATTTGCACCCAGTCAGTTATTCTTTTTGATCAATTTGGTATACCTGCACACTCGTAAACGTGTAAATAATAAAAATATTTTAAAATATTTTGTTTTATTTTACCCGAGTGTAACATTGGTTCTTTGTTTAAGCTGAGTAACTCATTTAACCAAGTATCTCATTAACTGGCATTAAGTTTGAGTAATCCATTGGTTTTATTGGGTCAAGTTTTTGTTATACTTGATTGGTTTATCCAAGTATCTAGTTACCTTGGTCTGAACAAATATATTATCCTTAGTTTGGCTTCAAGAATGATCAAGTATCTCATTAACACTACAAAAAAAAAGGGCTATTGGGACGTTTTTTTTTCGTCCCAATAGCCCAAAAATCGTCCCAATAGGTCTATTGAGACGAATAAAATTCGTCCCAAATTCCGTCGCCTTAGGTGGGTCGCAATAGTTTCTTTGGGACGAAAATTGAAATTCGTCCCTTAAAACTACCTATAGGGACGATTTTTGTTCGTCCCAATTGATAATGTATAGGGACGAAATTATTCGTCCCAATAGACTATCTTTAGGGACGATTTTTATTCGTCCCATTTGACAACCTGTAGGGACGAAATATTTCGTCCCATTAGATAAATTTCGTCCCTTTAGATAACCTATAGGGATGATTTTTGTTCGTCCCCTTTGACAACCTATAGGGACGAAATATTTCGTCCCATTAGATAAATTTTCGTCCCTATAGGATACCTATAGGGACGAAATTTAGAAAAAAAAAAAAGAAAAAAAAGAAATTTGCCCACTCAAGCCACTCACACACCTACCTGCGCACCACCTACGCCTAACCCCCACGCACCAGTGCCCGCCCAAGCCACCCACCAGCTCACCCAACACAAATTAATTTTAACTTGTGTTGTCACCGGGTGTTGAACCCAGTACAGCCTCCCCCACCCCACCGCCTTATCCACCATGCTGCAGGTTTAGATGTGATAATAAAAGCATAATATTTTTATATAATCTCTAATTGTTATTAAATTTTTATTGATTTTTTTTCAATCAAAATTTTATTTGTAGATCGATTCCACTCCACTAATTTAAATTTTATTTTTATTTGATAAAAAATTGATTTTAAAAAACATTTATTATAACATTTAATTAAATTATTATTTTTAAATCATATATTGTCAGATCAAATGGTCAATCATTAATCGTACTCGGAATTAGACATGACCCCGGTTCCAATTCTCGATTCGGAACCAGCGGTTCCAATTTTTAATTGGGAACCAGTGATTTCGGTTTTCGATTCAGAATCAACGGTTTTGGTTCCAGTTCCGACGATTCGGTTCTTTTTTTTTTAAATAATAGAAAACCTCTCAAGACTAATGGTTATTGATCTTTATGAAGAATTTATTGGAAAAAACAAAATTCAACTCGATAGATAACCACTTTGGACGAACAAAATGATTCATATTGCATCATTTTCTAATTTATATGATAATTTAATTATTAATCTACCTTTAAGGAAAAACTTTAAAAAAAAAAAAAAAAAAATCAAGAATTTTCAACAAAATTAATTAATTAATTCTTTTTTTTTTTTTTTTTTTGGATTTTTGAATGGATAACATATTTTATATCATAAATTCCAGTATTTTGATTATGTCAAAAAAATTCCAATAAAAAAAAAATTCGAGTACTTTGAAGAATTTTTATAAACTATGTATTTATTTTATTTAAGCATTTTTATCAATAAATAAAAAAGAAGCCACAAGTGAAAATATAAAAACAGGTGAAATAAGAAATGTTATAAGATGAAAGAAAAATAATAGTAATAAGAGATGAAAGAGAGAAATAAATGACTAGAGAGAAACAAATAAAATGTTTAGGAAAGGAGAAAAAAATATGAGAGAGAGAAACAATTAAGATAATTAATGATCATGAAATCTTGACCATTCAGACAAGTATGATCTAATGGATACATAAGTGTGACAAATCACGTGTTAAAAAAAATGGTTAAGATGCACTCATAACCATAAATACAATAACTATTATACACATCAAAATAATATATTATTTTTTTCCTCTATTATTTACCTCATTTTCTCTCATTTCATCTTAAAGTAATATTTTCTTCATCTTCGTCTTCTAATACTTTTTTCATGTTTCTTTCTTCACTCACGTTCATCTAAACCTTTTGAGGATTAATTGAAAACACTACAAAAAAAAGGGCTATTGGGACGATATTTTTCATCCCAATAACCCTAAAATCGTCCCTATAGACCTATTGGGACGAAAAAAATTCGTTCCAATAGGATGTCTATTGGGACAAATTTATTCGTCCCAATAGGCAATCTATCGGGACGAATTAGATATTTCGTCCCAATAGATATCCTATTGGGACGAAAAAAATTCGTCCCTAAAGATTATACCACATTGGATAAAATTTGTTTTAATAAACAATCTATTGGGACGAAAATCTATAGGGACGAAATATTTTCGTCTCAATAGGCAGTCTATTGGGACGATTCTTTTTTTCGTCCCAATAGGATGTCTATTGGGACGAAATATATAAGTCGTCCCAATAGACTGCCTATTGGGACGAAAAAAATTTGTCCCAATAAATTGCCTATTGGGACGAAAAAAAAACATCCCAATAGGTCATTTTTCTTGTAGTGTAAACTGGTCATCTTCAGACTGACCAAGTGTCTCATTAAATTGATCAGTTTTTCTTCAAGAATGATCAAGTATCTCATTAAACTGGTCATCTTCAGACTGACCAAGTGTCTCATTAAACTGATCAGTTTTTCTTCAAGAATGATCAAGTATCTTATTAAACTGATCATTTCCAGACCGACCAAGTGTCTCATTAAACTGGTCAGTTTTACCCAGGTGTTACGTCGAGGCTCACCACGACCATACACTTAGGTCCCCTGCACAAGTCACCTAGGACGTCTCCTGGTTTTGTCTGCTACAGGGGTTTGCCGAATCGTTGGGGTAGTGTATACCGGCCAACACAGCTGTGCATCTCACCAGACATATTCCGGCGGTGCCCCGAGCAGTTTTCCAGGTATCCTAGTGCCTCGGGTTTGCCTTTTCACTAAGGATACGTTCGTATCTGATTAGCTCGGCGGGCATGCTATTTCAGCTTCTCCGCCCCTCGGACACTATCCACTCGCTCTTCGCGGTTTCATGGCGCCCGAGTACTATCTTCGGGCTTTACACTCCAAAGATGACCCCTTCGGCCTATGTTAGTGAAGATTTTGGCCCCTTTGGCCTTTTCTTCGAATTTCTACATGAGCCGAGATAAAACTTGTTTTGCGCGGATTGAGACTATCCTCGATTTCTGTACTCAAGTTTTCAGCTTGTCTCTCTGTCAGACACATGAGTAGCATTTGCACAAATATATATATTTTAATAATGCCGAACAAAAATAGTTGGATCCATGCACGTTATTAGTGATGGTTACTGTTCGGGATAGAATACCCATGGACTCTTGATGGATGTTTTGCATACAAAAACCATATAGCATGCTAATAAAACAAGTAGTATATATTTTCGCAAGTATATACGTGAGTTGTATTTATTATGTATGAAAGAAACATACAGCGATAGCATGTGTAAGTGGGGTGTAATACTAGAATAAATATACAAGCTACTTGTGTTGTGCATCATGTAAAATACTAGGATAAGTACACAGGCTACATGTGTTGTGCATCATGCAAAAAGTGTAGCAAAGAACTTTGATAAGCAAGGGTGACAAAAGTGTATCCCCACATTTTACCTCCTCGTCATCAACATGCAGTTATGAAATCCAAGACGATTTGATTTATAGGCCGAATAAAAAGTGACTAAGCGATAATTTAGATTTTACCTCTAACTCCACTTGATGAGGTATCCGAAATTGGTTACCTTTTCATTCTGAGTCTCAAATCACAAGTCGTTCTTTCCTTGTGCTTTCGTATAATACTATGTCTTATGTTTCCCTAGATCACTACAAGGAAAGACAATTCAATAATCAATACTAACCTGCGTAGTGGTCGCTAGTGTAGAGTTGTGATGTCTCGAATATCGTCAAACATTCCTTAGGGTGAACAATCCACTAGCTTTATTCTTGTACTCCGACTTTTGTTATGGTTCATCTTCTTTTCCATATACACATATTAGCCGAATCACTGGGATAGAGATGACTCCACTAAAACTACTTTTGCAACTGCAATTTTTTGTTTTTTTATTTTTTTTACTATGCTGTGCTATGTTGTGCTACCCCCTAGCCCCCCAGCAGTTGTTAAAGTATGTTTCATTCGAACATAGGTGCTTTCAACGCGTCTTTTTTTTTTTTTTTTTTTAGTTTCCGCAGCAAGTGAAGAGGCTCTCCATGTAGGTTCTTTCTTATCTTTTATCATTGGATGCTTTCATCCTCAATATTTTCCTCAAGGTCTTCCTCCTAACATGTCCGCTCAAGAAGCTTTTCAGAAAGCAGCCTTATTTGAGTCACCGAGGGATAGTCAGTTGAAGTTTGAAGTGCGCCGAGATAGAGTTTGTTCCTGCGCACAAGGGTAAAGCTCGATTTCTAAACCAAGGTTTTTACCTTGACTTCTATACCAAGCATGCGAGTGAAATTTTCACATATAACAATAGTTACGTATATAAGAAGGCCAAATTAAATAAAAACAACTAAATCATATAAAACATTATTGATGATTAGTGTTTGAATTTTGGCATCCAAGAATATATGTTAGGGAAACATACAGAGGTAATATGTGAGTGCAATTTATTGAGAAGTACACAAAGGTTATACAATATGTACAGTGTACTCGCGTGAAAATAATATATGAAGAAGTGAGTGAATATCTCAACACATTGATCACAAAAACTCAACATTTCACACCTCACAATTTTGTTTTGATTTTGCTGTTTAGGCAAATCAAAATATTTGAGAGTGTTTAAACTTAACCAAATTCATGCTCATTTGATCTAAAGAACAAATTGGTCAACATGATTCGCACAACAATAAAAATTATGTGACGTACCTATTGCTGGCTGAATTTGCTCGGTGATGCGTTTCCAAATCAAGGTGATTTACGCATCGCTTTAACACGAGTATATATTTTGATAGAAAAGCATACAATGTGCAACTCAATAAATTAGCAGCAGGTTCTCAATATAAAAATAAGAACCACAATTTCTACCAAGTTATTGACTGAGTAGCAAGATTATGTCAACAATAATAATTATTAATAATATAACATTTAAACAAAGATGTACCTTCAACTCCGACCGATTTCAACAATGTCGTTAAATGCTTTCGAAAGTGATTTTATCAAGATCACAGCCTTTGCCACTTACGACTTTGGATCCTTTATTGTTGGACATGTCGGTAATGAAGAGCCGAGTGGACCCCTTTTTCTTTATTAAGATATCTTGGATTAATGAAAGTAGTTGGCAATGTGAGGCCAATGTTACTCTTCCCTCTCCGATCGGGTCACCTAGGCTATATGGTCTCTCTTTTTTGAAACCTTTAAGCACGTTGAGATGAAATTCAATTCCCGCGCGCAGAGGCAAGACTAGATTCCTGAGATGGCACTTTCAACTTGTTTTCTATACCAAGTATGTGAGTAAAGTTCGCACAAGTAATAATAATCATGTATTTTAATGAGACCAAATAATTGGAAGCGATCAACTCATACATGGTACTATTAATGATTAGTGATTAGTGTCGAAATTTGACACCTGTATGATAGACAATATGCGCATAAGAGCCATAAAAGTTGCCAGACATAGTAATTAAGCATGCATTACATGTTTATAGACTTATGCGCACGTATTATGTATTGTATACGAGAAACATGCATAGATAACATGCGAACGCAATATAACATAAAGAGAATTACACAAAAGTTATGTGTGTTGTGTATTTGTATGTGAAAGTATAACGATATGAAGAGACGGATATAATTTAATATATCTAGATTACATATATTCAATGTCTCAAGCATACAAAATACTTCTAGTCACATTTTTCAACACTCATGCTTATTTGATTTAAAGAACAAATTGGTCGAACCCAATATCGTTGAGCCCAACCACTTTTTATCCGAACGCTTTCGGTACTGCTTAAACGCTTTTGGAAGCATTTCTCACCAAGATCAAAGTCTTGATCAATTTTATTAAATAACACTTGCTCGAAAGAGATTAAAAAAAAAGACTATAATTACTCTCAAACATCGTAATATAACAAATCACAACACTATTAATAGCATAGAGTCAGCTTTTCCACAACATTTAAATGAACAACCCATCACAAGTGAAAAAGCATTACACATGGAGGGTGCATATAACAACTAGTGCGATTGCATCTAGGCTCCAGCAGTGTTACTCGCCTCATTATTATTTAACGAGTTAAATTAATGACACTGACAACCATGTAGTATTCGTAATGTATTGTTTGCCCAAAACAATTATATGCTAAATAAGGTATGTATGTCATGAGCTTGGTAATTTTTATTAGACAATGAATATTCAATCGTTTTTTATCAAGATCAAAGTCTCAAATAAACTCAATCGAATTATTGTTTGGTTAATCAAAGTATCACAAATATTAAACATCAATCAGTATGTTTTACTCTTATTAATCTAGAATAATAATAATCATGTTACATACTTGCTGCCGACTAAATCTATTCGGCAATGCACTCCCAAGTCAAGGCAATCCATGCAAATATTTTAATAGAAAAGCACAATATGCAACTTCTAATTGCAACAAATTAGGAGTGTATTCATAGTATAAGATTTAAGCATCCTGATATTCTATACAGTTATTGATGCAAGACGATATCAATAATAATAATAATTAAGTGAAAACATACCCCCGAATCCGAATGATTTTATCAAGATCGAAGTCCTGATTAAATCTTGAATAATCATTATTTGGTTAGTTTTCATTTTTATTTATGTAACTATGCATATATTCCTTGTTTGCACAATGTAGATGAAATCATAAAATTAGACTGCAAATTGACTAACCTCAGCCACTTACCGAACCTGGAGTAGGCTTTTACCATTGGATCATTGATGAAGGGCCGAGTGGGCTCAGTTGAGAATTGACATTGGGTGTTTTATACCAAGAGGGGCTCGGTTTCTAACACGTCAAGGTAAACTTTATGCTGAACTGCAACGTTCCGGAAGTCGTCAAATACTTCTCGGGATGAATTGTGTTGAGACCCACATATCCTCAGAAAGATCTATACGTCTATTTTACAGCGAAAGTCGCGGTTCATGATTCCATGCTCTCTGGAGAGAGTTGTCTCTGTTTTAGCGTCTGGTGGTCAAGTTGGAAAATCCTCCGCGAATCACTTCCTTCAATGTTTCGGGGATCATAAAATATTCCACAGGTTGAACCAGATTGCGAACCTTATATTTCTGAAAAGGTCCAGATGTCTAGTTTCTGATGGTTTTTACGGATCGCGATTTCGACTTCTGTAGAGGGAGATATGCCTGTTTTAGTGTTCGATGGTCAGATCAGAAATCTGTGCGCGATCTGGTTTCTTCAATATTGCGGGAGCCACCAAATATTGCTCAGATTGAACTAGGATACGAACCATATATTTTCGGAAAGCCTTGGATGTCTAGTTTCCAATGGTTTTTACAGTTCTTGAATCCGACTTCTGTAGAGGGAGATATGCCCATTTTAGTGCGTATTGGTCAGCAATTCCGCGATTCTGGACAGCTCTCCTCTTTTCTTTTGTAAGCTGTCGAAATGCGAAAGCAATTCCTCGGACGGATTCTTGATACTTTGAAGCTCTGAGTATTGTTTTTACAATATTCTTCCTTTGGAATTGGTCACGGCTGCGGCTCCTGCTACGGGTTCTGTAGTTAATCCACTCCCTAGCACTTCCAATAGTTGTTTGTTGGGTGCTTCAAGTGTTGGATCTACATCAGAGTTCCTTCTGTGGTCTGTTCATGAGGGTTTCTCGAAGTTGAGTTCTCTACCCCCTCCTTCTAGCGCCAATTGTTGACGGTGATTTTTTGATAGTCAACCGGTCAACGATCTAGGTTGGTGAAACCTAAAGATAAACGTAATGAAAGTAGAAAAATAAAAGATGAGCAAGCATAACACATATTTTACGTGGTAAAACCCCAAGGCGGGGAAACATCCACGGTGCCGATGACGGCGAGAACTGATCCACTATGAATTTAAGGATTACACACTCAATACTCGCTTTCTCTCAAATAATTGCTTATGATCATCCCCCCGATATAATGAATACATTGATGTATTTATAGGGTTTGATCTAGGGTTGCCCTAGTTTCTGTCGTATAAAAGGTGGACTCATTAATTAGAGTCTTTGTAGGATTCTTGTAGAGTAGATAAATTAGGACCCATTTCCTATTTGGTGAGTATCCTTCTAGAAGCTTACAGTTCTTTCTTGATTAGATTTCTCTAATACTGGAGAGGAAATAGGGATATTTCCTTATTGGAATATTATCCTAAGATTCCGTATCTGTGCAGATCTTTTCTTGATATGGCCTATCTTGGTAAGGCTGTATTTCCCGTTTTTGGCTAAGTACTGATTTTTGGCCGAGCAGACTTGGCCGAGTAGAATCTTGTCCGAGCACACTTGGCCGAGTAGACTTCTAGCCGAGTGGAATATTGGCCGAGTAGAATCTTAGCCGAGTGGAATCTTGGCCGAGTGGACTTCTAGCCGAGTAGAATCTTGTCCGAGCACACTTGGCCGAGTAGACTTCTAGCCGAGTGGAATGTTGGCCGAGTGGAATCTTGGCCGAGTGGACTTCTAGCCGAGTGGAATGTTGGCCGAGTAGAATCTTGTCCGAGCACACTTGGCCGAGCACACTTGGCCGAGTAGACTTCTAGCCGAGTGGAATGTTGGCCGAGTAGAATCTTGTCCGAGCACACTTGGCCGAGCACACTTGGCCGAGTAGACTTCTAGCCGAGTGGAATGTTGGCCGAGTAGAATCTTGGCCGAGTGGAATCTTGGCCGAGTAGACTTGGCTGATTGAAACCCTTGGCCGAACAGGTCTTTAGCCAACCATATTCCATCTACAGATGGCCCCTCATATGGTGATGTCATGCATTCATGTTGACCCTTTTGATAACGTGTCCCACATTTGACTTTTTATGACGTGGAATCACTATATTTCCGTATTACCCGCTATCTTTGCTGACGTGTCATGCTGATGAAAAAACCCCTATAACACATGCTTTGTGACTATCTCTTTGATATGGCATGCTTGTGTGAATATGTGTTTATTTGTTTGTGTATTTTGTGTTTTAGACTTGAACATGTTCTTATTTGATGCCTTATTCAGTTCTGGTCATTTCGGTTACTCATTCATAAGGTTTCGAGTCCAAACGATGTAGCTACATTACTTTTCGTTCTCATTCATTGAGTTGACTTCATCGTCATTTTCCGAGATGATTTCTCAACCATTTTTCAAAGTTGTGTAGTCATCATTATGCGTAAGAGAGTTACGGTTCGTAATCCAAAAACGGATTCAAAATCAGAGTTCGGATACCCAAGATATGGCTGAAGAACCGAGGGAGCGCGCGAGAGAAGTAGGTGGCCGTGAGGCCACTTGGCCCACGCCGTGAGGGAGGCCGTGGGCCCCACGGCCAGAGGAGCTCTCTGCCCCCGTGAGGCCCACGTGCCCCCCACGGGGTGGGTGACGTGGCCCTTGCTGATTGGCCCGAAAATCTCTTCTCTCTCTTCTTTTTAAACACTTCTCCTTCCCTCCACATGTGTTGAAGATTTTTAAGAACACTTTGAACATTTCTGCAGAATTTCTTCACAATTTTAGTTTTAGTATTTTGATCATAACTTTCTCATACGAACTCGAAATCGATTGATTCAAAAGCCAAAATTATTGGTCTTGATGAGAGCTACAAACCCCATGCATTTCCAGAGGTAGCTGACTTCGCCATTCTTCCCAGTTGACTGATCTTCAGTACGTGGTCAAGGTTGCTTTGTTCAACTTCTTCTTTTTCATTTCATCTTTGATCATCTCTTTGATTCTTAATATTTGATTGATGAAATATGTTGAGAAGGATATTAGATCATATGCTAGGGGTGTTTGATCATTTGTCAATTGAGTTTTAGCTTTGTGATTTTTCTTGAACATATATGTGCTAAACTTGATTTTGTTTGAAATTGATTCTAGAAAATGTATATATGATATGTCTCATATTATTTTCTAGGTTTTATTTCATGATCTAAGATCTAGGTTTTTAGTGTGATATATTGAATATTCATACCTTGTTCTTATTGATTTACATGTCTTGATTTCTAGATAATTTTTTGATTGTGTATTGGAAGCATATTCTATATTGTCATTGAACATGTACATTTAGCTTGATTGATCATCTAGCTTAATTTGATTGTGTTTGCATCACTTGCATCACGTAGATCATAGCCTTGCATTAGGTTGAAGTCTCTAGTAAAGTGAGTGAAACTTTGTGGATAGAGCAAGGAAGTCTTGATTAGAGTCGGGAGGACTCGGATAATCAAGCAAGGAAGACTTGTCTAGGGTCGGGAGGATCCGGATAGGCAAGTAAGAAATCTTCCTAGAGACGTGAGCGTCTTGGATAGGAAGTTGATTTCTAGAGGTGTAGGATACATCTCGGATAGGAAGTAGGCTTGGTGATTCACTAGCCCAAGGGTAGATTAGGAGTTGATAGCTTGAGCGGATATCATGAGTTGATAGCTTGAGTTTTTAAGTCCTTTTTTCACATAGTGGATTGCTTTGCCGGTGGTTGTGGTATCAACCCATGGATGTTTCCTCTTTGAGGTTTTACCACATAAAACACTTGTGTTCATTTTTGTTTTTATTTTTCTTTATCTTCCATATCTTACATTGATTGCATATCTTGTAAATTGATTAACTCTTGTATTAGTGAAATCAATTCATTTGCTAAATCTAATCAAGTGTGCATTTTCTTTGTTATATTCCGCATCATTTTAATATTGGAAGAATTTGAGTAAATACCTATTCACCCCCCCCCCCCCCCCCCCCCCCCCTCTAGGTATATTTTACACTACTACTTAAGGGAAATTTCATTTGGTATCAGAGCGGGTGTCTAGACGTACTTAGATAGATCCTTTCTTTGTAGTGTTTTGTGTTTTTGTTTGTGATAATCATGATTAAGGAAGTGTGTTCCTATGTGGCTTCTTTTGTTGAACATATTGACTTAGATGAGAAAAAAATCGATGATCTTATTTTTTAAAATGAACGTTTATCCAAAGTCAATATGTCCCTCAACAAGAAGTTAGAGAATCATGATCTTGGCTCAAAGGAGTTCAATGAACTTAAAGACAAGATCCTAAGTCTAGAATTGAATCTAAAAGATAGTAATGATAGACTTGGTATCTTGAAGCAAGAAATTGAGCAAAGAGATTGATCTCTTGTTAATGCTAAGAAACTTGAAAATGTGCTTAAATCTAAACTTAATGAGCATTTAAATCAAGAGAAAAAGTATGAACAATGGCTTGATAAATCACATAAAGATGTTATGTTTAGTGATGTCATAGCGGAAAAATATGCCATTAAAATTAGGATGCTTTGTGACAAACTTGATGAGGCTAATAATATGATTAGCAAGATGTCATCTAGCTCTAACAAAGTTGAAACCCTCATTAAAAGTGGAAAGCATCCATGTGACAAAAGAGGTTTGGGTTATATCAATGAGAAGGAGACTCCTTCATCTAACAAATCTACTTTTGTCAAAGCAAGCCTTAAAACAAATGTAGGTACACTCACTCAAGGTAAAGCTATGAAAGCTACCGGAGGTGCCTCTTCATCAACAAGGATGTTCAAGGGAAGAACACAACAACATAAACATCAAGGAGCATCAACCTCAAATGCAAAAGGTGGAGCATCAAGGGTTGCACATCAAAGAGGAAAAATTATGAGAAGTCCAAAGGAGTTGGAAGCAAATGCAAATGGTAAATTTCTCAAATTTATTCATATTTATCATCATTGTAATATGATAAGACATATTCGACCTAGATGCTTTGAGTATATTCGGAAATGCAAACTTGATAATGCTTTTCATGATATGTCTTTGAATGGACCTAGGCAATCATCCATGTATGGATATAGAAATAGACCTAGGAAGACCTTGGAAAAGCATGTTGTGGAAAAAGTTGTTGATGACTTGCTTGCTAAATCTTCTGTTGTGCCTCACTCTACTATGCATAAGAAAGTTGATAATGCTTTGTTTGATATTTTTGAAAATGTGACCAACGAGGTCAAGGTGCATGTTAAAAAGCCTAACATTGAGTCAAAGCATGTTAGAAGTAAGAGTGAGAGGCATGTTGTGAAAAATGTGTGGATTAGAAAAGACACATCTAAATGTCATGTTGCACAATATGCTTTACATGCCAACTCCTCCTATTCTTGGTACCTAGATAGCAGTTGTTTTAGGAACATGACCGGGAACAAAGAGTTCTTTAAGAATCTTGTTTTAAAGGATGGAGGTTGGGTTACTTTTAGTGATGGTACCAAAAAGCAAGTTCTTGGCAAGGGAACAATTTGTATCCCCGGATTGCCTAAACTTCGCAATGCTTTGTATGTTGATGGGTTACAAGCTAACTTGATAAGCATCACTCACTTGTGTGAAATTTTTAAAAAAGTTAGCTTTAACAAAGATGTGTGCACTATAATTGATAAAAAGGGTAATGTTGTCCTAAGAGTCAGAAGGTCTATAGACAATTGCTATTGTCTTGAGATAGATCCTCTAACTTGCAACATGGCACATGAGTGCAACAAGCTTGATTTGTGGCATCAACGTTTGGGTCACATGAATTTTAAAGATTTGAAAAAGCTTGAAAAACATGGCATAGTTAGAGGTCTTCCTAATCTTGGTAAAAAGCTTGAGGTGGTTTCTGAACCTTGCCAATTAGGTAAGCAAACCAAAGTGTCTCATAAGAAAAACTCTTACATAGCTACCAAGATACCTTTAGAACTTGTGCACATGAACCTAATGGGACCAATTCAAACCGAGAGCATCAATGGCAAAAAGTACATTTTTGTATGCGTTGATGATTTCTCTAGGTTTACTTGGGTTTATTTTCTTAGAAGCAAGACCGAGGCTTTTGATTACTTTAAAAAGTTTTGTAATCAAGTTCAAAATGAAAAAGGTCTTGGTATCAAGAAAATATGTCGCATTAGGAGTGATCATGGGACGGAATTTGAAAATACAAAATTTAGTGATTTTTGTGATGGTTTAGGGATTTCTCATGAGTTCTCCGCACCTAGAACTCCTCAACAAAATGGTGTTGTTGAGAGGAAAAACCGTGTCTTGCAAGAGATGGCTAGGGTCATGCTCAATAGCAAGAAAGTCCCTAGAAACCTATGGGCCGAGGCGGTCAATACCGCTTGTTATGTGTCAAATCGTGTTTTCAAAAGGCCCGGCACAAAACAAACGTCCTATGAGCTTTGGAAAGGCAAGAAGCCTAATGTGAGTTACTTCCACACTTTTGGAAGTAAATGTTATATTTTGAATGATAGAGATCACTTAGGAAAGTTTGATGCTAAAAGTGATGTTGGTCTCTTTCTTGGGTATGCTATTAATAGTCATGCATATAGAGTCTTTAACTTGACTACTAAGACTATCATGGAGTCTATCAATGTGAAGATAGATGATCTTAGCATGCTTAATTTGTGTGATGATAATGGTGTCAATAAACCTAAAGAAAACATGTTGAATGACACTAAAACACCTATTGATGTGGCTAGTAGTGTTTCTAGTCAAGATGATGAAAATGATAGTCATGTTGAAGTTGAAAGTCAAGGGTTGGAAAATGCTTTAAATAATAATCAACAAAATGACCAAGTTGTTGAACATTCTCACCCAAGACTTAGAAACTTACACTATCAAGAAGACATCATAGGTGATTTAAATGAAGGGGTTAGAACAAGAAATCAAATTGCTAACCAAATTTCTTATGTTTGCTACACTTCTCAAATTGAACCCAAAAATATTAATGAAGCAATTGTTGATGAATATTGGGTCGGGGCTATGCAAGAAGAACTTAATCAATTTGAGAGAAATGAAGTGTGGTCCTTAGTTCTTAGACCCAAAGATATAAATGTAATTGGCACTAAATTGGTGTTTAGGAATAAGACCGATGAAAGTGGCAAGATTGTGAGGAATAAAGCTAGACTAGTGGCTCAAGGTTACACTCAAGTGGAGGGTGTTGACTTTGATGAGACGTTTGCCCCGGTTGCTCGTCTCGAGTCCATTAGACTTTTGTTGTCCATTGCATGCATTAAAAAGTTCAAATTATTTCAAATGGATGTCAAAAGTGCTTTCCTCAATGGATACCTTCAAGAAGAAGTGTATGTTGAACAACCTGAGGGTTTTGTAGACCCACACTCTCCTAATCATGTGTTTAAATTGAAAAAAGGCTCTCTATGGCCTTAAGCAAGCTCCAAGAGCTTGGTATGATAGGTTGACTCAATACCTTATTGACAACCAATATATGAGAGGTGGCATTGATAGAACTTTGTTTATCAAACATCATGATCATGATATTTTTGTTGCACAAATATATGTTGATGACATTGTTTTTAGGTCTACTAATAAAACCAAGGTTGATGAATTTGTAAGTGTTATGTCAAGTGAATTTGAAATGAGTATGGTGAGTGAGTTGAATTATTTTCTAGTAATGCAAGTAAAGCAAACTAGCATAGGCATAATGTTGAATCAATCTAAATATGCTAAAAATCTAGTTAAGAGATTTGGCCTAGAAAATGGAAAAGATTTTGAAACTCCCATGAGCACCACTTTAAAACTTGACAAAGATGAAAAAGGGAAAAGTGTTGACCAAAACCTTTATAGAAGCATGGTAGGGAGTCTACTTTACCTAACGGCTAGTAGACCTGACATTTGCTTTAGTGTAGGCTTGTGTGCTAGATTCCAAGCAAATCCCAAGGAATCTCACTTAAAAGCCGTCAAGAGGATCATTAGATACATCAAAGGAACTCATAGTCTTGGTCTATTTTATTCATTTGATACCAATGATATCCTTGTAGGCTATTGTGATGCGGATTGGGCGGGAAACATAGATGACCGTAAAAGCACATCAGGCGGTTGCTTTTATATTGGTAATAACTTGGTTTCTTGGTCAAGTAAGAAACAAAATTCGGTTTCCCTTTCCTCTTCCGAAACCGAATACATTGCGGCCGAAAGTGCTTGCACACAATTACTTTGGATGAAACAAATCCTTAAAGATTATGAGATAGAACAAGGAAAAATGACACTTTATTGTGATAATTTAAGTGCCATTAACATCTCTAAAAATCTGGTTCAACGCTCTCGCACAAAACACATAGACATTAGGCATCATTTCATTAGAGATCTAGTTGAATATTCTATTGTTACTCTAGAGCATTTGCCTACTAAAAATCAACTTGCGGACTTATTCACTAAGCCCTTGGACAAAGAGAGGTTTAAAACTCTTAGAATGTCCATTGGCATGATTTGTGTTGATTGATGTCTTTGTGTGATTGTGAGTGGCTTGATGAGCAAAACTTTAATTGAATATCATTATCTTTGAGAGCTACTCACTTGAGAAGTAGTGATCTTAAACAAATATCTTTTATTGTTTCTAGATCATGCACTTGAGCTTGAAAATCTTATTAAAAAGTGCACTAATGCTTCTCTTATATGTTTTAGTTTTGAGTTTTTGTGGTTGAATATATGTAGATAATGGATGCATGTAGAAATTTATTGTTAAGTACATGATAGATGACCTATGGTATGTATCCATTTTGCTTCGGCACTACATAGTAATCAATGAGCACCCTCATGGAAAGGGCTACACACCTTGGTTGTGAAGCCACCCAATGTAGGAAAGGGCTACGTCATTGTGATGAGTGAAAGCTGCCATGAGGAGTATATGTTTTTGTTAGTAAAATCAAAGAAGTGTTGAAATGAATCATAAAAAAAAAAAAATCTTTGATTCAAGCCTAAAACAAAACAAAAAGGCTTATGGTGTATAGTTGAGTATTGTGAAAAAGCTCGGGTTGACAAATAGAAACGGGAAAACGAGCCACATGCACACACACGCTCATATGTTGATATCTATTCATTTTAAAAGCAAAAAACCGGATGAATATCAGTTTGACCTATTTTTGGAAAGGCTTTAGATGGATAGGTGTGGATAGAGTTTGCATGTTGATATCACAATTACTCCTACTATATATGTGAGAAGCATTCACACACACACACACACACACATTTTGCTTATGTGCTTGATTCATTAGCAATGTGAGAATATTTTTGAGAGATTAATGAAAATCTATAATTCTCTTTTGGACTTTGACAAGTTATGAAATATTTTCTCTTATTGCTTGATTGTGTGATTATGTGATGTCCCTTGTGAACAAATCTACTTGGTGATAATATGTGGAGCATATGTTAAGGGGGGAGCTTTAGTTTATTCAACTTTCGCTTTCTATACGATTTGTTTGCTTAATATCTCGTTCTTTATCTCTTGTGTCCCTTGTCTATTCCTTGACAAAAAGGGGGAGAAAATGTTTACCTCTGTTAGGATTCCCGTTGTTTTTAATTGGCTTATTTCGTGATCAAACCACATGTGGGGATGCTTTGTAAGGGTAGCTTAGATGTTGTTGTTATTGCTTAGGCCCTTTTGAAGACCTCACTATTGACAAGCACCAAAGGTAATATTCTAAGTGCTTACTTGTCTTGAAGAGATAGATGCACACACTCACAACTCATGCATATGTTTAATCATTGTATGTTGTGTGTCTTTTATGTGTGCCTTAATGCTCATTAACATCTCTTCTTGCATGTTAGGTTGATTGCATCTTGCATTGCCCATTGCCTCTTCATGCACATTTTTAGAATTCAAGCTTTGCATTGGGCGCTGTTCAAAGCGCTCTACAAAGCGCTGTTCGAACAGCGCCCATCACACCTGATGTAAAAAATGTGATTTAAATGCATCAGGTCTGATGCAATTTTCATGGGCGCTGTACGAGCGCTGTACAAAGCGCTGTTCGTACAACGCCCCTCTGTTTCTTCGTGAAAACAGAGCAAGGGCGCTGTACAGGCGCTGTACAAGGGCGCTCTACGTACAGCGCCCAAGGCAAATATGGGCAAACTTATCAAAACGACCACACTTTGTTTTGGCCCCCTATATATATGCCACTTTGACTTTAGGTCAATCACAAGAGTTCATATTCAGATTCCATACTTAGGAGATTTTTCAAAGAGAAGAAAAATCCAAAGAACTCATTTTTAATTACTCAAACACTTGTTCCATGATCATCAATCATCATCTAGCATCATCTTAGATCATCTAGATGACATCTTGCATGGATTCTTCATCATACTTTGCTTGGTAAGCTTTTCACTAATATCTTACATATTTTGTGTTTCTCTTATTTAGCAATCTCAATTTAATTACTTGTATGTGATTTTATATTCCTTGAATACAAGATTGAGATTAGTAGTATGTATGTTTGAGAAGTTGTATTGTGCTAGCATATTAGGTTTTGTGCTTGATATTGATTAGCTAAACTAATTGACATGTCATTTAGTTTTGATATCTAGGATTGTTCTTAATTGCATATTAATCATCTTAGATAAGCATATAGGGTTTCCCTTGCTCTATGTTGCATTTTGGATATTTTCACATATTCACTTAGGGTTGTATTCTCTTCAAGAGAAGCTAAGTCTTGTGTGTAGCAATCGGGATTAGGTTGCTTAGATCGCAAGCAAAATCGGACTAGGTTCACTCATACCGGGATTAGGTAGGTGTGTGATTACTTCCGGGATTAGGTTGTAATCGTTTGCACATTTAGTGGATTCGAGGTTCGAGTGTGGCTTACTTACATAGCCCGTGGTTTTTCCCGTGAGGGTTTCCACGTAAAAATCAAGTGTTAATTTAATTTCCGCACCATATTACACTTGCTTGTTTATTTTATCTTGAGGGTAATTTCATAATTTTGACTAACACGAAAAATTGGGTAAAAAGCGTAAAATCTATTCACCCCCCCTCTAGATAGTTTTATACACACCGTGCTATAATTAGTTTCAATTGGTATCAGAGCGGGTTCCTAGACATACATAGGTGATCCTTGCTTATTTTGGTGTGTTTTGCATTTTGTGTGATTTTTGATCATTCATACATTTGCATTCATTTCATTCATTCATAAACACTATGAGTGGAAACGGTGGAAACGGTGGTAGCAACGAAGGTGCTTCTAGCACAAGGCCTCCACTTCTTACCGGATTGAACTATTCCCAATGGAAAGGGAAGATGGAATCCTACATATGCCAAATTCATGACCGTGCATGGATGGTGGTGGAAGACGGATATGATCTCCCTATGATGACTCCCGCGGGTGGAGGAGAAGATGTTTTGAAGCCTAAGGCGCAATGGAACGCGCAAGAGTTTGATGCTTCAAAGTGGAATAGGAAGGCGTTGCATGCCATCTTGTGTGCCATGGACGAAAATCAATACAAGTTGATTCAAAATACTAGGATAGCTAAGGAGGCTTGGGACATCCTAAAGATTGCACATGAGGGAACCGAAGTGGTGAAGGACTCCAAGCTTCAAGTCCTCCAAACTCAATTCGAGACGCTTAAAATGGAGGAGAATGAGTGCTTCAACGACTTCGAGATCAAGTTGATGGATATAGTCAACCAAAGCCATCAACTTGGTGATCCATATTCGGATAGGAGAATCAAGCAAAAGATTATGAGATCTCTACCCGATAGGTTTGAATCGAAGGTGACGGCTTTAGAAGAAAATAGTGGTTATAAGGATATGAAGCCGAGTGAGGTGATTGGGAGACTTCTAGCTTATGAGTCTAGGAAGGGGCCTATCTCCACACCCACTAAAAAGCAAAAAAGAATTGCTTTAAAAACCTCCAAGGATGAAAAGGAGGAAAAGAAGGTTGACTCGGATGAAGACCTTGCCTTGTTTGTAAAAAGGTTCAACAAGGTTATGAAGTTTAGAAGAAAGAACTTTGGATCAAAAGGACAAGATTTGAAGAAAAAGGGTTCTTTCAAGAAGTTTGAACCTAGGCAAGAGAGGACCGAAAGGAAAGGGGTCCGATGTTTCGAGTGTGGTGGCATAGGTCATTTTGCCCCCGATTGTGCAAATCATGTTGAGAAGAAAAAGAGGAAAGTGATGGCCGCCACTTGGAGTGGAAGTAGTGATGACTCCTATGAGGGAGATGAGTCTTCGGATGATGAAGAGCTCATGGCTAATCTCCTAGCTTTTGCCTCCTCCCATAAAAGCAAAAGTGCTAGTGAGAGAGAGGAAATGAGTCAAGAGGAAAATGACTCAAGTGAAGTAGAAAGTGATTCCTCTTCTAACTCCATGAATGGATTTATGGAGAAAAAGGAGTTTGCTAAATATCATGTCGAGTTTAATGATTTAGCAATCAAGAGCACAAGAAAGATCAAGATGTTAAGAGAAGAAAATCTTGAGCTTGCATCTCATAATGACCACTTAAGTGAACAAGTGGAAAAATTCAAGAAGATGGAAGATAAACTAAAAGAGGAGTTAGTCTTATCTAGGAGGAATGAGGATAGTCTAATGAGGGAGCTTGAAGAAGTTAGAGAATCTATGACTAGGATGGATTCTAGCACCAAGAAGCTTGACCATATGCTTGGTGTTGGAAAGAGTCCATGTGACAAGAGGGGTCTTGGGTATGAAGATGGCAAGAAGATCTCAACCTCTAACAAGACCGTATTTGTCAAGAGCTTGAAGAAAGAAGAAACTTCATTTGTGCAACTTCCTAGGAAGAAGTTAGAAGTAGGACAAAGTTCAAATGCTCAAGTGAAGATGGGGCCAAGAAGGCAACCTCAAGCTCAACCCCCTAGGGTTCCTCAAGCCAACATTCCTCCTCAAATGGCTCACAAAGGAAAGAGGCCTATCATGCAACCTCAAGCTTGGAAGCAACCTAGACCGGTTCAACAACGAAGACGCAATGAACCCCTTCATCCACAAAGACAAGGACAAGGTATGATTCCTTATTTTACTCCGATTTGTCACTTTTGTGGATTTGTTGGTCATATTAGACCACAATGCTTTCGCTATATAAAAATGTGCAAAACTAGAAGCATGATAGAGAAGAAAAAGAAAAGAGCCATGATGCATGTTCCTAGGAATAATAATATTGATTTGCATGATCCTAGGAATAATAGAGCACATGTACCAAAGACCACTAAGAAAGCTAAAATTGTTGCTAAGTGGATTAGAAAGAATGAAAATGTTTGCCATGTTGCACAAATAGCCTTGAAGGCAAATTCTTCTAATTTTTGGTATTTGGATAGTGGGTGCTCTAGGCACATGACGGGAAACAAGAGTTTCTTCGAGACTCTTGTTATGGAGGAAGGTGGATATGTCACTTTTGATGATGGATCCAAAAAGAAGGTTGTAGGGAAAGGATCCATTTCCGTTCCCGGTTTACCCTCCTTATCCGATGCTTTATTTGTTGATGGCTTGAAAGCCAATTTAATAAGCATTTCACATCTAAGTGATGAAGGATATTCCGTCTTGTTTAGTAAAAATGATTGCTCAATCCTAAAGCCCAATGGACAAACCTTATTGAAAGGTATGAGATCTAGCGACAATTGTTATTGTCTTGAAGCTAGAATAGTCTCAAACAATGTGTCCATGGATGAGCAAGTTGAGTTGTGGCATGAAAGACTTGGCCACATGAACTTTAGGGATTTAAGAACCCTTGGAAAGTTCGAGTGTGTGCGTGGCCTCCCTAAGCTTGGGAAGAAAGCCAATGGTATTTGTGGACCTTGCCAACAAGGAAAACAAACCAAAAGCATGCACAAAAAGGGCAAGTATCTCTCCACCAAGGAGCCCCTAGAGCTTCTCCACATGGATCTCATGGGTCCTATGCAAACCGAGAGCTTAGGTGGAAAGAGATACATTTTTGTTTGTGTTGATGATTTCTCTAGATTTACATGGACATATTTTCTTAGAGAAAAATCCGAAACTTTTGATAAGTTTAAAATGCTTTGTACTAAATTGCAAAATGAAATGAATTCTAACATTAGAAGCATTAAACGGATTAGAAGTGACCATGGGAGGGAGTTTGAGAATGCCTCTTTTGAAAGCTATTGTGATAGCCTAGGCATCTCCCATGAGTTTTCGGCTCCTAGGACACCTCAACAAAATGGAGTTGTTGAGAGGAAGAATAGGGTCCTCCAAGAGATGGCCCGAGTGATGTTGCTTAGCAACAATGTCCCTAGGAACCTATGGGCCGAAGCCGTTAATACAGCTTGCTATATAGGGAATAGAGTATTCCTAAGGCCCGGATCTATAAACACCTCCTATGAGTTATGGAAAGGCAAGAGGCCAAATGTTAGCTACTTCCATACTTTTGGGAGCAAATGCTACATTTTAAATGATCGTGATCAACTTGGCAAGTTTGATGCTAAGAGTGATGAGGGTATCTTTATTGGCTATGCCTTGAATAGTAAAGCCTATAGAGTTTTCAACTTGAAGACTCGAACCGTTATGGAATCATCGAATGTTATCATTGATGATACAAGGCTAAAGTCCAAAGACCATGAAGAGGAGGATGTTTTAGAGGATGACTCTCCTTTGGAGAGGGTTGTGGTGACTCCCAATGTTGGGACATCTAATGAAGTCACACAACCTAGTACTAGAGTTCCTAACTTGGACTCTAATGAACCCGCTCCATGGGTTAGAAGACTCCACAACAAAGAGGATGTTATTGGAGATGTTAATGAGGGTGTTAGAACTAGGCGTCAAATAGCTAATCTAATTAGCTTTACATGCTACACCTCTCAAATAGAACTCAAAAAGGTTGAAGAAGCCTTAAATGATGAATTTTGGGTTCTTGCAATGCAAGAAGAGCTAAACCAATTCGAAAGGAATGAGGTTTGGACTCTAGTTCCTAGGCCTAAGACCACTAATGTCATAGGCACCAAATGGATATTTAGGAACAAATCCGATGAGGATGGCAACATAGTGCGGAACAAGGCTAGACTTGTAGCACAAGGGTACTCTCAAATTGAGGGTATCGACTTTGAGGAGACTTTTGCTCCCTTTGCCCGCTTAGAGTCCATTAGGCTTCTCTTGTCCATCTCTTGTGTGCACAAGTTCAAATTGCACCAAATGGACGTCAAGAGTGCCTTCCTCAATGGCTTCTTGCAAGAGGAAGTGTTTGTAGAACAACCCAAGGGGTTTGTGGATGCTCACCACCCCAACCATGTCTATCGCCTCAAAAAGGCTCTATATGGGTTGAAACAAGCACCGAGGGCTTGGTATGAGCGCCTCACTCAATTTCTTGTTGACAATAACTACACAAGAGGTAGTGTTGACAAGACACTATTCATCAAGAGAGACAATGATGAGCTTTTCATAGCTCAAATATATGTTGATGACATAGTGTTTGGCTCCACCAACAACACCAAAGTCCAACAATTTGTTGATGTCATGTCTCTTGAATTTGAGATGAGTCTTGTTGGTGAGCTTAGTTACTTCCTAGGTTTACAAATTAGGCAAATGCATGATGGGATTTTCATAACCCAAGCCAAATATGCTAAGAACCTAGTGAAGAAGTTTGGTTTAGAGAAAGCCAAACATTGTGATACACCCATGAGTACCACTTTGAAGCTAAGCAAGGATGCTAGTGGTAAAAGTGTGGAACAAACTCTATATCTTGGCATGATAGGTAGCTTGCTTTATTTGACCGCAAGTAGGCCCGATATATCTTTTAGTGTGGGTGTGTGTGCTAGGTACCAAGCGGATCCTAAGGAGTCCCACTTCTCTTCCGTGAAGAGAATCATTCGCTATGTAAATGGGACATCCAACTATGGGATTTGGTACTCTTTTGACACTAATGCTAGTCTTGTAGGCTTTAGTGATGCGGATTGGGCAGGAAATTGTGATGATAGGAAGAGCACATCGGGCGGTTGCTTCTTTCTAGGCAACAACTTGGTGTCTTGGTTTTGCAAGAAGCAAAACTCGATTTCCTTGTCCACGGCCGAGGCCGAGTACATAGCCGCGGGGAGTGGATGCACACAACTCCTATGGATGAAGCAAATGCTAGTAGACTACGGATTCAACCAAGGTACTCTCACTCTCTTTTGTGATAATATGAGTGCAATTAATATTTCCAAGAATCCGGTGCAACATTCTAGAACTAAGCATATTGACATCCGCCATCACTTCATTAGAGAGCTTGTTGAAAATAAATGCATAGTACTTGAACATGTAGGTACTAATGATCAACTTGCGGACCTATTTACTAAACCCTTAGATGCTACTCGATTTAAAACTCTTAGTAGATCTATTGGGATATATCTTGTGGAGTGATGTGTTCTATGATTGACCCCATATGGGAAAACTCAAGCAAAGAGAGCTATTTTGCATTCTTGTAACTTGCAAAAAATTTGAAATAACTTATGCCTTTTCTTTTGATTGCTTGAGTAAGCTTGGTTGTACATATGTATATATGTTTTCAATTCTATAAGTGTGAACCTTGCTTGTCTACAATTCATGTCATATTTATGTTCAAACATGCATTTTTGGACTAGGAGATTTACATAGGAAGTATGATGTGAATGACCTATAGTTATCTCCATGACATGATGATTCTTTAATAACATGCTAATGATAAATGAAAAAGCATGAAATTCATACAACATGCTCACATGAAAAGCATGAATTGATGATTGCATATTCTTAAAATGCAAAACTTGTGTGAAAGCTAATGAGACTCAAAATGAATAAAGGATCTTGTATCCGTTCAAAGGAATTTACATTCCAAATGTCTCTCTTTCTTTATTAGTTGAACATGGTTACTATCATACGGATATCTTATCCGGAAAAATCTAATAGGGTGCAAAGTCGCTCATGCCATGTTTCACTTATAAAGTTGGATATAGTTACTCTTAAATTGAAATCAATAATCTCTATATCCTTGCTTTTCCCATGACATTGGTGAAATTGGTTTGAATTCTTATTAGAAACCTTTGTCATTTGCCTTGCCAAATACCATTGTATTTTGGACTTGAATGCTATATGTCTTGTATGCAAAGCATGTTGGATTCACACATTTTCACAAATAAATCTCCTTGTTTCTCTCAAATTAATTGAAGTGCATAAAGTGACTTATATGTATATGCAAATCTTGCATGCTTCTATCTCTCGTTGCTATGAGTGACCCGGTTGGGGACTACTCCTTTGCCTATATCATGACAAAAAGGGGGAGTAGGATATGGTAAGGGGAGTTGCAAAATATAGAAGCTATTGTGCACTTTAGGGAGAACATACATTGAGGGGGAGTAACCCGTTGAGGGGGAGCATTGCATACACATACATTTCATAATGTTGTGCCTATATTGTAAATGCAAATGCGTGTTATTGTTCTCACATGATTAATCTCACACTTTACTTGTATTGGAAATGTTAGAAACTTTATTTTCAGGGCTTGATTGTTCTACAAGAGATTGAAGACTTGAAGTTTTTACTTTCTTATCTCTTTGTAATGTAGATAATCATTGTAGTCCCGTAGTTTCTAATTCTATGTGAGGAATTAATGTGAGTGGTGGTTTTGTCATGAAATAGCCAAAGGGGGAGATTGTTAGGATTCCCGTTGTTTTTAATTGGCTTATTTCGTGATCAAACCACATGTGGGGATGCTTTGTAAGGGTAGCTTAGATGTTGTTGTTATTGCTTAGGCCTTTTTGAAGACCTCACTATTGACAAGCACCAAAGGTAATATTCTAAGTGCTTACTTGTCTTGAAGAGATAGATGCACACACTCACAACTCATGCATATGTTTAATCCTTGTATGTTGTGTGTCTTTTATGTGTGCCTTAATGCTCATTAACATCTCTTCTTGCATGTTAGGTTGATTGCATCTTGCATTGCCCATTGCCTCTTCATGCACATTTTTAGAATTCAAGCTTTGCATTGGGCGCTGTTCAAAGCGTTCTACAAAGCGCTGTTCGAACAGCGCGCATCACACCTGATGCAAAAAATGTGATTTAAATGCATCAGGTCTGATGTAATTTTCATGGGCGCTGTACGAGCGCTGTACAAAGCGTTGTTCGTACAGCGCCCCTCTGTTTCTTCATGAAAACAGAGCAAGGGCGCTGTACAGGCGCTGTACAAGGGCGCTCTACGTACAGCGCCCAAGGCAAATATGGGCAAACTTATCAAAACGACCACACTTTGTTTTGGCCCCCTATATGTATGCCACTTTGACTTTAGGTCAATCACAAGAGTTCATATTCAGATTCCATACTTAGGAGATTTTTCAAAGAGAAGAAAAATTCCAAAGAACTCATTTTTAATTACTCAAACACTTGTTCCATGATCATCAATCATCATCTAGCATCATCTTAGATCATCTAGATGACATCTTGCATGGATTCTTCATCATACTTTGCTTGGTAAGCTTTTCACTAATATCTTACATATTTTGTGTTTCTCTTATTTAGCAATCTCAATTTAATTACTTGTATGTGATTTTATATTCCTTGAATACAAGATTGAGATTAGTATGATGTATGTTTGAGAAGTTGTATTGTGCTAGCATATTAGGTTTTGTGCTTGATATTGATTAGCTAAACTAATTGACATGTCATTTAGTTTTGATATCTAGGATTGTTCTTAATTGCATATTAATCATCTTAGATAAGCATATAGGGTTTCCCTTGCTCTATGTTGCATTTTGGATATTTTCACATATTCACTTACGGTTGTATTCTCTTCAAGAGAAGCTAAGTCTTGTGTGTAGCAATCGGGATTAGGTTGCTTAGATCGCAAGCAAAATCGGACTAGGTTCACTCATACCGGGATTAGGTAGGTGTGTGATTACTTCCGGGATTAGGTTGTAATCGTTTGCACATTTAGTGGATTCGAGGTTCGAGTGTGGCTTACTTACATAGCCCGTGGTTTTTCCCGTGAGGGTTTCCACGTAAAAATCAAGTGTTAATTTAATTTCCGCACCATATTACACTTGCTTGTTTATTTTATCTTGAGGGTAATTTCATAATTTTGACTAACACGAAAAATTGGGTAAAAAGCGTAAAATCTATTCACCCCCCCTCTAGATAGTTTTATACACACCGTGCTATAATTAGTTTCAACCTCACCATGTTTGATATTGGGGAGATTTTGTATACTTCACACCTTGTGTGGAAAAATGTTCCAATTGTGTGAATCATATTCCTCTTTGTGTTTAATTGTGACTTTATCTTAAGGGGGAGAATTCTTGTCTTAAGGGGGAGAAAGAATTCTTTCTTGATAATGTTAAGGATAGTTGGTCCTTGGGAATTGGGAAACTAAGGGAATGCTTTAATATGAAAACATTTTATTCACTTGAGATAATGCATTTTTGTATGAGATAGGGGATGTCTTCTATATTTGTTTTTGGTTAATAACTCACCATTCTTCTTTAGAGAAGATCTCTTGTTTGGTTTGCTATTTTCTCTCATAGGTACTTTGAAGACCAAAAGAGGAATTCTTGAAGACTTGAAGACTTTTAGTCTAGGAATCTCTTTGTAATGTGAGGTTGAGAGTATGCTATCAACTTGAGTTTATTTGAGTGAAACATTGTATGGTGAGGTTGAGGTTTTGCCATGGAATAGCCAAAGGGGAAGATTGTAAGGTTCATGATTTGTATTGGCTTGATTCTATTGCAAAACACTTTATATGTGTATTAGTTGTTGCTTAGGATATTCTTGGAAGAAAGGAAGCTTAAAAGGTGAAGAGCAACGTCTAGTGCAAAAGTCGTCTTCAAGAGGTGAAAAACGTCAAAAGGTATATCTTGACTTCTATCCTCTTGCAAGGCATTAGCGCACACACACACAATTCATACATATGTGTCCCTACATCGTGGTTCAAACATTTGATATAACACATTCACACATCTCATAGTATGCTCATGCATTGATCTTGTATAGAAAAACATTGTAGAATTGCATGCTTTGTGACTATCTCTTTGATATGGCATGCTTGTGTGAATATGTGTTTATTTGTTTGTGTATTTTATGTTTTGGACTTGAACATGTTCTTATTTGATGCCTTATTGAGTTCCGGTCGTTTCAGTTACTCATTCATAAGGTTTCGAGTCCAAACGATGTAGCTACGCTACTTTTCGTTCTCATTCATTGAGTTGACTTCATCGTCATTTTCCGAGATGATTTCTCAACCATTTTTCAAAGTTGTGTAGTCGTCGTCGTGCGTAAGAGAGTCACAGTTCGTAATATGAAAACGGATTCAAAATCAGAGTTCGGATGCCCAAGATACGGCTGAAGAACCGAGGGAGCACGCGAGAGAGGTGGGTGGCCGTGAGGCCACTTGGCCCACGCCGTGAGGGAGGCCGTGGGCCCCACGGCCAGAGGGGCTCTCTGCCCCCGTGAGGCCCACGCGCCCCCCACAAGGTGGGTGACGTGGCCCTTGCTGATTGGCCCAAAAATCTATACTCTCTCTTCTTTTTAAACACTTCTCCTTCCTTCCACATGTGTTGAAGATTTTTGAAGAACACTTTGAACATTTCTGCAGAATTTCTTCACAATTTTAGTTTTAGTATTTTGATCATAACTTTCTCATACGAACTCAAAATTGATTGATTCAAAAACCAAAATTGTTGATCTTGATGAGAGCTGCAAACCCCATGCATTTCTAGAGGTAGCTGACTTCGTCATTCTTCCCAGTTGACTGATCTTCAGTATGTGGTCAAGGTTGCTTTGTTCAACTTCTTCTTTTTCATTTCATCTTTGATCATCTCTTTGATTCTTACTATTTGATTGATGAAATATGTTGAGAAGGATGTTAGATCATATGCTAGGGGTGTTTGATCATTTGTCAATTGAGTTTTAGCTTTGTGATTTTTCTTGAACATATATGTGCTAAACTTGATTTTGTTTGAAATTGATTCTAGAAAATGTATATATGATATGTCTCATATTATTTTCTAGGTTTTATTTCATGATCTAAGATCTAGGTTTTTAGTGTGATATATTGAATATTCATACCTTGTTCTTATTGATTTACATGTCTTGATTTCTAGATAATTTTTTGATTGTGTATTGGAAGCATATTCTATATTGTCATTGAACATGTACATTTAGCTTGATTGATCATCTAGCTTAATTTGATTGTGTTTGCATCACTTGCATCACGTAGATCATAGCCTTGCATTAGGTTGAAGTCTCTAGCAAAGTGAGTGAAACTTTGTGGATAGAGCAAGGAAGTCTTGATTAGAGTCGGGAGGACTCGGATAATCAAGCAAGGAAGACTTGTCTAGGGTCGGGAGGATCCGGATAGGCAAGCAAGAAATCTTACTAGAGACGTGAGCGTCTTGGATAGGAAGTTGATTTCTAGAGGTGTAGGATACATCTCGGATAGGAAGTAGGCTTGGTGATTCACTAGCCCAAGGGTAGATTAGGAGTTGATAGCTTGAGCGGATATCATGAGTTGATAGCTTGAGTTTGTAAGTCCTTTTTTCACATAGTGGATTGCTTTGCCAGTGGATGTTTCCTCTTTGAGGTTTTACCACGTAAAAACACTTGTGTTCATTTTTGTTTTTATTTTTCTTTATCTTCCATATCTTACATTGATTGCATATCTTGTAAATTGATTAACTCTTGTATTAGTGAAATCAATTCATTTGCTAAATCTAATCAAGTGTGCATTTTCTTTGTTATATTCCGCATAATTTTTAATATTGGAAGAATTTGAGTAAATACCTACTCCCACCCGCCGCCCCGCCACCCCCCCCCCCCCCCCCCCCCCCCCCCCTCTAGGTATATTTTACATTACTGCTTAAGGGAAATTTCATGTATATTCGCCAATAAGACACGTCATCAAATAAGACAATAAATACGGAGATAAATGTTGCCATGTCACCTTTTGACCAAGTCAAAGAGAAAACATGGATCAGTCAACGCACCAGTAAGTCCCATCGTTCATAACAGCAAGAGTCAAAGGTGTATTCGCCAGAGCAAGATACTCACTCGCCAGGTGTAAAACTGTGTTCGCCGCATTAGCTTACTGAACATAAACCAGCTCAGCAAATGCACAGGAATAATAGTCTCACTTCCAGAAGACCCCTTATGACAAAGCAATCATCAGAGGAGAGGGTCAAAAGGGAATTATGCCTTAAGAAAAAAAGGATAGAAGACGAATTCAACTTGTAGCAGTCGGAATAGGAAATAAATCCTAATCTGTTACAAACATGAGATTCCCAACGCAAATCAAAGAGGAAATCCTACTATCAACACGGCTAAAACTAAGGGAAACTCTAGTTATTATGTATAAATAAAACCACCTGCTCCACGGGAGGGGGGTTCGAAACCTAGAGAGGAAAAAGCAATTATTCGAGAGATCTGAGCGTGTAATAGAATAGTAAATCATAGTATTATTTTTCTACCCTCTGGGGCACCGAGGTTTTTTCTCATTCAAGGGTTTTCCATGTAAAATCTGTCTCTTGCATGCAGTAATTGCTTTCTTACTTTTTGTTTATTTTGATATAATTGTTGAGCACGTGGTAATCCATATTTCACCGTCAACAATAGTTTAATTAGGGTTTATCATAAAAATTAGGGTTCTTCATAAGTTAGGGTTTATCATAAGGTTTTTTTTTTTTTTTTTTAAGAGATATAGTTGAAGATATAGGTGTAATTATTTTCAAAAAAAAAAAAAAAGATATGGATATAATTAATGAGTGTACATAGTATTTGATTTATTTTTAATTAAAGTAATTTGTCCTTATTAGTAAATTCCTATTGGGATATTTTTGTAATTAAAATTTTTAATAAAGAGAAATACTGTTGATAATCCACTAATTATCAGTTTACACTCTATTTTAATTTTTTTATTAATGACAATTTTAACTTGAAATAAAATTACTAAACAAGATAAAAAGGTTCTAAATACACTCAAAATTATTTTTTAAGAAAAAATAATTTTTTTTTCCATTTTGTTTTTTTTTTCCTCTTTTGTGTTTTTTTTTTTTTTTTTTTTTTCCAGTTTTACGAACCTTAGAATATCTTCTTTTTTCAAAATATATTTTTTTCTCACACACTATCAAGTCAATGCGCACTAATATAACTTCATCAGTGCGTTAGATGTGAACCCTTAAATTTACATACTTGTATTCAAAGTGTATGCACTTGTCAAAGTTTCTCCATAATCGGTGGTCCACATGCATTGGTACTGATGTAGTTACATCAGTGCACACTGATGTGAACAGGACCGTATATATATATATATGGTCTTTCTACTATCAGTTTGTCTTGATATAAAATATATCAGGACAAAGAATATAGACCATAGATTATGAAGAAGTTTTGACAAGTGCATACACTTTGGATCAAAGTATATAAATCTAATAGTCCATATTCTTCGTCCTAATATATTTTATATCAGGACGAACTGACAATAGAAAAATTGTATATATATATATATATAGAGTCTCTCATGAAGGATTCCTTATTTTAATTTCGGTAAGGACCATGATGAAAACACATCCATTTTAATGAATTTTAATCTGAATTTTTTTGTGGATGATGAGTTCATTGAAATCTACCTATGAATAAAATTTGAGAATTTTCTTAACACTAGAACTATTTATCCAAATTTTGTTAAATATGAAGGCATCAGAAAATATGCGAAATATAGGAAAATTCAAGAAAAATAGTTTTAATATTCGAAAAATTCTCAAATTTTGTTTATAAGTATATTTCAATGAACTCATCATCCATACAAAAAAATTCATATTAAAATTCATTAAAATCGATGTGTTTTCATCATGATCCTTACCAAAATTAAAATAAGGGATCCTTCATGAGGGACTCACTATATATATATATATATATAGAGAGAGAGAGAGAGAGAGAGTAATTTTGCAATGAGGACTTTTACAATGCACATTTTAAGCACCTTTGATGAAATTGCATGGCATATATTGAATCTTGATTTGATTTTTTGTATGCATCCTAATAAAATTAAAATACACATTTGGTAAAAATTTGGAAATTTTTTGGATTTGAGAACTATTATTTCTTATATATATTTCCCTATTTTTAAATGTTTTATTTTCAAAAAAATCAGAAAAAATTAGTTCTTGCACCGGAAATTTTTTTAATTTTTTTTACATTCAACTTGCCCCTATTTAATTGTCCACATACTCATGACAGTATCCCAAAAATTTTAGTTTACTCTGTAGTAGAGATTCATCTTCCCTTAAAGATATAACCTTGCATACCAAGTCAACTTTTCATTCCAGGTATGTCATTTTCTATATTTTTTCCAGAAACCCACTAAAATAACATCTCAGGATGTTTAAGTTTGTGGACCAATCAACAAAGTTTTTGTTTTTGTAATGACATGATGAATACATACACGAGCACTTCTTTCACTATGTTTGTTTTTGCAAGTCTTTCCAAGTCAACTAGAGTGTTGTAAAAGATATTCAAATGAACATATGGAGAAGAAACAATAACAGAGTGATGGTCCATCTTTTATGTTGTGCTAATATAGTTTGATTTATTGTGTAACTATTGTTGTATTTGGAATGGCTAGTGGCCTTTCTATTGTGTTGTTCATTTTCGTTTATGTTTTAATTCATACTCTGGTTGCTCAAGTAATGGGATTCAGTGCAAAATGCCCATCTTTTCCTTGTGGAAGTCTCGGTCAAGTCAGCTTTCCCTTCTCCAATCAAACACATCCTGAGTGTGGTTTGTTCATTGTGAATGACTGCACTGAAAAATATCAGACGATCCGGTTGGCGAGGGATGGTCCACGGTTTTACATTATAATCATTTCTCAGGATAATACACATGAGCTTCTAGACAGCCACCCCTTCAGACACAGAAGCTCTTTGACAACAATAGCTGTAAATCCTTCAGAAATTTGACCATTCCCAGTTCCTCTTTTATCTCTTTTGACATCCAATTCAATCGAACCTTATTTAAGTGCCCCCTTTCGCTAGACAGTATCCCCACAAATTTCAGCTTGTTATGTAATTCCTCCAGCCACTCCATTCTCTACTACATTAATCGCTCATCTTATTCTGCAATGGCCCCAACTCCGCCAGCTCAATGTTCACTTATTCAGGTCCTAGTGAACAAGACTCAAGAAAGAGTTATACATGGAAGGGAGGCAGATGTCAAAGTGATAGCAGGGGAAATTTTCATTGTTCAAATGGAAAAACAGGTATTAACAGTTTAACACTAACTCAGACTTATACATGGTAACTGCATTTCCACACAATCTCCAAGTCATTTTTTTTAATACATAATTAATACAAATATTAAAGTGACAATTAATATCTGCTATAGTTGTAACACTCCAAATCCGATACCAACGGACTAGGATAATACTCGGTCAGGATTTTGCAAAACTTCTCAACTTACAAACTATAAAGACTAAACGTTCCCCAAAGAAAAGATTTATTCATCAATAATTGAAACGTAAATTCCACGATAACTGTATAACAAAAATTAAATCCTTACAATTGGAAAATCCAATAAACAAAAACCAACAATGTTCTCCGAAAAATAAAATATAGGAAATCAAGCTCTAATAATCAACTCCTCTATTGAAGCTACTCCATGAATTTAAATATTTGTCTCAGGGACGGATGCAGTATAGTACAAGTGGGGGGCCACAGCCCGCCCCCCCCCCCCCCCCCAAGGTCTGAAAATTTATAAAATTTCCTATGTTTTTAAATATAGTATTTATTTTCAATATATCTTAAATATAAGTGAAATTCGATCATAACAAATATGTTCTATCTCAACTAATATTATTCTCATTCAAATAATTTTGTTCTCTTTTACAATATTAATTATCTCACTCATCACTCTAATACCATATTATTTTTTTGATATGTTATTTATTTTAAAATAATCAATTTGTGTTTATTTTTATAATTCAACTGGTAGATGGACGAGCTAGAGGTTTAGGCAAATGACTCATAAGTCAGCGGCTCGAATCCTACAAATGGCAAAAAGCTTTAAAAAAAATATCTAGTCTAGATATGCGGATAGATAATGTAAAAAATTAAATAAATAAATAAATAAAAGCATATCAGCCAAACATATATATATATATATATATATATATTAGACAAGATGTGGTTGACCCAATTGTATGTCCCTCACAATCACAACACGAGGTTGTGGATTCGAGTCTCTCCCTCTCTCCAAACCCCGAATTATTATATATATAAATCAATATTTAAGTAGAATATTTAAATTGGAAAAAAAAATTCCATAACAACAATAAAAATATTTTTAAAAGATTTTATAAATCAAATCAATATTTAAATAGAATATTTAATTTTGAGATGAAATAAGGTATATAAATGATTTAAACTTGATTTCATAAGGATAATAATGATATTTTGAAAGATGCATTAAATACTGAAATAGATTATTTCATAATCACTTTCAAAAAGTAACCCCCATCTACTTCTTAAAATTACTGTCAAAACTTATAAGATTATCAATTAATCACTTTTGGAAGTTTTACCAAATATCATTTTATATCAAAATTATAAAATAATCTAATTTTAACTTTTGAAAAGCAATACCAAACCGACCTTCAGTATAATTTATGCACTTTTAGAGATAGATAGAGATAAACCGCAAAGGCTTAGCATAAAACATTGTTGATTGAATATGACTTTGTTAGTTGACCAACCCATCACCTTTCCAAAGTTTGGGGGACCATGTAGTGAAATCATTTCATGTCAGCTATGTTTCATCTCTCTTACACACGAGAATCACAAAGACAATATTTTTCATTTCTCTATCACATCATAAATTTAAATGTTATGGTTATTCAAGAGTTAATGAGTCAAGTCTTTCTTGCCTTTGTAGAAAGGAAAAGGGGAGTGCGTGCCTACCAATCAAGTAATTTTCCATGCACCTCATCACATTTGTGATTTTCATGGATAGTTGGATACCCCATTTTGTACTTCTGTCACTCTTTTTCAACAAGTCTTTGCTATGGCATTTTCAAGTAACTGGCGTGTTTTAAAGGATAGAAAACTGAAAGCACAATATAAAAGAAGTGAGTGGTACAAAGGCTTGTTAGTTTTAGTAGTTGTATATGTATAGCCGTTGTTATTGCCAAATAGGCAATTCTGGAATGGCTCTTGCCACTTATCTTGTCCTCTTCCTTATCTGTCACCAGTTACTTCTTTCCTTATCAGAAAAGGATCCCAATCCAAGATGCCCACCATTTCGTTGTGGACATCTCAATATTGGCTTCCCTTTCTCCAATCAAACTCATCCCGAGTGTGGGTTGTTCGTAGTAGATAACTGCAATGAACAAGAAGGTCCGAAAATTCAGTTGGGGGAAAATGAATCATTCTTTTATGTGAAGGAGATTTTTCAGGATACTACCCTTAAGCTTCATGACCTACCGATTTCAGAGTCCTTTGACAATTATAGCTGTAATTCCTTCAGAAACTTGACCCTCCCCCGTTCTCCTTTTATCTCTTATAATATCACATTCAAGAAAACCCTGTGTAAATGCCCACATACTCATTACAGTATCCCAAAAAATTACAGTTTACTCTGCAATTATTCCACTCACTCCGTTATCTATTACAGTAATCTTTATAATTATCACAATAATCCTTCTAATTATCACGATCAGTCACATATTAGTCCTTCATCTCAATGTTCAGTTATTCATTCCCCAGTGACCAAGACTCAAAAACATGTCGTCTTTCACGATATGTGTACTGGTTGGTTCTTTCTTCAAGTAAATGTAACAAGAGAATGCTATCAGTGTCACTGGAGAGGAGGCCAATGTCAAAGTGATAGCAAGGGAAACTTTAATTGTTCAAAAGCAGAAGCAGGTAGCAAAATTACAATTGGGTTTAGAACTCATGCATGGATGCATACATGTTCTATTTTCCGTGTTTCATCGTTTTACATATATATTGGCTATCTGTTCCAAGTTATTAGTCGTTTTATTATAGAAGCTGTGTGTATTTTAATATTCCGCCATAAAGCATACACTTGTATCTTTACATAAATTGCTCTGCGGAATCTTACCTGGTTTTCGGAGAATGCGGTTTAAACTATTATAGCAAGTTCTTACTCAGTTTTATGAGATGGCCAGTTTTGTGTTTTTTTCTTACAATTTTCTTAAGGATGGATGATGCCAATTTTGGTCTCATTCCTATGGATTTAGCTGTCTATACTAATGCCATGTTACTTTTAACTTTTTGCAGCAGATCAAAAACTGGCATTGAACCTAGGACTAGGTAATACACCTCTTTGATTACGATACATTGAAATCGTTTCAAATTTCTCTGCATCATCATCTGCTTTGTATTTTTTTTTCTCTTTTTTTGCAGAGTTCAATAAAAAAAAAATATTGTTCTGTATCCTGTGGTTTTCCTCCAAAGCAATCTGCAGTTACAACTCTTCTTTTTTGCTTATTAGGTTTTGGAATAGTAGTACCAACACTCCTACTTGTGGCTCTGTCCATTTACATTGTATGGCATCGCAAGAGAGAAAATTAAGCTTCTCCAAACTTCCACTCAAGAAACACTTCTTCTGATCCCTCCTCAAGATCAGACCTGGAAACAACCAGTGTCTTCTTTGGAGTGCCCATCTTCTCCTATAGTGAACTTGCGGAAGCCACTAATAATTTTCATCATGAACAAGAACTTGGAGGCGGAGGATTTGGAACAGTATACCATGGTAAGAAGATATACTATTTTATGTCTAAAACTCTCAATTGAATGATCGTGTATATTAAACTTAAACACAACTGATTAAGAAAAAGGAAAATAAAAGAGTACAAAGAGTAATAACAGCTTGCTAAATGACCTATTTGATCCTTATAAATCAGGAATACTCAGAGATGGACGAGAAGTTGCGGTCAAGCGCCTATATGAGCACAACTACAAAAGGGTTGAGCAGTTTATGAATGAGATTAAAATCCTCACACTTTTGCGACACAAAAATCTTGTCTTGCTTTATGGCTGCACTTCATGTCACAGTCAGGGTCTCCTCCTTGTGTATGAATTCATCCCCAATGGCACCGTTGCTGATCATCTCTATGGTGATCGAGCAAACTCATGTTTGCTCACATGGCCCATCCGTATGAACATCGCCATAGAAACTGCTACCGCAATGGCTTGTCTTCATGCTTCTGATATCATACATCGCGATGTGAAAACTAACCACATTCTCCTTGACAACAAATTCTGTGTGAAAGTTGCAGATTTCTGGCTTTCCCGATTGTTTCCCACTGATGTTTCTCATGTCTCAACTGCTCCACAAGGAACTCCGGCTATGTTGACCCGGAATATCATCAAAGCTACCAGCTAACCGATAAGAGTGATGTATATAGCTTTGGAGTTGTACTTATTGAGCTAATATCATCGATGCATGCAGTCGATATGTCCAGACATGAAAATGAGATTAATTTGGCTAACTTAGCAATAAACAGGATTCAGAAACGAGCAGTCGATGAGCTGATTGATCCATGTCTTGGATCTCACTTAGATGAAGTTGTAAAAAGAATGGCAACTTCAGTAGCAGAACTGGCATTTCTATGTCTTCAACAAAGTAGGGAAATGAGACCTACCATGGATATGGTTTTGAAGGAATTGGAGAGAATTAAAAACAGAGAATGAAAGCCAGAGAATCTAAAAGAAGAGGATGATGATGACAAGGAAGAGTTGAATAGTATGCAGCAGCCAGAACCATCAACACCACATTGTGAAGAAACTGCTTTGTTGAAGAATATCAAGCTGCCACCTTCACCAATTTCTGTGACCGAAAATTGGGTCAGTAATAGCACTACATCTAATGTCAGTAACTAAGGGTTCCTCAATGGTGAATGATGTGAAGTATGTTTTGATAGCCATCTGCTTGTAATTTTTGTGATGTTTATCCATAGAAAAATATATATCATATATGTAAGATTGTGGAAAGATTAAAGCAAGAAGGAATATTTATAGTAAATGGAGCTGTTTTTTCACTTTGTAATATTTATATGCCAATTTTTCCACTTTTTTCTGTTTCATTGTTTTACTAGATTCATATTTGGGAGAAGTCCCATTAAGTTTGAAAAATAGCTATAGATCTCTTGTAAGAGAGGTTTCTGAAAAATGATATGAGACTTCAATATTGGAAAAGTTTGGAATTTTTCAAGGGATGTGACAATTTTAAAACCAATGATATCTGTTTGTATGATAATAAAATCTCTATAGAAATCAAAGAACTTTTTCTAGCATGTTTGTTTTGGGACCATTTAGTTAAGTTTATGTGTTGTTATGAACAGCATTCTTAACCATTTAATTGCCACAATGCCATTATTATCTGATCTTTCTTCTTCATGAGGACAAGCCTAGGGATTGAAAAAAATTAATGAAAAAAAAATGTAGACGTGTTGGACAAGCCTAGGAAACAACTTGAAACTATCATCATAATTTTTGAAGTGGAGTCAATGAGTCAAGTCTTTCTAGTGCTTACAAATGGGAAAGAAGAGTTGTGATTGTTTTCATTAGTAATTTTCTACCTGTCTACCCCAACTTGTACTTCTGTGGGTATGTTTTTGCTGCCCAATTTTCAAGTCAACTAGCGTGTTTTACCATTTGATGAAGTGAACATATTGAGAAGAAATTATAACAGAAATTTCACAATAACGAGTATGAGAAAGACTTCTAAGGAGTAGCTGATCCTTTGTTATCGTATAGGCATTTTCAGAACGACTCCTGTCTTTTATCTTATGTTCAAGTTTTTATCTTGTCTTTTATTTCTTGCAGTGGCTGAAGAAACAGGATTCAATCCAAGATGCCAACCTTTTCCTTGTGGAGACCCCGGTAAGATTACCTTCCCCTTCTCCAATGAAACGCATCAATGTTATAAAGAATGGTCATTCTTCAATGTTATAAAGATCTCTCAAGATAATTCTGTTTTACTTGAAGACACAGATTTTCAGAAAAATCCTTCTTCCTACAACATAAGGTGTAAATCCTTCAAAAATCTGACCCTTCCTAGCTCTCCTTTTATCTATTTTAGTATACCAGTCAAGCCAACCATGTTTGAATGCCCAGGTACTCTTGAAAGTATCCCCACAAATTTCAGTTTAGTCTGCAGTGACTCTAATCACTCCATTATCCACCAGAGTTATTTCTCAACTGATCAACCATTACCAAGTCCTCTAGCTGGATGTTCGGTTGTTCACGACTTTCTTAATGTGTATGGAAGATGGTTCGATCTTCAAGTAAATGTAACTAGAGAACGTTACGAATGTCATTGGAGAGAAGGCCAATGCAAAAGTGATAGCAACTAGCAAGGGGAAGTTTTATTGTTTAAACACAAGAAAAGGTACTAAAAAAAATTACATAAAGGTATTAGGACTTGTACATGGATACATGAACTGATTCTGTGTTTCTTTATTTTGCATACCAATTTTATCTGTAACTTCTGTATATATTTTACAGTCTGAACTAATACTATATTATCTGTAACTTCTGTTGCAGAAGATGGAAATTTGGGATCAAATCTAGGACTAGGTAAATTTACCTCTTCAATCAAATATCTTCTTTGATATGGAAAATTTTGATTAGGCAACTCTTTGGTAAACATGTCCATTTATTACAACACCTTAAAATCATTTCAATCTTTCTCTGTAACTTTGAACAGAAAATAATTGAATAGAACTTTTTGGTGTTACGTTCCTCCCAGCTACTTCTGTTCAAAAAGTTTATAGCTCCTTTTTCTTTCACTTTTTTTTTTTCTTTTTCGTTAGGTTTCGGAATAGGAGGATCATTCATCCTGGTTGTGGCCCTCTCAATCTTTATTACATGGTGTTGTAAGAATGGAAAATTTTCTTCTCCAATCTTCCATTCAAGAAACACTTCTTCTGATCCCTCCTCAAAATCAGACCTGGAAGCAGCCAGTGGATACTTTGGGGTCCCCATCTTCTCCTACAATGAGCTTGCAGAAGCCACTGACAATTTTCATCATGACAAAGAACTTGGAGAAGGAGGTTTTGGAACAGTATACCATGGTGAGAAGATAAACTTTTATTTGTCTCAATGGAATAATCGTTTAGATATAACAACTAAATGGCCTATTTGATCCTTATCAATCAGGGAAACTTAGAGATGGACGGGTAGTCGCTGTCAAGCGCCTATACAAGCACAATAACAAAAGGGCTGAGCAGTTTATGAATGAAATTGAAATTCTCACACGTTTGTGCCACACAAATATTGAGCTATGTTGATCCTGAATATATCCGAAGTTTTCAGCTAACTGATAAGAGTGATGTATACAGTTTCGGAGTTGTCCTTATTGAGCTCATATCGTCTATGCCTACTGTTGACTTATCTAGATACAGACATGAGATTAATTTGGCCAACTTAGCGATAAAAAGGATTCAAAAACATGCGATCAATGATTTAATTGATCCATGTCTTGGATTTCACTCAGATGAAGAAGTAAAGAGGATGGCAATTCAATGTATATGCAACAACATAAGGAAATGAGGCCTCCCATGCATGCAGTTTTGGAGGAATTGAAGAGAATTAAAAGTGGAGAATGGAAGCCGAAGAATCTAAAAGAAGTTGTTCATGAAGACAAAGAAGAGTTAAAGAGTATGCAACAGCCACCATCACCTGCCTTGTTGAAGAATATCAAGCTTCCACCTTCGCTCATCTCTGTGACCGAAAATTGGGTTAGTGATAGCACTACACCTAATTGTCAGTAACTGAGGTCTCTCCTCTTACATACAACTCTAAATAATTACAATAGTTAATAATATAAAATATGTTGTGACAGTATTTTGCTTGTATTTTTGGTGTTATATGACATATAGATAGAAAAATATATCATATATGTAAGCCAGATTCTGAATAGGTTAAATGGAAGAGAGATTGTAAATACTAAACAGTATATTTATTGATCGATCTTCATATGCATATAAGTGTCCTCATTTGTTTGAAGTGAGTTGGTTTCTTATTTTACACTCAAAACAAGACTACTGTCTACACAAAAGACAATTGTCTTAAGAGTAAAGTGTGGTGTACCTTATAAGAGAAGCCCTCAAGCATATAGTAATTGTGACAAAAGGTACATGATGTTAAGGTTTATTTGCATTCATTATCTCAATTTGACATAATTATAGACCAACTTTTCTAGGTTGTGGTTGGGACAGTGTATGTCCTCTCACACTTGCACTTTCAAGGTTATGAGTTCGAGTCGTATCATTCCTTTGAACCCAAAATCAATTGAAAAATGAGATTTATAACAGATTCATTGAAACTTTAAAATGAAGTAAATGAATTCTTCATAATACAAGACCTACTTTGATGGGCTTTCAGCCCATTTAACAAGTTTAGACTCGCATCACAGTCAGTCAATTATTTTGGAGGCAACTACTATTTGCCTCTAAATCAGTGGAGCACTACTATATACTGTTTATTCTTTGAACACTTTAGATCTGTTTTGATTCTTTTCTTTCTAGAACAAAAGTTGAAACCATCCAGACTTGTCAATCAATCAATGCACTCAAAACAAGACAATAATATATAAATGAAAGACTGTCCCTCTCTTTGATTTGATTCAGTCATTTTACAAAATTTTCTCGGATAATCCACCACCACTTTCTCTCCTTTTCCTACTCCATTCAAACCCACCACCACCACCTTTTGAAAATTCTTCACATGTTAACACTCAATCTCTCTCTCTTATAAGAATCAAAAACCACCCACCAAACTCAAATCAACAATCATCATCATCAATCTTCAAAAAAAGAAAAAAAAAAAAAACAATTCAAAACCCATTTCTCATTTCATCTGAGAAAAACAAAATTTTCAAAAAAATGGCGGCTTTGCAGAAGTTCAAGATCCTAACAACACAATGCGGGGTGACCCAGAGTTCGACACAGAGTCCGAGGACGAGCCCACTGGTCCAACTCCCTCGCAAGAAGACAACTTTACGGATGCTACTGACCCGGAACACCAGCCGCCGGTCTACGGCGCCGTTACCGATACCTGCACGCAAGGATCCTCCGGTGGAGCGAGAAATCGACGGTGACTCGAACGAGAAGAAGAGAGACACGAGTCACAAGTTGAAGGATCTGTTCGTGTCTTCTACGACATCGTTTGAAGAAGAAGAAGAAGACAAGACCGGGGACAGAACAGGAACTGAAGTTGTGTTGATGACGTCGAGGAAGTTTATCGGTTTGGGAAGTGAACCGGGTTCGGCTAGACCGGCCGGTTGGGTTGGTTTCAGGCATAGATTGTTGAGGAAAGCTTGGAGACCTATGCTGGTTGCTATTCCTGAGTAACGTTTAATAATAATCTCCAAATTAATTTTATTTTTTGTTGGTTAATTTTTAATTTTGATCTTTAATTTAATCTGTTTTTTTTTTTTTTTCTTCTTAATTTGGCTTGAATAAGCTTATAATATTTTAACTACTGAGTTATAATTTGTGTACTTTGTAACCAGGATTCTGCATTTTGTTTCTAATCCATATATGGAAATATATAAAGTAGAAATAAAATTGTGAGCAATTAATCTAGTATGTGGGCGTTTCATTTTTTTTTTTTTTTTTAAATTAAGGATATTTTTTCAATTTTCTTATTCAATTTGTGACTCAATTAGAATAAATTCAATAAATTTTAGGTATCAATTCAGTTAAGATTGTTTTGAATTGATATCTATTGGATTTTGATTTAGTAGTTAGTACTATCAAAAATAATATTAACAATTTATATATATATATATATATATATATATATATAGTCATTTTTCTATCTTCATTTATGATAAAATTTGGAGGCTATTTTGTTTTTGTTTTTTAAATAAAAAAATAAAATTTGAGGTTATTAGGATGTGGAAGTATTGTGAAGTTTGGAAATTGGAAGACAAGAAAAAGCTGATCAGATCAAAGTAGTGTCTTGTCACTGGGGATAGGTATATGTTGAATACTTTTCTTCCACTAGGAAGTTAAAACAAAAAAGTGCTTTTGAACCCGGATGTAATTAACTTCTTCGTTGGGGACCAATTGTTCAAACATATAAAATTTTAGAAATAAAGATATCGAGTGTGGTGGGATTTAGGAGTGAAACTTTTTTTTAGAGATGAAATATTCCTTTAGAGAACTCTAGAGTTTGGGGCGTCTTTGGCTTTATGAGAGAAAGCCCACCGGAGAAACAAGTCTTTCTCTTCTTGTCCCGGGTCATATTCCATTTTGGTGCGTCCACTGATTGGAATAGTAAAACCTAGATGGGGATAGAGGAAAAAAAAAGCCTCATATTCACTTCGCACAAGCCTTAACTTCTCAATTTCGTCTTGCCATCATTATACAATAATGGATTTCGCTATGTCACGACTTGTTGAAAGTATGAAAAATTCTTATTGTTTTGGAAAGCCTTACGGATCGAACTCATCTAGCTACCTTTTCTTTTTTGTTGAAAAATAATAATCGAATGTGCTGATTCCGGATTTATCAAATCTATTTTCAAAAAGGAAGGGAAAAAGACAAGAGGCCTTCTCTTCGCATCAGAGAGTTGAGTTAGGCGGGCATAGCTGAGAATGGAACTAATGGATATCAACAAAAAGGAGAAGTAGGTTTCGAATCGATGTGCTCAAGAAGTGCAGTAGGAACAGTGCCCTTGTAGAGTCGACAACACAATTCCAATGCCAGCCGAGTTGGTTAAGCTGGGTTATTGGACTCATGCATGCTTTATCTTCGGCCATCCTGGTCCTCAGAACCCAACCAAATTCTTATCAATTTCCTTTCAAAAATGTTGATACATCCTATACATATAGAAAGCTTACCCTCTTTCCACACATTACCAGTGGATGATTGAGCCATGACGGTTTTGGCTAAGAATGGATGGTACCTATTACCAGACCCAACAATTGTAGTACTTGAGAGAAGAGAAAATGAATTTGTATTTCAAGGAGATGATCTATCGCAGGTAAAAGAACTTGGCATGGCAGGTAAGTAGAAATCGCGTGTTTGTCTTAAAAGAATGTGGCATGAGAGGTAAGTAACAATCGCGTGATTGACCACGTCGACAAAATGGGATGACAAGCCCAGTCAAGATTGGGTAATAAAGTAATTATGTTTGATTATAAAATTAAGTTGGTCAAATAATTTTATAATCAAACAAAATTACTTGTTATCCTAAAAATCCGTCGGGGGCTTTCCCGGGATAACCTGGACTACGGCATACGGGGTGCGCCGTAGCTGGCCCAGACCGAGTAGGGTGAAGCCCCCTTGGTCCGGGTACCAGGGACCGATACTATATAGTAGGACCGGTCCTACACTATGGAATAGAGGTTGAGGTGGTGTGCCGGTGTGTGGAATGCACCTTATATATGTTTGAGGGGGTGAGCAGGTGTATCTTTTATTGCTTAACCGTGGGATACATTGTTCATAGATTCATATGCAACATTCGGCTATTACAAAATGCTCACTAGCGGGATAAGGGTGCAACATGCAAAAGTCCACGCTAGGCAAAAAAAAAGGGGGGTCATTCAATAGCCTGCACACGGGAGCTTTATCTAGGCGGGGTAGTAGCCAAGCAGAACACACATAGGAGCTTTGACTAGGCGGGGTAGTAGCCAAGTAGAACACACATATGAGCTTTGACTAGGCGGGGCAGTAGCCAAGTAGGACACACATAGGAGCTTTGACTAGGCGGGGCAGTAGCCAAGTAGTACACACATAGGAGCTTTGACTAGGCGAAGTGGGAGGTTTTTGTCTTCAAGGGCCAACCCCTTCCTATGTGGGATGTAGGGGTATTTATAGGGTCGTTGGTAGGGGGGTAGGTGGAGGTCCTCTGTTTAGGCGGGAATCCCTGGTTAAATCTCCACCGTTCCCTCCTATCCACAACGGCGATTTCAAGGAATCAAGGATCAGAATTGCGCCCTGCTGGCTTTGCCTTGGCGTCAGCATAAGTTTTGGTAGGTGGGGGCCCTAGTTCCCAGGGCGCAATGGGCGGGACTGATCCCAGCCACTGATTTAGGGCAGGATCGGGGTTAACACACGCCTTAGAGGGCTCCGATCGCTCCACCTAGGCCTCAGGTCCATATCAGCGCTTCTGTAGGGCTGAGGTGGTGAAAAGGTGGCGTTTCCACGAGTTTTTATTGGTCGTAAGGGGTCTTCGTGGCGGTGGGAAGTCGTTGTCAAGGTTCTGGCCTGGCAGGGGACAGTGTCAGCGCCTGTCCCGCTGCACCCTGTCAGGCGTTTCCTTCCACCATTTCCTTCTTCATGCTTGCTGCATTTCTGCAAGTATTTTGCTGAGGAAACCAGCATCCTCTTGCATGTAAGGGATAGTTGACCTTCAATTAGGGCTGAGATGGAACGTCATCCAGCCGTTGGTGTAACGCGGCCAGTAGGCGATCTCGACCGTTGGGTGATGTTTGTCCTCAGTCATGCTTACTGCTTCCTCATTAGTGAGACGACATTGGTGCCTTGCAGGTGTTCACAGCACCCTTTTTATCTCGTGTAAGCTGGAGGCAAGGGCTGGCGTCAACCCTTATGGAGCAGGATGCGCTAGTGAGCTCCTAGGGGCTCTTCTAGAAAGGACCGCTCGAATCGTAGGAGGGCGCCGTGGGGAATGAGGTAGGGATCTCTACGAAGAGCATGGCCACCGAGGCAAGTCCGCTGCTGGAAGAAGCAATCCTTCTTATTAGGTGACGGAGCGGGAGCCAAATCTCAGATAGATCGAGGTTCTGGAGGCGGGGTAGCCCCCTGGGTCATGCACCCTTTCTTCGCAAGCGTTCTCAAGGGAGGAAGGCCGATTTTGGGTTGCATAGCGTTTAACCCTAGCGTGCCTGCGCGTAGGCGCGGTCGAAGGAGGGCCGGCCCCTTTTTCCTAACAAGCGGGCTGGGCTGATTAGGAGTGCCACCGTGGTAGGCAATATAGAGGTTCTCAAGTGGGAGAAGCTCTTCCTTGAATTAATTGCCTAAATTTCCGGTTAACAGAAGTCCCTCCCGCCTTGAATGTTCTAAATGTTGCTGAACGTTGGAGGCGGGGTACCTGGTCACATGAAGGGCTTTTCCCGCTTGGCTTTTCCTGTTTTCCACCCCTTGAGTTTGTTGGAATTCACTTCTGGGGCCAACGCTTGCTGCATTAAATGCGGGAATAATGGTTCTAGGTTTTAGGCACATTTCTCGGGGCGTGGCGTCAGCGACGGGACGTTTTGCTGCGCGAGGCTCCACGTGGCATTCGAAGGGTGGTGGACTGGTCACGTCTTCTTTTTCCCTTACTGCCCCAGCCGTTGGATCCATTGGATGGTCGAGATCCTCCGGTTTGAATTTGAAACTGCCACCCTTTTTTTTTTTTTTTCATTTAAAAGGCAGCTTGACCGGAGTCTTTCCGTCTTCTCCACTGCGTAAATTTTTCTTTTTCCTTTCACTTCTTCTACTTCTCTGTTAATCACTGCTGTCTTACAATGGCTTCTGAAGACTCAAATGCGGAGAGGGATTACGACTACGGCTGTGAGGAGAGTTCTCCTGAAAAGTCGGGGCTCTCCCATAAGAGGAGAAGGGCCGGTGGTGACTCTACCGTTGAGGGGAGCAGGGGAGTCCCCAACCCCGCCACTCCGGGCGCCATTCTTCTATCAGGATAGGATTCGCTAACACAGTTTCTTCCCCGGCGCATGTCTCAGAGGAGGGAGGGAGGGAGAGAGGGCGAGTCAGGGGGCGCTTTCCAGCGATAGGGAGCGGGATCTAGAGCATGTGGACATGGAGGAGCAGGGCCATCGCGTGCTAGCGGAGGGTGGCGGTGCGGCTGGGGCTTTCGAATGCATTCCCCCTTCAGCCTGTACCGCGGTTGACCTATCTCGCTTGAGACGTGACTTCAACATCCCTACTGACATAGAGCTCACCCTTCCCTCCGGGGATTATGATGTTTATGCTCCTCCTCCTGGCCATCTTCCCATACACGTGGCTGCCTTCAAGGGAGGGGTTCGTCTTCCCCTCCATCCCACTCTTAGGCGGGCTCTCTGCGCTTTCGGGTTAGCTCCTATGCAACTAGTACTCGGCTTCTGGATGAATCTGGTGGGCTTCCTTGTGCTGTGGCGGGAGGCGGCTGCCTCTCGACCTAACTTAGGGGACCCGGGGTATAGAGAGCTTCGCTCTGTCTTCCAACTGTCGCCCTTGACTCAACAGCCCGCAGGCCAGTATTATCTCCGTTGTGTAAATGCAATCGATTTTGTGGTCCCTGGCACCCAGAGGAAGGATCCCGGGTGGAAAACGGAGTGGGTCGTGGTTAAAGGCAACTGGGGCGCCTCTGTTCGCTATGGTCATCGAGAGCGCACAGTCCCTACTTCTTTCGGGCCACAACCAAAGTGGGCGAAGGAGGAGGATGAGGCTGCAGTCATGAGCTTTTTGGCTTCAATCAAATAGACGGGTCACCAGCAAGCTGGGATGGAGGGCTTCCCTTGGGAGCGTGCTAGGGTGGAACATTCCCTTCTGGCGATAGATGCAGTCCCAGTGATTTATTCTTCGTCCCCCTTTTGTCTTTTTGTTTGTTCTAGATACGGCGGCGAGGCTGGCGTGGATTCTAATAGGTGTTTCATTGGTAGTCACTTTTGCAGGTGCTCAATAGGAGGAGACCCCTCTCAGCGATTCAGGCGCGGCGCAAACAAGGTTGGGTTCACCCACTGGTGGAGAGGCTATTTCGCGCACCCCCCTCAAGCAAGCAACATTGATGAAGGTGAAAAAGGAGAAGGGGGTCGCTTCAAGCTCGGTCTCCCCCCAACCACTAAAGATGCTCTCCCCCACTTCAAGGCTGGAAGAACTTGAGGCGCGCTTGGGTCGGAGTCGCGTTCTACCCCGCTCTCCCGCTGCTAAGCTTCCTCCGGTGGTCCCCTCAGGTTCTTCTACCTCCACCCCATCACGGTCTTCTGTGCCTCATCCTCGTCCCTCTTCAAATAAAGGAAAGGGGGTGATGATTTCAGAAAAGGCGGTGTCGGTTCCTCCCAAAGCAAAGAAGGGCCCCTCCTCTGGTTCTGACAACATCCTTCGCGCTTTCAAAAAGTCGTGTTCCCAAGTGGATTCATCCCAACTTCATCCGCTCCTTTGTCTGATTTCCTCCTTTTTTATTTTGGGTGGCCATGCTGAGTGTCAGGCTTGCACATTTTGTAGTCTTCCCCACCCCCCCCCCCCCCCCCCTCCTTTTTTTTTTTGCAGGCGTTTCGCTATATCTTGGCTTTGGGGGAGCAGGCTGTTTCGTTTCAAGAAGAGCACAGCATAGCGGAAGAGGGCTGTGTGAGGGTAAATAAGCTCAGGATTGAAGCGGAAAGGACTATCATCTGTCTTGTGAGAGAGAAAAAGGAGCTGGTCGCGAAGGCCACCCAGGCGAAGAAGGACTTAGAACAGGTGCAAAAGGAGCTGGATGCTGAAGTTACCCGATCAACCCGTCGGGCTTTGGAGCGGAACGAATTAAGGGGGGAGCATACTGAGGCGGAGAACCGGGCTGTGGCTACAATCGCAAGGGCTGTGGAGGCCGAAGCGGGGGCCGACAAGTCTTTCGGAGAGGGTTATTTTCTTGCACAGCTGCACCTGGCCCAGCATGCTCCTCCTGATTTCGACCTTCATAAGATCCGCGGCTGGAGCAGGGAAGAGATCATGGCGGGTGCTGATGGAGTGTCTAAGGCGTTGCCCGGGTCAACGGGACTCCCAAGAGGCGGGGATGCAGCGAGTAGTAGTGATCCAGTCTTGAGTGACAAGAAGGAGCTCCATGCAACCGAGGAACAGCAGGGGTCCCCACCCGTGGAGTCTGGGAGGTTATCTGCGGCGGTCCAAGAGGTGCCAACAAGCCAGCCGTCCGTCGAGCCCGCCTTACCTATTGCCGAGCCAGCCAATTCTATGCAAGAACAGTAATCAATGCCTGCTTTATCATCATTTGATCCAGCTATTTCCGTTGCTCTACACTTTTTTTTTTTTTCTTTACTAATGATTTGTGGAGGGCTAGGCCTTCTGTGCCTTGGCCTTCCTTTGGCATGTACCCCTGAACTGATGCTTATGCATCCTTTTTAATTTTTTCTGCTTTGGTGCTTATGGTTTATATTTGTGGGGAGGTTGGGCCTGCAGAGCTCCAATCCTCCTCTTGGCATGTAAGTATGAACTAGTGCTTTGTGCACTCTTTGCTTGTCTCTTTCTTTTCTTTCTGTCATGCATGTTCTGGTTGAGGAGCTTGGTCAGGTGCCATGGTCTTCCATGGGTTTTTTGTGCTTTTTATCAATGAAGTGAGAATCTCCATTTCTCGTTCTAGCTTTAACTTGATACGGTTCTGTGTGCTTCCTCTTTGCATGAGACAGGTCTTGTGATCCTAGCTTTAGCTTTCCTTAAGTAGAACTCGCACCCTTTGAGATAGTGTAGCTATTATCCAGTGTGGACTGGATGGCTTCACGTTAGGTGGGGTCTTGACTTAGAACTTTCTTTTCTAACAACCTGTGCTCCTAATTCTGGCTTCTTCAGGAGTAAAGTTCCAACTTGAATGTCAGCTGGGGCAGGATTAATGTTCACACTTGGTGCCCAGCGCGTTATGGACTTGGTAGGCAACGAGGGCCACTTAAGCCCAAGTCCCTTCTTGAGGGGACAATACCCATGCTCAAGGCATCGTGGTAGCTCGTCCGAGGTACCCGGTAATTCTGGACTTGGTAGGCAACCAGGGCCACTTAAGCCCAAGTCCCTTCCTGAAGGGACAATACCCATGCTCAAGGCATCGTGGTAGCTCGTCCGATGTACCCGGTAATTCTAGACTTAGTAGGCAACCAGGGCCACTTAAGCCCAAGTCCCTTCTTGAGGGGACAATACCTATGCTCAAGGCATCGTGGTAGCTCGTCCGTGGTACCCGGTAATTCTGGACTTGGTAGGCAACCAAGGCCACTTAAGCCTAAGTCCCTTCTTGAGGGGACAATACCCATGCTCAAGGCATCATGGTAGATTGTCCGAGGTACCCGGTAACCATAGGCGAGTTAAAAGAGGCTATCAATTGAGAGGAATAGCTTTTCATTAATTCAAAAGGGGGCGGGACATACCCCAAGTACAGGCGGTCAAGGCCGCTTCATCCATTTGCTGAACCCCGGCTCTGAAGTGCCTGTCGGGTCACACCCCAAGTACAGGCGGTCAAGGCCGCTTCATCCATTTGCTGAACCCCGGCTCTGAAGTGCCTGTCGGGTCACGCTTACACAAAAGGGAAACAAGAGAACTAGCTCTATTTACAGTAGAACTTCTTTAGATGATCCGCATTCCAATTATGCCCAATGGGGTCTCCATCGAGGTCCATTAGCTTATAGCCTCCCTGGCTCACCTTCGCCTTGATGAGGTACGGTCCTTCCCAGTTTGGAGCGAGGACACCATCTAAACGGCAACGAATATTCTGTGTGACCTTTCTCAACACTAGGTCGCCTTCCTTGAAGCTCCTGATTCTGACTCCTTTGTTGAAGCAGCGGGCAATTTTCTGTTGGTAGGCTGCGACCCTCAGTGCCACCACGGTCTGTTTTTCCTCTAGGAGATCCAGGCAAGCTTTGAGTTTATCCTCATTTTCCTCTGAGTTATAGAGATGGGCGCGGAAGGTGGGAAGCTTCAGCTCAATGGGGAGGACCGCTTCGACTTCGAAAGCCAGTGAGTAAGGAGTCTCTCCGGTCGCGGTCCTTTTTATGGTCCGGTAGGCCCACAAGACGTTAGGGAGATGTTCCACCCAACCTCCTCTTTCTTCCTACAGCTTCTTTTTCATCAGTTTCTTGATTGTCTTGTTGGTGGCTTCGACCAGACCATTCGTTTGAGGGTGAGTCACCGAGGCGAAGCGGCATTCAATCTTCAAGTCCTCACAGTAGTCCCTAAAGCTGTAGTTGTCGAATTGCTTTCCTAGGTCGGTGATAATGGCCTTAGGCACCCCAAAGCGGCATACCACATTCTTTTTTTATGAAAGCTGTCGTGTTTGCCTCGGTGATGTTCGTTAGTGGCTCTGCTTCCACCCAGCAGGTGAAGTAGTCTATGGCAACAACAGCGTATTTGGCCTGCTTTGCTCCGGCGGGCAACGGTCCGATTAAGTCCACTCCCCATATAGCGAAGGGGTAAGGGGATAAGATGGTGGATAGTCTCTCCGGAGGCTGATGCAAAAGGTTTGCCACTTTCTGGCATGGTGTACATGAGCGGGCAAAGAGGCGTGCATCCTCATGGAGGGTGGGCCAGAAGTATCTCATTCTCAAAACTCGGTAAGCCAAGGCATCTCCCCCTGAGTGATCGCCATAGTCGCTTGAGTGAACCTCTTTCAGCGCCCATACCGGGCCTCCTCACCTCGCCTGGGTGGGCTCCGGTTCCTGCTGCGGTTGTGTGTGGCCTCGGTCCTGCTCCTGGTGCCTGAGATCTCTTTTGCTCCCGTCGTGGCAAGGCAAGGCGAGGCGAGCTGGGTGACCTGCTGGAGGCAACGAGGCTCGGGGAGAGCCTACTTCTGACCGAGCTCTCCATGGCCCTGGTGCTGTCGCTCAAGGTATAACCCCGATGGGACCTAGTCGGTTGAAGACGGCCTTAGCGTGACCCAACCAGTCGAAAACGTGAGCCTAGTTGCTAGGTCCTGCCTCGCCATGGTGCGAGCCCAGCAGTTCTTACCGCAGTCCTTCTAGGAAGTTGGTGACGTGGCGGTTGAAAGCACTTTGCTGTTGTGGTCCGGGGGAAGGGAGAGCTTCGACCACGACTGCATTGGCTTGGGCCTGCCCTTCTACCCGCGGTAGCGGGCCTTGAGTTGGGGTTCCTTCGGAGGATTCAGCTCCGTGGGTGGCGAGGTAGGAGCGGGGCCCCGAAGGGTCGGCCTGATTTGTGGATGATCTCAACCTCATGTTAGCTAGACTGACTAAAATGCTTTTGATGGTAAGAGATAGACACACTGCGTGTGAGTTTCCCACAGACGGTGCCAAACTGTTATCCTAAAAATTCGTCGGAGGCTTTCCCGGGATAACCTGGACAGCGGCGTACGAGGTACGCCGTAGCTGGCCCTGACCAGATAGGATGAAGCCCCCTTGGTCCGGGTACCAGGGACCGATACTATACAGTAGGACCGGTCCTACACTATGGAACAGAGGTTGAGGTGGTGTGCCGGTGTGTGGAATGCGCCTTATATATGTTTGAGGGGGTGAGCAAGTGTATCTTTTATTGCTTAACCGTGGGATACATTGTTCATCGATTCATATACAACATTCGGCTATTACAAAATGCTCACTAGCGGGATAAGGGTGCGACATGCAAAAGTCCACGCTAGGCCAAAAAAAAGGGGGGGTCATTCAATAGGCTGCACACGGGAGCTTTATCTAGGCGGGGTAGTAGCCAAGCAAAACACACATAAAAGCTTTGAGTAGGCGGGGCAGTAGCCAAGTAGGACACACATAGGAGCTTTGACTAGGTGAAGTGGGAGGTTTTTGTCTTCAAGGGCCAACCCCTTCCTCTATGGGATGTAGGGGTATTTATAGGGTCGTTGGTAGGGGGGTAGGTGGAAGTCCTCTATTTAGGCGGGAATCCCTGGTTAAATCTCCACCGTTCCCTCATATCCACAACGGCGGTTTCAAGGAATCAAGGATCAAGATTGCGCCCTGCTAGATTTGCCTTGGCGCCAGCATCAGTTTTGGTAGGTGGGGGCCCTAGCTCCAAGGGCGCAATGGGCGGGACTGATCCCAGCCACTGATTTAGGGCAGGATTGGGGTTAACACACGCCTTAAAGGGCTCTGATCGCTCCACCTAGGCCTCAGGTCCATATCAGCGCTTCTGTAGGGCTGAGGTGGTGGAAAGGTGGTGTTTCCACGAGTTTTTATTGGTCGTAAGGGGTCTTCGTGGCGGTGGGAAGTCGTTGTCAAGGTTCTGGCCTGGCAGGGGACAATGTCAGTGCCTGTCCCGCTGCACCCTGTCAAGCGTTTCCTTCCACCATTTCCTTCTTCATGCTTGCTGCATTTTTGTAAGTATTTTGCTGAGGAAACCAGCATCCTCTTGCATGTAAGGGATAGTTGACCTTCAATTAGGGCTGAGATGGAACGTCATCCAGCCGTTGGTGTAGCACGGCCAGTAGGCGATCTCGACCGTTGGGTGCTGTTTTTCCTCAGTCATGCTTACTGCTTCCTCATTTATGAGGCGACATTGGTGTCTTGCAGGTGTTCACAGCACCTTTTTTATCTCGTGTGAGCTGGAGGCAAGGGCTGGCGTCAACCCTTTTGGAGCAGGATGCGCTAGTGAGCTCCTAGGGGCTCTTCTAGAGAGAACCGCTAGAATCGTAGGAGGGCGCCGTGGGGAATGAGGTAGGGATCTCTGCAGAGAGCATGGCCACCGAGGCGGGTCCGCTGCTGAAAGAAGCGATCTTCTTATTAGGTGACGGAGCGGGAGCTGGATCTCAGATGGATCGGGGTTCTGGAGGCGGGGTCCCACACAGGGTTAGGCACCCTTTCTTCGCAAGCGTTCTCAAGGGAGGAAGGCCGGTTCTGGGTTGCGTAGTGCTTAACCCTAGCGTGCCTGCGCGTAGGTGCGGTCGAAGGAGGGCCGGCCCCTTTTTCCTAACAAGCGGGCTGGGCTGATTAGGAGTGCCACCGTGGTATGCAATATAGCGGTTCTCAAGTGGGAGAAGCTCTTCCTTGAATTAATTGCCTAAATTTCCGGTTAACATTACTTAATTTATTATCAAATTTTAACTAGGCACGTCACCTCATTTTGCCGTCAAATGGAATTACTTTATTACCCAATCTTGATTGTGCACATCATCCAATTTCACCGACATGATCAATCACACGATTGTTACTTGCTATGCCACAATATTTTAAGACAATCACACAATTGTTACCTACATGCCATGCCAAATGCTTTTACTTGTCATAGATCATCTCCCACTCATACTCTAGAGTTCCAAAAATAGAATAATCCCTTCATATTCCATCTTTAAAATAAAAATTAAAAATTAAAAATTACTCCCAAATCTCACTACATCCCTATATATATATATATATATATATATATATATATTGATAAGGTTGTTGGGGATCGGAATAACCCCATCCCAACATATTATTAAAACAGATCAACATAACCTAAAAAAAGGTCTGCTACAAAAATCATTGAAAATAAAAGGGTTGCAAAAATTCGGAGCGGTCCATCACCATATAGGAGAGATGATACTGGAGCTCATAGATGCTAAACTATCTGCAACTTGGTTACCTTCTCAATAAATATGAGTGGCAACAAAGTCCATTCGAGAGATTAAACTCAAACACCTATCCCAAGCGGGGCGCCAACGGCAAGGAACCTTACGAGACCTAAAACAAAGGATATCCACTACAAAAGTCGAATTGCTCTCCAACCATAACCGAAGCCAGCCAAAAGTCCAATCATAATCAATAGCATGTACGACAGTGCCCAATTCAGCCTCAAAAACAAAGCGAACACCAAGAGAAATAGCAAAACAACATTTAACGAAACTTGTTGTATGTATAAATTCGCCCACTGGACACATCATCAAGGGTGTCAATAAATACGAAGAGAAACATTGCCACGTCACCCAATTGACCAGGTCAACAGGGAAAAATGGACCAGTCAGCATGATAGCAGGTCTAAGTCAAATAGGTCAAAAGTATGGTCGCCAAATCTGGGTATGTATCCGCCATGGAGAAAAACGTGGTCGCCGAAGGGTAATGCCCAGAATTGAAGTGTACTCGTTGCATCAGCTTACTAACCATGAACCGACTCGGCAGAGGCACGGGAAGGAAACCCTAGCCCCGAGAAGACCCCTGACAACGAGGAATCATTGAAGAAAATGAGGGCAAAAGAATCCTAATCCGTGGCAACGGGGGATTCCTAATACAAGTCCAAGAAGAAATCCTACCACCTACACGGCTGAAATCAAGGGGAAACCCTAATTATCATGTATAAATTGGACCACCTATCCCACAAGGAGGGGGTTCGACAACAAAAAGAGAGAGAAACAATAATTTGAGAGAACTGAGTGTGTAATTAAAAAGCAGATCATAGTGTTATTTTCCTGCCTTCCGAGGCACCGTGGTTTTTTCCCATTCAAGGGTTTTTCCACGTAAAATCCATCTCTTGCATGCATTGATTTTCTTTCTCATGTAGTATTTGTTTTGATTTGATTGTTGGTCACGTGGTAATCCAAATTTCACCGTCAACAATTGGCGCTAGAAGGAAGGGGTGAACAAAAACTTCAAAGAACCCTCATGAACTGAGAAACATGAGCAACGACAGCGACAAAGACGGTCATTCCAGCGGGGACCAGATTGTGGAAGCAACCACACCAATGGGAGATGGAGCAATGATAACTGGGGAACAATCGGCAGCAACGGCCAGGAACCAGGACGGTCGATCCTGGAACTTTACAGCACTTCCAAACTGCATTGATAAACCTGATCAGCGAGGCTAGCAAAATAGGACTCTCACTTCCTATAGGCCTAGGGGTCTCTTCTCTCTATGAATTAAACACTCCTGGAAACCAGCCGCCTGGAAGACTGCGATCAAAAGTTCACATTGCAACCCCCGTTGCTCAAGCAAGGCAATCCCTTGAGGAGGTTCCTCAGGACCACCCCGAGAGTTTAGAAGAAGGAAGGCAAAGAAAAGGGAAAAGCATGTTGAATGAGGACTTTCCAGAAGAACGAGATCATAGACGGATGCGTGGGACAAATTCCAACGACACATACCAAAGGAGACGACAAAGACATCGCTCTGTCTCGTCTGAAGACAAAAGTCCCCGACAAATGAGGGAATTGCCATCCAAGAGAGCACGGAGAAGAAGGTCTGAGAGCGTGGATGATCGGATTGGTAGGAGCCAGGATGATGAAGACAACTATGGGAGAATGACAATCAAAAACAGACTTGATCCAGCGGGAGAACCAACTGGTCGGCGAGATGTTACCCTACAGGAGCTGGCGAGGAAGATTTCGGCAATGGCATGGAGATATGGTCGCAACGTGTCATCGGATGATGAATCAGACAGCCCATTCGTTGACCACATTGCTCGCACCCAATTCCCAGATAGATTCAGAATGCCAACCATCAAGCAATATAAGGAAAGCAGGGATCCAAAGGAGCATGTCCGCCGATTTCGCAATGTTATGGCCCAATATTCATCCAACAACGAACTGCTGTGCCTCACCTTTCCACAAACATTCGGTGACCTCGCCTCCAGGTGGTTTGGGTGGCTTCCGCTCGGGAGTATTAACAATTTCTCGAGCCTCAGCAAGGCGTTCATAAGACAGTTCATAGGAAATGTACAGAGAAGAAAATCACTCGTCCATCTATCGAACCTAAAGCAAGAACGTAATGAGTCAATCAAGAAGTACCTGGCAAGGTTTGGAAAAGAAGTCGCTTAGATCGAAGATGCCAGTGATGCAGCTGTCATTGCCACTTTCACCAATGGGTTGCAGAGTGGGCGACTATCTTTTGACCTACGAAGAGATCGGCCGAAAACTTATGAAGAGATGATGGAAATAGCTGGCGATTATGCACTGGCAGAGGAAGAAGAAATAGCACGAGGGGGTAGCTATGTGCATGGCCACAAGCCCGACTCGAAATCAGATCACAAGGGGGACAAGAAGGCACAGTCGCATGATCGTCAGAAGGACGAAAAGAGTCGAAAGGGGCAAGCTAGAGAAGGCAGAGGTAACAACCGAACCAATAGGTTTTGGGGAAGGTATAGCCATTACACCCCGTTGACTGGCGATCATGAGGAAATACTTTCTGTGGTAGAAGACAAAGGACTCACCAAGTACCCTCGGCCTCAGTCAGCCAACGCCAGAAGAGACACAACCAAATATTGCCGTTTTCACAAAGATCATGGGCATGATACCTCAAAATGTTTACAACTGCGCGATCATATTGAAAGCTTGATCAGAGATGGCCACCTGAAAGACTTTACTTTGAAAGGAGATAAGCACGGTGGACACCAAGATAGCCGCCAAGCCCAAGGAGAAACATCCCCAACGCCATCATAAACACCATTTTTGACGGGCCCCATACCGGGAGAAGCAATCGAGAGAGAATATCAGAAGTTCGAGAAGTGATGTATGAGAGCAAAAATATGGAGATAAACTCTGTACAGAGAAACCCCAAGAAAGGAAGAGAAGGACATGACCCCATAACATTTACAGTCGAAGACTCGGAAGGGATCGATGCTAAGCCCAATGATGCAATCGTAGTGGGGGTTCAAATAGCACACAGGGATGTCCTCCGAGTAATGATAGACAATGGGAGTTCAGCTGATATCTTAAATGCCAGGGTATACGATGAGTTGCGACTAGATAGGAAATATTTGGAGCCCTTCCATGTACCGTTAAGAGGCTTTGGGGGTGCCAAAGTAAGATCATTGGGGACTGTGAAGCTGCCGGTGAGGTTTGGGACAGCACCATGCTGGTGAACGATCCTACTGGATTTTGTTGTAGTTGACATCCACAATTGGCCGTATAATGCTCTACTCGGCAGACCATTCCTTAACAAAGCCCGAGCAATCACTTCTACCCACGCGTTAAAAGTAAAGTTTCCTACAAAATTTGGAGTTAGAGAGTTAAATGGGTCGCAGGAGATGGCTTGGCGCGCTAACCTTTCAGTCTTCAAAGACAAAGCGGGGGTAGAAGCCTTAAGCATATTAGCGGTAGATAAGGAAGCACAAGAAGAAAATCTGGAGACTTTCGAATTGGACCCAAAGGATAAAGCAAGCAGAGAAAAGGAGGAACCAACTGAGCCGCTTGTCCTAGACGAGGCAGAACCCGACAAAACAGTCAAGATCGGAGCAAGGCTGGTTGAACAAGTTAAGAGGGATGTATCAAATTTGTTGAAAGAGTACAAGGAGATTTTTGCATGGAGCCACGAAGACATGCCAGGGATTAGTAGGAGGGTGATTTCGCACAACCTAGCTGTAAACGAAAAAGGCAAACCGGTGGTGCAGAAAAGGAGAAGCTTTAACCCGGAGAGAAGCGCAGCAATAAAAGAGGAAGTGTCCAAGTTGCTCGCCGCAGGATCAATCAGAGAGGTTAAATACCCGGAATGGGTGGCGAACGTAGTTCTCGTGAAAAAGAAGAACAATCAATGGAGAATGTGTGTTGACTTCACCGACCTGAACAAGGCTTGCCCAAAAGATAGCTTCCTGCTACCAAGAATCAACCAGTTGGTCGATGCAATAGCTGGACACGAGACATTGAGTTTCATGGACGCGTATTCGGGCTATAACCAAATTAAGATGAACAAGCCAGATGAGGAGAAGACAGCATTCACCACAGACCAAGGGTTATACTGCTACACTGTCATGCTGTTCAGCCTGAAGAACGCTGGGGCAACTTACCAGCGCTTAGTCAACAAGATGTTCGCCAGACAGATAGAGAGAAATATGGAGGTTTATGTTGACGACATGTTGACAAAAAGCATCACAGCCGATAAGCATGTAGACGACCTAAGAGAGACATTTGATGTGTTGACTAGTTACGAAATGAAGTTGAATCCTGCTAAATGTGTATTTAGTGTACCGTCCGGAAGGTTTCTCGGGTATCAGGTACATCAAAGAGTGATAGAGGTGAATCCTGAAAAAATCCAAGCATTGGCAAAAATGATTTTGCCGAAAACTTTGAAGGACGTCCAAAGACTCACGGAGTGTCTGGCATCGTTGAACAGGTTCATAGCAAAGTCAACAGACCGATGCCTACCATTTTTCAAAGCTCTCAAGAGAGGCAAAGGAGTCGAATGGAATGAAGATTGCGAAAAGGCCTTTCAAGCCTTGAAAGAATACCTCGGGCGAGCACCGCTGTAGTCAAAACCAGTAGCCGAAGTAACATTGTACATGTACTTGTCCGTCTCTGAAGCAGTCACAAGTTCTGTACTGATAAGACAAGAAGACAGGGTCCAGAAACCAATATACTATACAAGCAAAGCGCTGTTACCAGCTAAACGAGGTACTCGCTAGCCGAAAAGATGGCACTCGCTATGATAACGGTGGCAAGAAAACTGAGGCCGTATTTCCAGGCTCATAAAATCGGAGTATACACCAACTGCCCACTAAAGTTGATTTTACAAAAGCCAGAGGTATCCGGTAGATTAACGAAGTTGGCGATCGAGTTAAGTGAATTCGATGTAGAGTATCTTCCAAGGACAACAATCAAAGGCCAAGCAGTGGCAGACTTTGTGGCAGAATTCACCGAGCCAAACATAGAAGTGATGAGAATGATGGTGGAGCAAAATAAGAAAATATTCAAGTGGCAACTGATGTGTAAAATCGTGTTATAAAAACCTAACTCGCAAGTGCACGAATCGTGAGATAAGTACAGTGACAAGTAGGGATCGTTCCCACGAGGAAAAGTGATTTACCAATTAAACTAGTTCTAATTCAAGTTAAGCAATTAACAGTATCCAAGAGAGATTGTTTGATTGATTGAGTATCGATTAACTAAATTAAACTAAGAAAACAATTAAAAAGAATATGTGAATGTGATCAAGAGGTAAGAGGACTAGGTCATCAATGCTCCCCAACTATTTCTACTCAATGCTTCGAATTGACTTTTGATAAAAGATGTAACTCAAGTTAAGGGTTCGTTCTTATTTTATTTATGATTATTACCGTATGATCCTGGGATGAATCAAGTGTTCTCAATTGCAATTCAATTTAACTCAAAAAACTTGAGATATGAATCAAAACCAAAAACCCATTAAGCACAAGAACAAGTGAACCAAAATTGGGTCCCAAAAACTTGGGGTTGCTAATTTTATTCATTCAATTAAATATTAGCACTCAATTATAATTTAATTTAACTCAAAAACTTGAGATATAAATCACAATCAAAAAACCCTAAATTCCTACCTAGCATAAAACTATGCATCAACAAGAATAAAGAATTAAATTATAGGATGAATTGAATGAATCACAACCTGAATTAATGGAAATTTAGTCAATTCTAACAAAAAGTATTCATAGAGGTTCACATTGATTCCCTAGTATGGAGTTTAGTTACACATATTAGAAACAAAGAAACAAGAGGGAGAAAAGATAAAACCCATTGAAAGCTTCAACAAATTCTTCAGCTCCTCGATGAACTCCTTCGTCTTCGAATCTTCTATAAGTAAAGGTGGATGATGAATTTATGTGATGAGCAAAAAGTGTGGAATGTCTGAATGGGAGAGTTGTCGAACCAGTTAAAAGCTAGAGAGAAGTTAGAGCGAATGAGCGAGAGAGTGCCCTAAACGATATCATAACCTATTTATAGGCACTGCTCAATCTGACTACGAAAAGCAACCCTCGAATGGCCTTTTATCACACAACCGCTGTCGTGAACGCTGCCAGAGTGGCAGCGGCGCGGCAGCGGTCTTGACGAGAGACGGAGAACCGCTGCGGCAGCGGCAGCGGCAGCGGCGAGGCAGCGGTTAGGCAACGGTGGGCACTGTTCTCAGAGCACTGCTGCATCGCTGCTAAACAATTGGGAGCTCTTTTAGCTGCATTGTTGGATAATTGCATGAAAGCCCCTGAAGTCTTCAAAATAGCACTTTATGCCTGATATTCTTCGATTTATTCATCTGGATCCAAACTCCTGAAAAAGCTCATAAACACACATTAAATCCCTAAAAGACTCGAGAAACAAGCAATTGATAGGAGGAATGGGGATCAAAAACATATTCAATAAATGACCGATCAGCAACTCCGCGTCGACGGGTCATCAAACACGCATGGCAGCGGGGCAGGGGTAGTGGTGTCAACCCCGGAAGGAGATTCAGTTGAATGTGCCCTGCGTTTTGACTTCAAAACTACTAACAATCAAGCTGAATATGAAGCACTCGTAGCAGGACTAAAGGTTTGCACAGTTCTAGGGGCGGATGAGGTGGAGATTTTCAGTGACTCCCAAGTCATTGTCAATCAGGTGCTGGATGAATATCAAGCGAGAGACGAGAACATGGCAGCTTACCTAGAGTTGGCAAAGGAACTACTGGGAAGATTCAAAGAATACAGAATTATTCAGCTCCCCAGAGAAAAGAACGAGCAGGTGAACGCCCTGGCTAAATTAGCATCCGCTACAATCAACATCTGGCCCAAAACCATTCCCATAATCCACTTATTGTAGCCGAGTATAATCAAACAAATAGAAGTCAGGGCGGTTTTCGGTGAAACAGATAGCTGGATAACACCAATCAAGGAATACCTCGTCAATGACATACTCCCAAGTGATCCATTAAAGGCAAAGCGACTAAAGTATAGGGCCACGAGATATTCAGTCCTCAATGGAGAATTGAACAAGAGGGGATACTCAAGGGCATTGCAGAGATGTGTCGGACCTGAAGAAGCAGAAGGGATTCTGAGGAGCATACATAGTGGAAACTGTGGGAACCATGCTGGGGGTATCAGTTTAGCCCATAAAATGCTGAGACAAGGTTTTTACTGGCCAACGTTGTTCGCCGATGCAGAAAGGATAACAGCAAGGTGTGAAGCATGTCAGAGGATTGCAAACAACATTCGCCAACCACTTGAACTCTTGCAGAGTATTACTTCTCCTTGGCCGTTCACCATGTGGGGGATTGACCTGATCGGCCCTATGCCAACAGCACCCGGAGGAGCAAAGCATGCCATCGTAGCAGTGGATTATTTTACGAAGTGGGTAGAAGCCGAACCATTGGTGCACATAACAAAAGCAAACACTACAAGCTTTGTGAAGAAAAATATCCTGCACAGATTCGAGATACCAAACACCATCATCACTGACAATGGGACCCAATTCGACCACAAGAAATTCAGGGAGCTGTGTGACAAGTATGGAATCAACAACTATTACGCATCTCCAGCACACCCGCAGACAAACTTCCAAACTGAAGCAGTGAACAAGATCATAAAGCACAACCTGAAAGCAAAGCTGGCTGCGAAGAAGGGTAGCTGGCCAGAGAAGTTACCATAAGTGCTTTGGGCATATCGAACAACAGAAAGAAGCTCAACTGGCGAGACCCCATATTCCATGGCTTTCGAAGCCGAAGCTATCATCCCAGTGGAAACGTCTTTCTCTTCACCAAGAGTACAACTCTTTCAACTGGAGCTCAACATTGATATGCTAAAATATGGCCTGGACGAGTTAGAAGAGAGAAGAGAGCGCGCATAAATAAGGAACGCTGCCTATCAGCAAGGGGCAGCTAGATACTATAATTCCCATGTGCGTGAAAGATGATTCGCACTCGGTGACTTGGTGCTGAAAAGGGTGAACTCAGGAACTAGAGATAAGGCTACAGGATCACTCGTAGACAAATGGGAAGGGCCCTATCAAATCACAGGCATAGCTGGTCATGGGGCATATCGCATTACTCGAGAGAGTTTTGGCGAACTACCTTGGCCGTGCAATGCACAGTACCTAAAGATATACTACCCTTGACATCTTCACTTTTTCTAGGGTTTATTTCAATATTTTCTTTTTAGGCATCTTTTCGTTTTAGCATTTTTTTTCTATTTTCATTTTTTCAAAGGTTGCAAGAAATATTCAATAAAAAGTAATTTATTACTGAAAGCTCATAACTCAACTCGCCACTAAAAGTAACCAGTTACGAAGGTTATTCGCCGTCGTACATCATAAGTTACTCGCCGTTGCGTAAAGACGAGCTTAATACTCGCAGCAGCGAAAGCGAGCGCGATGACCCCAAAATTACAGCCGGCCAAAGGCGACTACGTTACCATAGCCCGAAACTATCATAAAATCAATCGGGGGTCGCCACCGCAGGTAAAATAATATCCCTAGAAAGACGCGAGAAGCACCCAATCGAAAGCTTACATAAGAAATCTCGAATGCTGGGGGTCGAAAAAGCTAGCTGAGAACAAAAATGACTAAAGTCAAAAGCAAAAGAGGGAGACGTCCCAATAGTATGCTAAATACTTAGTGTATGGTCGGATACGTCCTGACAAACACTAAGTACGCCAAAAACTCAGCAATGACAGCTGAAAAAAAAACAATAATATGCTAAAAACTTGGTATATGGTCGGATACGTCCTGGCAAACACTAAGTACGCCAGAAACTCAGCAATGGCAGCTGAATAAAAATAACAAGGCAAAAAATTCAGCAAAGGCAACTGAACAAAAATAGCGAATCAAGACGTTTGGCGAAAGGGTGGAAGAGTGCAAGCGAATCCAAAAAGAAGCAAAATCATAAAGAAAAGCAAGACAGGTAAAATATGAATTGCATAATGGCAAACACTAAGTATGCCAGAAACTCAGCAATGGCAGCTAAACAAAAACAACAGTATGCTTAAAAGTAAGTCTGGTGTATGGTCGGATACGTCCTGACAAACACTAAGTACGCCAAAAACTCAGCAATGGCAGCTGAATAAAAATAACAAGGCCGAAAATTCAGCAAATGCAACTGAACAAAAATAGCGAATCATGACGTTCGGCAAAAGGGTGGAAGAGTGTAAGCGAATCCAAAAAGAAGCTAAATCATAAAGAAAAGCAAGACAGGTAAAATATGAATTGCATAAATAAAATGTCATTTACAGATGAACACAATAAGCAAAACATAAAATTAAGTGTCAGTTGGGGCACTGTCATCATCTTCCTCCTCCTCCTCGACCTCGACCTCATCTTCTGACGGCCATACCACCACTTCGTCCCCTTCCGGCATAAAAGGTCCATAATCCCTACCAGCAACCAGGCCTAAATTAGGCTCGACACCTGAACCGGAACAGCTACCTTTCCGACCAGAATAGTAGGTGTTGAAGGCGCGCTTAGTGGGAACCTCTATATGCATCGGATGAGGCTCAGTTCTTGTATAGCGACAGTGGGCTTTCCAGCGTTTCATCTGGTCTTTAATGGAGCCCACTACGTTGTCCATATGCAACTGAAGGGATTTGTCAAAGCGCCGCAAAGCCTTCTCATTCGAATGATCCTTCATCGCGAAGAACTTCTTTGACTGCCTCATCCCTCGCTCGAATTCTCGCAGCAAAAAAGCATCATAGGCAGGGGATCTCTTGAAACGGTCAACTGCCTCAACTTCCAAAACAGCCTTCAAGTCATTGAAGATAACGTCCCTTGAAGAAAGCTGGTTGTGTAGGTCCCACACTTCTCACTCAGCCTTCTCTCTGGCTTCCTCAGCCAGCCGTCCACTTTCCAAATGCGCCGCGAGTGAAGATTGACTGACAAACAACTGCTCTTTCAGAGAATGAATTTCCTCCTCAGCGGCAAGCAGTTTCTCCTCGGCAGCCAGCTGAGCAGATAAATGACCATCTGCAGATTCTCTCAGCTGAGCAAGTTGCTGAGCATGGGATTCCTCAACAAAGAGCTTCTTGGCTGCTAAAATAGAAGCTTGCTCTCGCAGACGCCTATTTTCCTTAGAAAGCTTATTCCCGCGCCTGTAGTTCTCAGCCAACTCAGACATCATCTGAAAAAGAGAACATACGGTTCAGAAAGCATACGTATAAGAAGAAATGCAACAAAACTATTGTAGTGGGCTTACTAAAGAATAACAGTTGAAGAAAAACTCCATTTTCCTGTCACAGGGCTTGCCTTTCACGTGTTCCCAACCTTCGCCAATGTAGACATCGTGATTGATCAGATGAGAGCAGATTTCTGCAGCTGAAAAATCCGAGAGGGACACGGACCCTTCACCAGCCTCAGTTGAGCCCATATGAGGAGGTTCAAGGGCAATGCCCGAACCAGAAGCAGGCGCAGACGTCGAAGCCCCGGGTTGTTTTGACGGTCTTGCCTGACCCTCCGATCCTAGATAACCAGGTGGCCTAGGTTGACCAGCAGGAGAAACATTTGGCTCCCCCACGGCCGCCGGAGGAGTAGCAATTCTGGGCGAAGGAGCAGGGGCGTTCAAATCATGAACCTCCTCAGGATGAGCTGTCGCCACATGTGCCCCCTCAGTAGGAACCTCGGGAGTATTTGATTGAGTAGGAGCAGGAGTAGATTGAGTAGAAGGGGCCTCGGCGAGTACAGGGTCACCAGCACCCTCCTCATCTGAAGAAACTACATACTACACAACCCTGGACGCCCGTTTTGGGGGTCGAACAGCATGATCATGGGTGCTCTCGGTCGGGCGTTTACCCCTGCCAACCCTGGGATTCAAGTCACTATCAGAATCAGGAGGGGTTTCAAGGACGTTGGCATCGAAAACAGGGAGATCATCACCTGTCCTCGAAACCCCTACCTTCTCTTTACCCTTGCGATTAGGGGTACTAGCAGCTACTTGACGAACGGGAGGTTGATCCGTTTCGGCGCCTACCCCCCATGTCGCAGCCAATTTCCTTGCCATCCGAAGGATCCCCACCATTAGGACTGGCGATCCCTTCCTTGGCCAAACCAGCAGCGTGCCTTCTACTAGCAGCCTCAGAATTCTTCACTGCCCGGGCTGGCAAGTCGTAAACTATGTCAAAATCACACACTATGAAGAGCAATCAAAACGTTACCAATGGAATAGAAAACAGGCAAAAGTCGAAAGAAAACAAGCAAAAGTTGAAAGAAAACAGGCAAAACTTATGGCGAGGATGTCTGGCGGGTAAGCGCAAGAAAATCCACTGAGCAATCATTTTTTCCTCGTCCAAAAGAAATGGTCGGCCCCTTTCATCCAGAGGGAGGACGGCCGCAGCAGCAAGGTGAGAAATCTCTTCATCCAATAAAACGGGGACGGCCTTCGACCAGGCATCAAGAGAAGTGGAGTGCCTAGGAACTTTCTTCACAAGGAGATTTAGACGATCATTGGCGGGCACATCTCGGCCCCATTCGCCACCAACGAAGAACCAGCTGTTCTTCCATCTCTTATTCGAGGTAGGAAAACCCCAAATAAAGCCTTTCTTCTTCTCATAACTGGAAATTTCTACTTGTCCAGGGTCCGCCACACCCTCAGGAATCCAGTTCTCCACTGGCGAAGAAAGGAGAAAGTACATGCCACTATTGCCCACCTGCCTTAAGGTATAGAAGTGGTGAATCTCGCGGGGTGTAGGGGATCCATAACCCTTCAACTTCCATATTAAACATAAACACATCAGGATCCTATAGCTATTTGGGGCAAGTTGAGCAGGCGCAATCTGAGCCTCCGCGAGGAACCTGGCGATGAAAGGCTGAAGGGGAAGGGTTACCCCACAATTAAGCATGGCACCATAGATGGCGACTGTGTTTTCTGGAGGGTTCCATGCTGCTCGATCACGTGGCAACATCAGAGTCACCGAATCCGAGATTTCAAAGCGACTTTTGTATTTACGAAGTTCGTCCTCGCTGACCACGTTGACCTCATAGTCAAAAGAACATGGGCGATCAAGTGAGAAGTGCAGTCTATCACGCTGATGATCATCAACGTCTGAGTCGACAGTTGTCTGGGCATCGAGCAAGGACCCACGGGGAACCCTAGAAGCCCGCCGTCTACTGCCACCGAGTTTGAAGACCTCATCATCGCTGGAGAACCATTATCAAAAGACGAAGAAGGAGAAATGTTAGGAACGAAATTTTCCCCAGGGGGAGGAATGCAAATAGAAATCGAAACTGGTGAATCCAGACGGAAATTACGAATCAAAGATTCAATTTGATCCGCAGTTCGCTTGTCACCAATTTCTAATGCCTGCATCATTTGATTAAAAAGAGAAGAACGTAAGGAAGGATCCATGGAAACTCACCGGAGAAAACCTAGATTCGGAGAAGAAGCAGGAGATTTGGGAATGCTAGAGAACCAGCACGGTCAAGATCAGTGAGCCGTCTGACAATGGAAGATAGAAGAAGAGAAGCTGTAGCAAAACCTCTTAAGGGAGTGAGAAGCAAGACGGATAAAAGCGAACGAAAAGTTCTGTTCTGAAAAAATGAAAAGATCAATGGAGATATGAGACATAAAGAGGAAGAGGAAGCGTTTAAGCGTTAAAAGGGGATTTTTAAAATTCAAAAATCGAGAAAAAGGGGGGTTGTTTAGGTGAACGACGGTTACAGCAGGCAACCGCAGCAACAACCACCAAAAAACAGACATATGGCGCCTCAAGGAGCACCCAACAGCCAAATCGTCATTTCCCCACATTAGAGTAATTGGAAGCGTTAGAAATCTTGTGGTTAAAACAAAGGCTTGCATCGGAAGAATCAGCTATTAAATTCAGCACGTGGTGAAGATAGAAAGGAGGGAAATTATTTACAAATCACACTAGAAGCTTGAGTATGGATATAAATACTACTCGCCAAAACAAACGAATTGAAAAACCAAATCATTTCACCCGGCTAGAAGTATTTATGGGGGTATTGTTGTATATATAAATTCACCCACTGGACACGTCATCAAGGGTGTCAATAAATACGAAGAGAAACGTTGCCACGTCACCCAATTGACCAGGTCAACAGGGAAAAATGGACCAGTCAGCATGATAGCAGGTCTAAGTCAAATAGGTCAAAAGTATGGTCGCCAAATCTAGGTATGTATCAGCCATGGAGAAAAACGTGGTCGCCGAAGTGTACTCGCTGCATCAGCTTACTAACCATGAACCGACTCGGTAGAGGCACGGGAAGGAAACCTTAGCCCCCGGAAAACTCCTGAAAATGAGAAATCATTGAAGAAAATGAGGGGAAAAGAATCCTAATCCGTGGCAACGGGGAATTCCCAATACAAGTCCAAGAAGAAATCCTACTGTTAGGATTATGCTCAATAGCAAGAGTGTAATGTTGTAATTAACAATCTTTTTCATATTAATAAAGTGATTTCTGGTTTAACAAATCGTATAGCATTTATAGTTTATATTATAATTGTCAAAGTAAATAATCATAAGGTCTAAAGACTATGGGAAAAGAAGAATTGTTCGTACATCTGGATATGTATGTGGTAGACACAATTCTTTAGTTAGTCTTGAATAATGTTTACAACTTAAGTTAAAGGTTGGGCACCTTTATCTTGTTAAAGTTGTAGAATTCTTTTGCTAGCATTTGAGTGGGATCAAATGAGATATGATGAGTCTAAAATCATCGGAGTGTCTTCGAGCAAAAGGATCTAGTGCACTGGGTGCATTGAACTGGATCACAATGAAAAGCTTTATCTAGAACCGTCAATAGATAATAGTCTTTTCATTATCAGGACAATCGGAGAGTCTATCTTAATCCTGAGATAAATGATGGACTTATGGTTGCAAGTGATATCATTTGAGTTATCAATGAGTACGATTATATCGCATAGTCTATCCTCGATAGTTTGGTGATATTCATTTGTTAATCGATAGAGGACTTCATTTATAGATATGGACATCGTGGCTCCATTTAATTAAATGAGAATATAATATCATCATATGGATGTTTTGAGGTAATTGGATATTAAATCTCAACGTTGAGTTTTCGATAGTGTCTATTGAAAACATGGCTTCTGGACAAGTCAAAATATCCAAGTTCAAAACGTGGTCATATGAGTAAATATGGTAACTTGGAGAGTTATAGGCGGTCTATGAACTCTTGGCGATTACTGATATTAATCACGAGGATACACTATCTCCAATATGATTGTCTAGGGTATGAATGAGGAGCATCTTCCTTTTCTATCTTTATTTAAGAGTTCAGTTTTAGCTCTTTAGTGGAATGAGTTAAAATTAATGGATCGGACCTAAGTGAATCATTTGTTGATTGTGATTAGGTTATGTCTATTGAAGCTTAAATTTAGATGGCCCGCCAAGATCCCCAATCCACACGGACTTGCATGGATCACTTGATATATTCTACCGGACCAATTTAAGGGTCCATCTAGAATTGCATTTAATATATTAAGAATATAATATGCACATTATTTATGTAATGGGCTGCTCAATTATATTAATATATTAATGAAAGACATGTGGGCATGTTTCTTTTAGTAAGAATGGGTCTGGTTCACATGTGGGCTTTTTATTTAAAGTCCAATGGATTAAATGAAATAAGAAAATAATATTAGGCCCAATTTTATACAAGTGGGGCGGCAAGGTTAATGTTTTAACCTAATATATTATTTTGTTTCATTTGTTTTAATTAAATAAGAATTAATTAATTTATTGATTAATTGTTTAATTAAAGAAACAAATCTTTCCTAAAAGTAAAAGACTTGTTTGATAAGGAAATAAATTAATTAATTTTATTTATTTAATCAAATAAGGAGTCTTTTTATTTAGTCAAAATAAAAGAATAAAAATCAATGAGTTGGATTAGGGTTTGAAGTCTATAAAGTTGAAAAGAATTAGGGTTGAATTTCAGTCACCCTATATAAGTGACATGATGAAATTCGGCCAACCCTAATCTAAAACTACATAGAATTCGGCAACCCTAAAGGAAAAAGAAAGAAAAATTCGGCCAACCTATATAAGTGTTCTTATAGGGTTCGGCCACCACATACAAGTGTGCTTGAGATTTTATTTTTCTTCTTCTTCTTCATTCATAGAGAGTTTTTTATTCTACTAAGACAAAAAGGAGTGTTAGATTATTCTTTGATAGTATACTATTGCTTAATCATCAATAAGCTTGTGTATACGATATCGATCTAGGTTCACGCGAGTTTCGATCATTAGATTGAGAACTCAAAAGTGACCGGAATAATCTTTGACATTCTTTTGATTGTTTTGTGACTAACAAAGAAAAGAAAGTTTTTGTTTGGTCCATTCACAGGTTTGCAATTCAAAGAAAAGGGAGACCACGCTCCTAGGTGATCCACGTTCGTGCTCGGATTGAAGGTCTTGCGGATTACCATCGACGTAAGTCAATCGGATCACGCGACAAAAGGTAATTTACTTTTGTTAATGTATATGCATGTTTATTGATTAAAAGGGTTTAAGGTTCATAAAGGAAAAATTTTTAAAAAGTCACTAAATCGTTTTTAGTATCGCTTCCGCTGCGTTTACCACTTTTGTTATTTATTTTTCCCTACACCTACCACCTACACGGCTGAAATCAAAGGGAAACTCTAATTATCATGTATAAATAGGACCACCTATCCCACAAGGAGGGGGTTCGACAACAAAAAGAGAGAGAAACAATAATTTGAGAGAACTGAGTGTGTAATTAAAAAGCAGATCATAGTGTTATTTTCCTGCCTTCCGGGGCACCGTGGTTTTTTCCCATTCAAGGGTTTTTCCACGTAAAATCCATCTCTTGAATGCATTGATTTTCTTTCTCATTTAGTATTTGTTTTGATTTGATTGTTGGTCACGTGGTAATCCAAATTTCACCGTCAACAAAACCCTTGCATGTGCAAAAAAAACCCCTGCATGTGCAAAAAACCCCTGCACAACCAGTAAGACCAGGACTACCAAAAACAGCCCCATCCATGTTAATCTTAAGACAGCCTGGCGGGGAGGGCGCCAATTAACCTCTAAAATGCGAGGAGCCTTGGGAGGACGACCAGATACATGAAGTCGTTGAAGTGTCTGAAGCTCATCCACTGAATTCTTCATAGTGCTAGACTGAAGGGAGTCTGCCTCGCGAACAGAATGTCAAATCAAAGAAAGGGCTTCAGCAAAAACAGGCTTGCCACCCTCAAAGGTAGCTTGATTCAAGAGGAACTAGACCACCCAAAAAATCGTGGTGATAGAAACCCGTCAGAGAGCTTTCAGTTGAGTGCTAAAGACAACCCTCATTGCCTCTTACCAAAGGTCCAAAAAAGTACCATCCAACTTAAGCTTGTGGCCAAAAGTAGAGGATACAGCATCTCACAACCCACGAACAAAAGGACAGTCAAGAAACAGATGCCTTAAGTCTTCTTCTACAGCACTGCAAAATCGACAACAAGATGGAGAAATATAACCTCTGGCACGTAACGCAATGTCTATAGGAATCTTACCATGAAACAAACGTCAAATGAAGACAGAGCGAGAAGGAGGAATAAAAGACACCTAAATCTGCTTACCTCAAAAAACAGAACTCCTAACCTTAGAAAGAGAATCATAAGCAAATTTACAAGAAACAACACCATCCAAGGAACAGGTCCAAACTAACAAGTCTGGGTTAGTGCTTACCACCACCTTCTCAATCTCAAAAGCAACATCCGGGTGAGAAGCTTGAAAAGAAGCAGGAATATCCCAACCCGTGACATCTGAGTAAATATCACCCACAACAGAATCCAGTGGAAGTTGTAACAAAGACCTATCATCAACTAGGTCAATCAACGGATCTCCCAACCACTTATCCGTCCAAAAACAAACATTAGAGTGACAACCAACCAACCACCCACCTAGACACAATCATCAGGGGAGTATAATGCAATTTTAAACCTGGCTAAACGAAAGAAACAACATACCACATTCTAGGTCTGTGATCCTGGGTGAAGAACAGAGCCCGAAGATATGTGAATACGAAGGACTCCTCAATCAGCATCCTCCAAGTGAACTTCTTAAGCATGGCCTTATTAAGAATACCAAGGTCTTTAACACCAAAACCACTGCTATCCTTAGGCCTGCAGCAAGATTTCCAAGCAACTTAGATAGATTTATGACCATCGGTCGAACCAGTCCAAAAAAATTATGAATAGCAGCATTTAAATCTTTCAAAAGAGATGAAGACCAACGATAAACTTGAAATGAATGCAAGAAGGAACCCGTAATCACTGAATTAATAAGACATAACCTACCTGCCATTGAAAGAAAGAAACCCTTCCACGATTCTAATTTACTTTTAATTTTATTAGCCATGGGATCAGACATCGTCGTTTAGGCACACCAATGAAAAGAGGGATCCTTAGAGAAGTCATTGAGAGAAAATTAGGAATTCGAGACCAAGAGATGTCTCCACTAAAGAATATAGAAGATTCTTCTCAATTAACTCACCAACCCGAGAGAGAGCCATAAAAAGCAAAAGCATCTAAAATCACTCGTGAATTCTGAGGAGAAACCTGGCAAAAGAGGATAACATCATCAGCATAGAGAAAATGCAAAGGGGCACGCTTCCCAACCGGAGAATAAATAGAATTCATAGAGCCTAAGTATACTAGATATGTAAGGTATTTGATCAAAAAATCTTCTACCAAACAAAAAAGTAGTGGGGAGAGAGGATCACCTTCCAACACACCACGCGAACAGGGGAAATTGCCCTAAGGGGAACCATTAATAAGAACTGAGATCCCAGTAGAATCAAAAATAACCGTTACCCAATCAATAAAACTCTTAGAGAAGCCAAAACACCGAAGGACTTCAAAGAGAAAAGGCCAACTAATGGAATCAAAAGCCTTACGAATGTCTATTTTTAAAGCCAAGTGCCCACCGCAACTACCATTATTCAACACATTAAAATATTCAAAAGCACCGACAATACAGTCTCCAATTTGACGACCCCTAATGAAACCAAATTGATTTACAGAGATAATTCGGGAGCAAATTTCGGCCAAGCAGTCAACAATAATCTTAGTGATAACCTTAAACAGAAAATTACCAAGAGCAATCGGGCGAAACTGATTGACCAAGAGAGCGTTCAGAGTCTTCGAAATAAGGACCAAGAAATTAGAATTCAATCTCGGAAAAACTCGACCAGTGTGAAAAAAAATCCTGCATAGCTAAAACCACATCATGTCCCACGATTCCCCAACAATGAGAATAAAATCTGTCCGAGAAACCATCAGGACCAGGAGCACTCAAAGAATCCATGGTAAAAACCGTACTCCTCACTTCATCAAAAGAGGGAACCCGGAGAATCGAAGCATTCTTATCAACAGTAACCAATGAAGGCGCATGCTCTCAAATTAAAGAGAAGTCTGAACTATCATTGCCAGGATCCGAAAAGAGATGCTGATAAAAAGAGGAAACGTGCTCACCAATTTCAGCAGGATCATAAGAAATATTCTCACCAATTTGAATAGAGGAAAGGAGCTTATTTCCCCCTCTACGCTTCAGCAGTGAATGAAAAAATTTAGAGTTCCGATCACCCTCAGCAAGCCACCTGACTCTACTTTTTTCTTTTAGAAAAATATCCTGTTATTTTAGAACACTATCCAAATCTGCAAGAGCTGCAGTCTCAAGATGAAAAAGATCGTCTGAAAAACATTTAGAACTGATCCTGCCCTGAATAAGCATTACCTTCTGATTAGCATTAGTGACATTCAAGGCAATATCCCCAAACACCTCTCAATTCCACCTCATCAAGGCCATTTTCAACAACTTCAACTTCTAAACAACAACCCCAGTACCACTCCCAGTAATAGATAATGACCAAACCGATCTAACCAAATTAAAGGAGGAGGGATGAGAAACCCACTTGAAACTTGAAGGGCCGTGGACCCGGTGAAACATCCGTAGAACAAAAAACCAATAAAGGGTGATGATCTGAATGAGATCTAGGCAAGGTAACACAGGCTGTCTATGACCAGGCAGCCAGAAACGACTGGGAACATACAACTCTATCTAATCAAGAAAGAACCACACCATGCCTACCCCGGTCGATCCGGGTATGAAAAACTTCTTTCGTTTCAATGTCAATAAGATCACAGACCGTTAAAGCAGCACGGAAATCATCACAAGAGATAGTAGAAACTTTACCAGTAGTCTCATGAGCGCCTAGAACCGAGTTGAAATCCCCAAGCAACAGCCACGAATCATCCGAACCAACAATGTCCATAAGAGAGTTCCAAAGAGATCTACGGGTGATATAGTTCACACTAGCATAAATAAAAGAGATTTGATGGACAATCCCACAAAAATCAACAGAAACAGTAACATGTTGAGAGTGAGACAGAACAATAATAGCATCTTGAAAAGCAGTAGACCTAAAAATCCACATACTAGGAGTACCTCTAACATTAGAATCAATAAAATGTAACCCCAAAGAGCGCTAAAAAGTAGGAGAAATTGAATCAAAAACACACAATGGTTCAGCAATGCAAACAAAATTCGGTCTATGACAAAAACAAAAGTCTTTCAAAGTACGTTGGGTATCACTGTTTGCAATACCTCTATAGTTCTAATATAGGACAATCATTTGTGTAATAATTTATTTTTAGCAGCCTTAGTTTTAGGTGAAACAACACTGGCAACCTGTTTTTTATTTTTCTTACCTTTTTTAGCGGTAACCTCCTTTCAACTTGAATCTTCCAATTGATCTGCCTAAAAGACTCCACTTTGACTACCTGTGATGTCTAAAGTTGTGGGATGGCTGAAGTCTGATTCGGTGCCTTCACTATCAGTGTCAGAACTAACTTCACCCTCAAGAGTGTGCAAATGTGGCTCTACCATGGGAGGATCTATCAAGGGCTCCATATGAGCAATAACAGGATCTGTCATGGCATCAATATCTACATGCTCAGTGTGTAATGGGTCTGTGGAATCATCCAAATAAACAGCGTTTTTCAAGGCCTCCCTTTGTCCAGTGGGAATGATTGGCCTGAGTGAACTAGAAAAGGCAGCCAGGTCTAAAGTTGTCTTGTTTGGAAGAAATGTTGCAGCTTCATCGGGTTTAGTCGCAATGGCATCAATAACCTTTGATAGTTCAAAGACTCGAGAGGTTGGAATATCTCTTGACTTGTGTTTCGGTTTGTACTCTTGTCTAATTCTAGATCTTCCTCTTTCCGGATTCTTGTCTTTTGGCTCAGTGGTGACATTCCTTATAATATGTTGGAAAAATGGGCTTGGTTTGGCACAACAAATCGAGTAGAAATTTAAAACATTCTCAAAATAAAGAGTCAGAAACAAACAATCTTCCCTAACCTCTATCATGATGGAATCAGGCAAAGGCTTAGAAAGGTCAACATCAATCAGCATGCGAGCGAAGTGGCCATAATCACCCTCTAGCGTAGCTCTGTCAAACTTTAGAGGAATTTCAATCTCACGTACCATGTCTGAAAGGATTTGAGAGTGCCAAAACTCCCAAGGTAAATCGTAAAACAGCACCCATATTTGAGCATTCGTCGTGTGCTGTGTGTTTAGATTAAAATTTTGAGTCCATGGCTAAAGACTTAGAATTCCATGTTTCAAATGAAGTGATCCGATACCCCAAACTTGTGCTTTATCTTCCTTAAAATTCAAAAGAATCTGGAAGAATCCCTGTCCAAGAGAGATGAGACACCATTGAGAGTTCAATTTCCAAATAGATTGAAGTTTTTCTTTAAGAGCCAATATTTTCCATGGTTCCCCTTTGACAAGACAACTCAACTAATAAGAGAGTAACTACAAAGTTTCAACCGTTCTTCGTACGTTTTTGGGTTGACTTTGACTGCCACATAATCACCCTTTTTTTTCAGAGCCAAAGACATCGGAGCAATGGCGGAGGAGATTGCTTGGGCATAAGATTTCATTATAGGCTCGGGATTCGAAAGTCCATCCATGTGAGAGTCTGTTTGGATTGAAGGGGCTCTAGCCCACAGTTCAAGCTCTAGAAAGAGATCTGATAACTCTATAGAAGCCATAGGTCAAAACAAACAAGAGAGAACAATTGAACAATAATATTTTATTCAAGATTTAAAATTGTAATATCTGATCTCATCTCAGCAAAAAAAGAAACTACAAATGACAGCGACAGGGCGCGGCAGCAAGCAGCGGCAACCGAAAAGCAACGGCGACCGGACGATCGGAAAGCGATTAAAGTGTGAAACTGGTGTGATTTGAGCGACGGAACTGGAGATGCGATCGAGGTCGGCGACGGACTAATGAGGTTTGGATGACTGTGGCCAGCCTTGGTCAGACTGGATCTTGGACGGTCAATGACTGCGGCGGCTAGGGTTGTCAATCAAATTCTCAGATGACGTGTCCCATCATCCAATTTGCCATCTATATCTATATAATAGAACACAAAAGATCACAAACAATCAAGTTGCTATTTGGATTAAAAGGGAATGAACACTTGCAGCAGATGCAGATCTTTAAGTGCTTGATGAGTGTTGTACTTTTACTTAATTCTCGATTAGAGCCGAATAGGATGCTTCATCATCGAAGGTTCAAATGTTTAGAAATTTCAATTTAAATATCTGATATGTCATCAACGTCCTTAAAATATATGAGAAATTCGAAGATGTTTTTTATATCGAGAAGAAGATGACCCAAATGTTTTTTGAAAATTTTCATTTTTTTCCAAATAAGTCTCGAAAATTGTAAATATACCTAATAAGTCTTGGAAACTATATGAAAAGTCTCAGAAAATTACCTGAAATTTTTTAAAAATTACCTAAAAAATCTCGAAAATTAGCAAATAAGTCTTGGAAACACCAAAACAAGTCTCGGAAACACAAAAAATCACGAGACTTATTTTGTGAGTGTGTTTTAAGGATATTTTTGTCAGATTTACACTTTATACACTATTAAAACTTAAGTTATTAAGTTGGTAATAGTCTTAAAACTCACTCTTTAAACTGTTTGGGTCGTGTTCCTCAGATTTCTAGAGCAAACCGAGATGTCATCATAATGCTGGAAAAATGGGCTTGGCTTGGCTTGGCTTGGCTTGGTAGGCCAAGCCCAGCCAGCCCGCTTCACAACCAGGCCAGGCTTGGCATGGCATGGCCCATAAGTATGTCATGCCAAGGCCTATATAAGTGTTAGGATTCTCGTTGTTTTTAATTGGCTTATTTTGTGATCAAACCATATGTGGGGATGCTTTGTAAGGGTAGCTTAGATGTTGTTATTATTGCTTAGGCCCTTTTGAAGTCCTCACTATTGACAAGCACCAAAGGTAATATTCTAAGTGCTTACTTGTCTTGAAGAGATAGTTACACACACTCACAACTCATGCATATGTTTAATCCTTGTAAGTTGTGTGTCTTTTATGTGTGCCTTAATGCTCATTAACATCTCTTCTTGCATGTTAGGTTGATTGCATCTTGCATTGCCCATTGCCTCTTCATGCACATTTTTAGAATTCAAGCCTTGCATTGGGTGCTGTTCAAAGCGCTCTACAAAGCGCTGTTCGAACAGCGCCTATCACACCTGATGCAAAAAATGTGATTTAAATGTATCAGGTCTGATGCAATTTAGTTGGGCGCTGTACGTGGCGCTGTACAAAGCGCTGTTCGTACAGCGCCTCTCTGTTTCCTCGTGAAAACAGAGCAAGGGCGCTGTACAAGGGCGCCCTACAAGGGCGCCCTACGTACAGCGCCCAAGGCAAATATTGGGCAAACTTATCAAAACGACCACACTTTGTTTTGGCCCCCTATATATATGCCACTTTGACTTTAGGTCAAATACAAGAGTTCATATTCAGATTCTATACTTAGGAGATTTTTCAAAGAGAAGAAAAATTCCAAAGAACTCATTTTTAATTACTTAAACACTTGTTCCATGATCATCAATCATCATCTAGCATCATCTTAGATCATCTAGATGACATCTTGCATGGATTCTTCATCATACTTTGCTTGGTAAGCTTTTCACTAATATCTTACATATTTTGTGTTTCTCTTATTTAGCAATCTCAATTTAATTACTTGTATGTGATTTTATATTCTTTGAATACAAGATTGAGATTAGTATGATGTATGTTTGAGAAGTTGTATTGTGCTAGCATATTAGGTTTTGTGCTTGATATTAATTAGCTTAACTAATTGACATGTCATTTAGTTTTGATATCTAGGATTGTTCTTAATTGCATATTAATCATCTTAGATAAGCATATAGGGTTTCCCTTGCTCTATGTTGCATTTTGGATATTTTCACATATTCACTTAGGGTTGTATTCTCTTCAAGAGAAGGTAAGTCTTGTGTGTAGCAATCGGGATTATGTTGCTTAGATCACAAGCAAATTGGACTAGGTTCACTCATACCGGGATTAGGTAGGTGTGTGATTACTTCCGGGATTAGGTTGTAATCGTTTGCACATTTAGTGGATTCGAGGTTCGAGTGTGGCTTACTTACATAGCCCGTGGTTTTTCCCGTGAGGGTTTCCACGTAAAAATCAAGTGTTTATTTAATTTCCGCACCATATTACACTTGCTTGTTTATATTATCTTGAGGGTAAATTCGTAATTTTGACTAACACGAAAAATTAGGTAAAAAGCGTAAAATCTATTCACCCCCCCCCCCCCCCCCCCCCCCCCTTCTAGATAGGTTTATACACACCGTGCTATAATTAGTTTCAATAAGGTTGCGATTGTTACCTACATGCCATGCCAAATTCTTTTTCCTGTCATAGCTATTCATACTCTAGAGTTCCAAAAATAGAATAATCCCTTCATATTCCATCTTTTAAAAAATATTACTCCCAAATCCCACCGCATTCCCTATCTCTATCTATATAATAGAGCATGAAAGAGCACAAACAATCAAGTTGATATTTGGATTAAAAGGGAATGAACACTTGTAGCAGATGTAGATCTTTAAGTGCTTGATGAATGTTGTACTTTTACTTAATTCTAGAATAGAGCTGAATGGGATGCCTTGTCATCGAAGGTTCAAATGTTTAGAAATTTCAGTAGAAATATCTGATAAATCGTCAATGTCCTTAAAATATATGAGAAATTCAAAGATGTTTTTTATATTGAGAAATGCATATGTGGAAATCGTGGGAAATATCACTCTTTTTATGTTGAATTTTGAGAATATCCCTAGTTTAATAAATTAAGTTTAAATGGCATCAATGGACTATAAAGAACCCTCCTATCCTTCTTTTATTACATTTATGTCATTTTTAGGTTTTTCCTTTTCTTTTCAAAAACCTCAATTGATGGAGGACCAATGGAGGACAGTCCTCCATCAATGGAGATGAAAAACCTCCACAATGGAGGTCTCAATGAATAAGATGACCCATAAAAATTTGAAAACTTTCATTTTTGCCCTATAAGTCTCAAAAATTGTAAATATACCTAATAAGTCTTTGAAACTACATGAAAAGTCTTAGAAATTACCTAGAAAATCTCAAAAATTAACAAATAAATCTCGGAAACACCAAAATAAGTCTCGGAAACATAAAAAATCACGAGAGTTATTTTGTGAGTGTGTTTTAAGAGTATTTTTGTTAGATTTACACTTTAGATACTATTAAAACATAAGTTATTAAGTTGGTGATAGTCTTAAAACTCATTATTTAAAGAATGCTATTAAATTTTTGAATCCAAATGCATATTATTGATATTTAATTCCTTTAATGGGATCCGAACACAACTGTTTGGATCGTGTTGCTTAGATTTCTAGGATGTCATCATAATGCTAGCAAAATGGGCTTGGCTTGGCAAGCCAAGCCCAGCCAGCCCACTTCACAACCAGGGCGAGCTTGGCATGGCCTGGCCCATAAGCAGGCTAGGGCGAGACCTGCCAATTTTATTTCTTTAAAAAATTAAAAAAAAATTAAAAAAAAGCCACTTATTAAACAATATATAGTAATATATGTATAACTAAACAAAGCTAAACTTGTAGTGAAATGATTAAATCACACAACCTCTTTGTTAAGAACCCTAGTTCGATTCCCATCATTTGCAATTTTGCAAAAAAAACATTAATATAAAAAAAATAATAATAAATAAATAAATAAATAAAACAATAAATAAAACTAAACAATATGCATAACTAACAAAACTAAACTTGAAGTGAAATGGTCAAGTAACACAATGTATTCCTCAAACCCTGGTTCAATTCCCACTCAACACAATTTTACTAAAAAATTATTAAAAAAAAATTATACAAGCTGGCCCGGGACTAGACCTACTAGCCAGCACGCTCTGACCTGTGGCCACCAGGCCTGCGGGCCAGGCCTTTTGCACAGCTTGTTAGAAGGTCAGGCCCGCCACTGGCCGAGCCGCCTGTTTTGCCACTTCTGGAGTCATCACAAAATTTAAGAAAAGGGAATGCATCACTCTGCTGATCATGAAGTAATTGATGGGATGTAACAATGGATTAATATCATGGATTTTTCTAATATCTTGCAATGAAATATGGGTAGATTGTTAGGTAGTTCAAAAATTCATGGAAAATATTTTCTCGTGGAAATGATTTTCTAATAAATTTTAGAAAAAATGCTGACGAATTTTAAGAAGATTAAAATTGACAAAATTTGTTCCCACCTTTAATGGCTTGGAAGTTGGAACCAATAAATCAAATTTCTTTAGAAGCTTGATAATTACAATGTTTTAAACGAACGTGAAATAATCCATGGTCTATTTTCAAAAAAAAAAAAAAAAAAAAAAAACGTCTATACATGGCTCAGCCATAACTAAAGGTAGATCAAGGATTTATGTCTCATGACTCATGAGAACTCAAAACTTAAATGAAGGACAAGAAAAATACTTATATGAGACATCTCACCGTCCACATGGTGAGACCATCGAATAAATATGAGATATTCATGACATCATTTATGTTTCCAATACTAACTGCTCATGACATATGTCTTACCTTCATTGGATCGTCTCATCGCCACATGGTGAGACCATCCCACATAAAATTTTCTCGAAGGACAAGCACAGGTTTTATAAATAAAGTACATCAACTTTTTGGTTGGATACATAGATTTACATAGGAATGGCAATGGGGCGGGGGTGGGTTCGAGCGAGTTTGGTAAAATCCAAACCCAAACCCACGAAATTTTATATCTACCAAACCCGTCCATGAACCCACGAAAATAAACGGGTTCGGGTTTGGGGGACACCCAAACCCGTCCACGAACCCATTAAACAAGCAAGTCCACACACATGGTCCCTTGCCATAGTGGTGGCCTTCCTTTGGGAACCCCCCACCACCAAAGTTCAAGACCTAGTGTGTGCATTTAATTATGCAAATTTTCCTTGCCCATTTAAAAACATGGGTGTTGTCCCTCCTTGTGTGGGTAGTTGTCCCTCCTTCGTGTGGGTTCTCTCTCCCTGTTCGTGGGAGCTCCAGTCTGTGTTGCGCTTGGAAGTCGATTCTCGTTGGGTCCCATTTCAAATCATGTGATCATATCCTGGATCTGTAATCCAATTGTTGTATTCCTGTTGTTATTGTATTCAAAAAAAATATTAAAATAAAAAAGCAAGTCCACAGGTAAATCCCGCGAACCCGCCAATATTTTATTTTTTGAAAATTATTTCTATATTATTTAAATATATGAAATATTATAATTTTAAAGAATTAAAACACTTGATAGATTGAAATGTTTACATTTTATTCTCTATATAATTAAAAAGTTTTTATTGGAGTTTAAATTTATAATATTTTAAATAATAAATATTATATAATTTTTATCGTTCGCGGGTATACGGGTTCGGGTATAGATTTTTTTCCAAATCCATGCCCGAACCCGAACCCATGACGGGTACAATTTTCAAACTCAAACCCGCCCACGGATACACTTATCCCAACCCAAACCCTCTTTAAGCGAGTTGGGTTCAGGCGGGTCCCACGGGTTCGGGTTTAATTACCATCCCTATATTTACACCTCTTGTTTCGTATTGGTCATAGGATCGAGATCATGTCCTAATTTGCCTATAGCTGAGCTGGGAAGACATCTTCCCTGTGTTATGAAAGTAGTGTAATATGTCGTTGGAATCCGATCATCATATTAATTGTGTTGTAACTTGTAACACTTCAAAAAAAAAAACATATTAATTATGTTATGTTTGAGAAAATCTCTAAACAGATTAATTATGTAACATATATAAATATTTCTATCAAGTCACTAAGGGGTGAATATATGGGTCAATATATTGTTAAAAATTTAAAGTTAGTGGTTAATTAAGAGATCTGTGGTTCACATTCCAGTCACATCAGGTTAATTATGATCGAGCAATTGGTTTTAGTTAAGAAATTCCATAAAACTGAAACCACATTCACAAACGTATTTTTACACAAAGGAAACTTAGATTACTATCATTTCACAATCACAAACAGAAGAAATGATTAAGAATACATTCAAGAACAAGCTATGTATAGACTATAGTATACAATATTTCACATGTCTTAGAAAACATTCTTCACATATCTATGATCATACGAAACCTCCCGCGCGTCTTTTCAAGTTGTCCACATGGTGTTTAAGAACCTCTAGTCTAGCTGATGAAACCAGAGGAATGAAGAACAGCATCAGAACAAACATATTAATTAAATTAATGAACCCATCATTCCTTAACATTGTGGATTGAATTGTTCCACAATAGGCATATGAGAGAAAACATATAGGTATGGAAAGCATATTGCTATAAGGGAGGCCAGTTATGAGAATAAGAATCGTCCACACAGATGCGAAGAAGGCTGCCGAGTTGAAAGTGAAGGAGCTATAAAATAGTATATAAACGCCGGTTTTGGTGTCATCTCGCCAAAGACTCAGCCCCGTTTGGTAGGTGGCTATGGCAATCAATAAAGCCACCACTAGCACTATGTTGCGGATACCATCGGCTGATTTCTTTTTATTTTGGCCGAAAACTCCAAAGTATTTGTCTCGTTTTTCGATTAGTGTCAGGTCCCGGAAGAGGAATTGTGCAAGTGAGGTTGAAGAAGCAGAGATTTCCGAAGCTGTTTTAGCTTTAGCACGACGTAGTATTTTCCCAACTTCGCTGTCCTTGGAATCTCCGGCCATAAGATGGAACATGTCCATGGCTGTCAAACCGTTGAAATTCTTGGCATTTACGTTCACAGTTCCGATCAGCAATTCCACGACCTTTACAATCAAGGAAATTTTTTATGGATTAATAATTAATCATCATCACGAACGTTTAAATTAATTGGATTGAATAAAATTACCTTTGGTTGATTTGTGAAAGTAGCAATATGCAAGACAGTATTGCCATCCTCGTCCTTCCATTTGAGTATCTCTTCCTTATTGGCCCGTCGAAGCCACCCCAACAAAACCTTGAAAGCACTCAACCTACCATTTTTCACCGCAACATGCACCGCTGTCTCACATCGAACAGTCAAATCTTCGATGGAAGACGGAGAAGCAGACAGAAGTTCAGCCAAAAGATCGATATTCTCCGTCTGAGCGACGTAGTGCAGAGGGGTCATCCTCCATTTTGCTTTGACACGAACTAGCTCACTGTCAATTAATGTTATCATGGATGTCACCAACTGGTCGTGCCCGTTTAGCAGAGCCAAGTGCATGGGGCTGAGGCCATGGCCGTTTAACTTCCAGGCAAACGATGGCTTCAAGGTTGCCATTTCCAGGGCGAAATGGGTGTTTCCGACACTTGCAGCTATGTGTAATGGAGTGTCGATCAATGGTATTCGATCCAGAGTTTCGAGAACATCTGGATCGTGTGATATTATTGAATAGAGTGCATCGACGTCCCCAGCTTCCGCGGATCTCTTCAGACTATCATCCATTTTGACGGCTAATTATGTAATAGTTGCTAGCCTAGCAATGTTTGCGACTAATTAATTATGATCATAATTCGACCTTTGTCCCTTTTATATGCACTCCCATAAAACAAAGTCTTTGGCACTTTGCTACATGATGCATGTTATCCATTCAATATTGTAGTCCGGACATGCTTAGACTTTTATACGTACAAGAGAGTTTCAGTTTTTTGAAATATGACATTCAACAGATAAAGATCCTGGAAGTGTCAAGATTATATATTAAATAGGCGGTCCATATATCTATCTCCACAATTGGGAGTGATTTGGATCCTCTACTGATCTGTTCTTTTTCCTGACCTTTTTAAAGCATGTGATTGGTTGTTGATAAAGTGGTTGTGAAATCAATCACATCTTAATCACACATTCATTTCAATGCTTATGTGTCATGAGATTATGTAAGGTCAAAAAAAAAAAAAATTCAGATAGGTAGAGAATCCAAATTCAATTGGGAGATAGTGTATATACACCTACAATACGGAAGGAGAAAACTTCTCAAATGTATTTGTAAAAGGCTAATGATGGAAGTGTTTTCTTTGCATTTGCTTCTCCTGATTAGACTAATTCTTCGCTAGATATTTCTACTTGGGCCAACACGCAGACCATTGATCTTGTAATGACGTGATGTTGCTTCGTAGCTTCGTTGGAATTTCATTTACAAAGGGAAAATAAATAATTGATGTTATAGAAAATTTGACAATATAATTGAATCCTAAGAAAAGAATTGGAAAATAAATTAAAATCAAATTTCTAATAACTAATAATATGCATGAAATATTGAAATGGAAGTTGAAGCAAATATGGTGCAAGTCTCTCACATTCATATTAATAAAATTATGAGTTTGACTCCTGTTTTTTTATTTAAAAATAAAAGGGGGAATTACAATTTAGTACTTATCTTTTGAAGGAAACGTAACTTTTTTATCTGACTTACGTGTATTAGGGTTTTTAGTCCTCATCTTTTTAGAAATGCATCAAATGATTACAAAAAAAAAAAATCTTAAATAAATAATAATAAAAAAATCCATTAATTTTTTCTTATTTTGTATTTTTTTTCATAATGAATATTTATTTAGCTAAAATGATTATCTTAGTTTTAAATGATTATTTTTCATAATTTTTTTTTGTAATCTATTTATTTAATATTTTATTATTGAAAATTTTATTATTTTTCATTTTAATTTAAAGTTAAGATAATCATTTTAACTAAATTAAATAGTAATAAGGGCAAAAGTGTACTTTCATCGATTTTAAAATAGTTGACTTTCAAATATTTGATCAAATGGACTAAAGTGATAAGTTTGGGAAAAAAAAAAATAGGAACTAAAGTAATGAATATAAAAAAAAAAAACATTTATAAAGGTGGCAATTAAAAAAAGTGGGATTTAGATGAAATTCTGTCAAAATCTTAACACACATATTTGTAAAAGAGCAATATTTATAATCCAAAAAATCATCCCAAATTATATGGTAAATGAGTTGTTATTACCGTATAAATTATAAGATGACGTGGTAAATAATTTACTAAGATTAAATTATATAGAATTTTGTATAAGTTTTCGGGTGGTGTAGTATTATTGATTTGTAAACCACCTTGGGAAAGGTTTATAGTATTTGCATTTGCTTCTCCTCACAAGACTAGTTCTTCGCTTGAAATTTCTGCTTCGGTTAACACGCAGACCATAGATCTCGTATGACTTGACGTTGCTTCGTTCCAAACTTCATTTACAAAGAGAAAATAAATAATTGATGTAATAGAAAATTTTGATAATTGAATCCTAATAAGTGGATTGGAAAATTAATTTTAGTCAAAATTCTTTTTTTTTTTTTTTTTTTTTTGAATATATAACAACTGCTGAGACCGGTAAGGGAACAAATAATATATATATATATACAAGTATATACCGGGCATTGAACCGTGGTGGTGAAGGAGACTTTCAAGGGAGAGTTCAACCACATTAGCAAGAGGCCCAAGTGTATTTTTTTAGTCAAAATTCTAATAACTAATACGTGTGTTTGTTTTTAAATAAAGTTGACTGTTATACGAGTCAATAATCAAGAATCTTAATTAATATTTGGAATTATCACGGAACCTAAATATTCAAACCTGTCATTTGTCAATCAATATGCAATTAAAAACTCATCTGTTTTTTTATTTTATTTAGTAAATTAAAAACTTTTCTCGGAAAATGCACAACTTTTGCAAGTCCCCAACTTTTGAAAATTATTCACAAGAAATCATAGATTTTTTCCTTAAGAGAAGCAAAACCGCCCATAAAAAGGACGAAGTCAAAACTATGTTTCAGGAAACACCATAAAATAATAAGTTAACTCTTAGAAGAATTAATGAGTTAAATAAATATATATTTTAGAAGTTATATTAAAAAAAAACATTAATTAAAAAAATATTATTGTTGTATATATTTTAAAACATTATTTTTTTTATTAATAATTTTTATTGTGATAAATTATCCTAATTTATGCATTTATGAAAAACATTTATAATGGTCCTTGAATAAGAAGAAAATATATTAAAAGTAAAAACAATACTAAATATTTCAACTCAGATCTCAACTTGTAACTTAGACAATTTAATCCATACAAATATGACGAGTGAAATAAGAGTGGAGATATTTGCACCTCTTAAAAGCCGTATGTACATCTCAAATTAATATATTTTTAAAAAATCCAATATTACCTATAAGTAAAATTACTTAAATGACTAAATAGTTTGTAAGTACATCCACCAATAATTATTAATTAGTTTCTTATAAATCCTATTTATTTTCTCAAACCTTAACTTCTCTTTTAAATACTAATTTCAAATATATTTTCAGTTTCTTTTAAGAAATACAAATTGATTACTAAGGAGAATGAAAGAGTGAAAAAGTGAGTTATTATTAGAATATACACTTACTTCTCTGTAATATATGTATTATTTTTTATTTTATTTTAAATCTATAATTTTTCTTTCTATCAAACACGTTTTGGATTTTTTTTTTTTTTTTTTTAAGAAGAGCCACCAATTTTTGACCCTTTTCATCCTAAAGAATGCTATGATCATCCTATTGATGTCAAATGTTTTATTTATGTCAAAATAATAGAAGATCAACGAGAACAAAATACAATGATTATTAATAAGTTCAGTGAAGAATGTACCTGATTGAATTCTATTGAGTTCTTATTTTGAACTTATAATTTGGTGGCTTGTCTACTGTGAATGATAAAATCGCAACAAAAGTAGAAGAGAATTAATTGAATACATTTTTTTTTTTTCATGTCACCCTGATCTCCTGCAATTATCTACAAGGCTACTCCATCTCCATATGTTGAAAACCATGAGAAGAAGCCGTGTGTGTGAGAAAGGGGTGTACAAACTAGAGATTTTGTAACCAATGGTATATTTGGTATTAGGTAGGATTTATTTACAAATTAGAGATAATTAGAGATTTTTAACGGGTGTGTTTACGAAAGGGGTGTAAATACAGTTTTTAAAGGGTGTCAATATCGTCACTCTGAAATAAATCATAATTAATATGTATCTATTTGTCAATCAACACACAACTAGTTACGGGTATGTTTAGCACAGGCCCGGCCCTGAGACATGGCTGGAGGGGCAATCACCCTGGGCCCTAAAAATAGGGAGCCCAATTTTTTTTATTATGCTATGAATGATAATTGATTGGGCCATTTTTTAAAAGGCCCAAAATTAAGATATAAATTTATAAATTGATTGGGCTATGAAATGTTAGTAAATGGTTTTAAATGCAAACTATTTATATTATATGATAATTGATTTAAACGGTCTTAATCATATAATAAAAATTTACTCTTTTATTTATCCAAACCAAATTTGTGCATTTATAAATGGTCGGGTCTAATTTCTCAGATTTTTAAAATTGCCCAATATGAAATTGAAACCTTTTTTTTCTTTTTCAGTGAAGGCCTATTTGTTTTTTAATCTTAATTCTTAACAGTCTAATAAGAAATTCATTCAAATGTTATATATATATATATATATATATATATATATATATATATTTCAAGTGATTTGAAATATTTAAAAGTAGAAAACTCTTGACCTTTTTTTAAGGGAAAAAACTTGACTAAAATACGAGTAAAATGTATTTTTTATATCTTACTTTCAAGCTTGCATTTGAAATATATGTTTAGTATCTCTTGTCAAATTTTGCTTATGAGTTATAAGAAATTTGTTTATCTTAACAAATGTATTTTTTCTATGATATCATTTTATATTTAATGATATTATATTTTTTCAAGCAAAATATATGAAAATAAAGTTTATATATATATATATGTGTGTGTGTGTGTGTGTTTCTAATGAGCACCTCCTTACTTTAATACAATGGGAACTTTTCTAAAATATCTTGAAATTTAATGTATTTTTATAATATTTTTTGCATACGGCATAAGAAAATTAAAATATTCGCCTAATAAAAATATGAGAATTTTTCAGATTCCAAAATTATTTTTTTACAATATTTCGCTATTTTTTTAATATTTTATCTTTAATAAAGTCGGAAAAAAAATTGTTTTTGTACCCGAAAAGTTTTCAATTCTTTTTTCGCAGCTGCATTGCATTCTTTGTATCAATGAGCACCTCCTTACTTTAATACGATGAGTACATCTAATAAAATATCTTGAAAATTAATGTATTTTGATAATATTTTTTGCATATGACATAAGAAAATTAAAATATACACCTAATAAAAATATGAGAATTATTCAGATTCTAGAATTATTTTTTTTACAATATTTCGCTATTTTTTTAATGTTTTATCTTTAATAAAGTCGGAAAAAAAATTGTACCAAAAAAATTTTCAATTCTTTTTTCACAGCTGCATTGCATTCTTTGTATCATCCATGGAAAAAAAAAAATCACTTCAAAAATCAATAAATTTCATAAAATATCACTATAGGTGATATAAATATATTGAAAAAAAAAAAATAAACAAAGGGGCCTATTTTAGGTCTTCATCCCAAGCATCAAAAAAATCAGGACCGGCCCTGGTCTAGCATTACTCTAAAATTAATATAGACTAAAATTTATCAATTAATTCAAGATTCAATAATAGTGTTTAAGAGTTAAAAAACAAATTGAAATTTAAACCGTATTCCTAATATTTTTCTAACATCCAAAAACTATTTTAATAGTATATTTAGAATCAAATATATCCTCTACATGATTAAGAGAAAATTATTAACATCGTAATTTGTAAAAGAATTAGAAAATTTAAATATTAAATAAGGGTAAAAATATAAAAATCTGAAAGCTCAAGGGAAAATTTATAAAATTGTAAAACTTCAAGAGGGCAATGACCCCTCGCCAGGTGGCTCCGTCCCTGCCCACAAACGCCAATATTCATAATGTTTAAAAACATTAGAACTCAAAACTCATTTTCGTTTCATGATCAGCGAAAACATAAAATTTTCCAAGTGAAAGTTTTAGAGAGAGACCTGAACAAAAATGGCGACTTTACAAAGGCAAGATTCTAGCAACAAGTAGCAAAAGTAACGAAGTTTTTTCTCATAAAACTGAAAACTTGAATTACTATCAGTTCCCTTTATATAAAAAATCTTACAATCACAAACTGAATAAACGATTAAGATTTAAGAATGTATTAAAAAAAAAATCAACTATTTATATAGTTTACATGTCTTACAAAACAATATTAGGTACACTAACTTTACAATGTGTAATGTGTTTATCTAACATCACGGATCCGGATCAGGATCCTCTGCTATACTGATCTTTTTCCTGATCTAAAACACTTGAGAATAAGACTTTGTATTTAAAAATAATGAAAATGAAATAAATTAAAGAAATAAATGACTGTCATTGATTACACATATCAACAGATCTATATAGGACAGGATAAAAATCAGTATAGCAGAGGATCCAAATTCCTAACATCACATGACGTGATAGTATGATACTAGTGATAAGGTAGAAGTATAGTGAAACTTTGTCTCATATATATGATTATACGAAACCTCCCACACGTCTTTTCAAGTTGTCCACCCGGTGTTTAAGAACCTCTAGTCTACTTGACGAAACCAGAGGACTTAAGAACACCATCACAATACAAATAGGTGTTAAATACATAAACAGAACACTTAAGACTCTGGACACAAGACTGTAATGCTCTGGCAAAGTAAATGCAATTGAAGCATAATAGGCATATAAGAGAAAACTTGTAGATATGGAAAGTATTTTCGTATAAGGAAGGCCAGCTATGAGAACAAGAATCATCCACACAGATGCAAAGAAGGCTAAGGAGTTGAGAGTGAAGAAGTAAAATATAAATCGAGGCGTCATGATCATCTGCCCTGCGCGATGTGGCTCTTGCTGCCATTGATTAACGTTGCTGGTTGTGGTGTCGTTGATGATCATGGATGGTTGAACGTTGAAGTCATCTTGCCAATATCCTCCTGGAGGACTCAGCCCCGCTTGGTAGGTGGCTGTGGCAATCAATACAGCCACCACAAGCACTATGTTGCGGATATCGTCAGCAGATTTCTTTTGATTTCGGCCCGAAACTCCGAAGTACTTGTCTCGTTTTTCGATGAGTGTTAGGTCCCGGAAGAAGAATTGTGCAAGTGAGGTTGGAGAAGCAGAAACTTGTGAAGATGGTTTAGCTTTAGCACGATGAAGTATTTTCCCAACATTATTGTCCCTGGAATCTCCCATAAGATTGAACATGTCCATGGCTGTCAAACCGTTGAAATTCTTGGCATTTACATTCACAGCTCCGATCAGCAATTTCACGACCTTCATGATTGTAGAAAAATTTTATAGATTAATCATCCTGAACGTTAAACAGTTAACATTAAAGACATGCAGAAGGAAGTTATTGTAAAAAAAAGTAACTAAACCAGCATAGACTTTTTAACTAAACATTAAGTGTTTGTTTGGTTAAGTTTTCTAATGTCTAAAAAGGTCTACAAATGTCTATTTGGGTTTTTTTAAGTTGTTTGGTTGGACTTTTCAGCTTGTCTATTTTAAATTAAATAAAACCTAATAGAGTTTAAACCTCTACTAGATAAAAGCTCATGGTGAGATTCTTCTTCACATAAACCCTTTTATAAAAAAAAAAGTCTACCAACTAAACAATTATAATTTATTTATTTTCACAAACTCTATTTTTAAGTAGATTTTTTTACCAATAAAGGTTTTTAAAAAGCCCAACCAAACAATCTCTAAATTTTTTTTTTTTTTTTAATTTCCACTGTGGAAGAGAATTTTATTAATTAAAATAAAATGCATACATAGTTGAAATTAATAAGTTAATATCAAATCTTTCAAAACAACTCTAATTCAAAAAAAAAAAAAAAAAAAAAAAAAAAAAAAAAAAAAAAAAAAAACCTCTAATTCAACTATTTACATTAAAATCTAGAATTTATTGACAAACATTAAAAATTAAGGATTTGGATCCTTTTCTGTGCTGATATTTTCCTGATCTAAAACACTTGAAGATAAATAGATAATACCATGCATTTAAAGATAATAAATATGAAATAAATCTCAGCCATTAATTATACATGTCACTAAATCTATTTAGATCAGGACAAAAATCAATTCAGCAGCTGATCCAAATTCAAAAATTAAATAATATTCTGTAGCATTAGGAAAGAAAAAACAAGGTTTTGTATAAGGGTCTACAGCCATGACATTCTCATCTCATTAATTAGATATTTCTGAAGTCTGAGATTTGACCTTATAGAAGTTATAATTTCTTAGATGAGTCTCATTTACTGATTTACAGATTTACTTGTTAACATTTTTAGTTTATAAAACTAATTGAATAATGGAAGAAGCTTAGGAGCATTAATGCATTAACTGATCATAATTAACAATATAATGGTTATTGATCAATATATGAGAGCTTACCTGAGGTTGACATGTAGAAGTTGCAATATGCAAAACAGTGTTGCCATCCTCGTCATTCCATTTTAGTATCTCTTCCATGTTGACCCGTCGGAGCCACCCCAACAACACCTTGAAAGCACTCAACCTACCATTTTTCACGGCAACATGCACAGCGGTCTCGCATCGAACAGTCAAATCTTCAATGGATGACGGACAAGCAGACAAAAATTCAGCCAAAAGATCGATATTACCCATCTGAGCAACCAGGTGCAGAGGGGTAATCCTCCCTTTTCCTTTGACACGAACTAGCTCGCTGTCGATAACCGTTACCATCGATGTCGCCAATTGGACGTGCCCGTTTAGCAGAGCCAAGTGCATGGGGCTGAGACCGTAGCCGTTTAGCTTCCAGGCAAATGATGGCTTCAAGGTTGCAATTTCCAGGGCGAAATGGGTGTTTCCGACACTTGCGGCTATGTGTAGAGGAGTGTCGATCAATGGTATTTGATCCAGAGTTTCGAGAACGTCTGGATCATGTGATATTATTGAATAGAGTGCATCGACGTCTCCGGCTTCAGCGGAGATCTTCAATCTTTCATCCATGATGATGGCGATTGATAATTATATAATTAATATATATATATTGTAGCTAGCAATGTTTGTCACATTTATATGCACTTCAATGGTACGCGTTGTCCATTCAATAGAGTTTTAGTACATGCTTTGACGTTTATACGCGTTGTCAATTCAATCTTGGCTACATGCTTTGACTTTCAAAAAATAAATTTGTGAGAATGAAAAAGAGAAATATACATAGCATATACACTAAATAGTAAATACACTATTTGATGAAAATAATATTAAAAAAAAAATGGTAGAGGCAGAGAGAGTCCAATAACAAAGTTTTTAATGTGATCTATACGAATCAATAATTTGTTTATTTTGCCTCTTCCTTCTAGCTCCCCCACCCCAAAAAATATTCCTATTTTATTACATTGGTTTGGTTCCGAACAAAATTTTCTAACTCCGTCTATGTCGAAGCAAAACCACCTACAAACACCGATTATAATGTTTAAAAACATTCCAACTCATCAAAACTCATTTTCGAAGAAACATAAAATTTTCCGAGACAAAATTTGAGAGAGAGACCTGAAAAGAAATGGGGACTTTGCAAAAGCAAGATTCTAGCAACAAATGGCAAGAGTTAATTAAAAATATAGATAATCAAAATTTTAGTACAAGTAATTAATTAGATATATTCATTAGTAGTTGTGATTATATTTTATCATATGATTAAGTTTATTCTTAACTCTAAGTGGTTATGCATATCCTTTACTCCTTTAGGTTTGAGTCTCACTTTAAAATCACAAAAGTGTGTCGAGACCCTCTTTTTTAATGGTTGCTAATAGTGGTTAATCTTGTCAACTTCAGTCAAACCCGATATATTTTTACAAACATTATATGATCGTAACCTTTACAATCACATTGATTGCACTTTTTTTCTTCTATACAAAGCAAACTATCATTTGACTATAATTTCCCATTCAATTTCTCAATTAAAGTCTTTATACTTTACAGTGTTTAATGTTGATTATCATTTATAATATTTTCCCATTAATTAGTGTTAGACAATTACACTTAAATGTAAGGAATGCATAAATGATTTTTTTATTTATATTAACTATTCATACACAAAACAAACTACCAATCAAATTTTCAAACTCAAATAGATTCAAAGAATCAATTTTGTTTTCATACTCTTTCTTCCTTTTCTCTTCCTTTTCTCTCTCTTAGCATTTTTTTTCCTTCTTTTCTACTTTTCCTCTTCAAATTGTTCACTTTTTTTTTTAAATTCTTTTATTTAATTTTTATTTTATAACAAGATGAGCTCATTGGGTGGACTTAAGTACCCACAAATGGGTTGCTAAGATCTTGGTCTTAAGGATTGGTCCAAAATGAATAAGGTGGATTTTATGGGCCATGGAGGATTAGGCCAAAATCAATAAGATAGATGAAGCTTGGACCAATACTTTTTCGGCCGTGTTATTGGCACCCCCCATTAATATTTTAAGTTTTAACACCCTATTATAATTACACCAAAATAAGGATTGCGGACTGGATCCTTGTGTCTTGGAGTCTGATAAGGTTGATGTGGTGAGGCGTATTTTAAATGCTAATCCCCTGGATCCCAAATGTGGCACCATCCTCGTTGAGATTGCTGAAATGATGGCCTCTTCTATTGGCATGGAGATTAAGACTATTGCTAAATTGGCTAATCGAGTGGCTCAGGGCCTTGCTAGTTGCTAATCACGCTCTGAAAATTACGGGGGACGCCTTTTGGATGAAAGAATTTCCGAGCTGTATTAGGAACATGGTGGAGGCTGATATGCCTCCCTAGTTTGTTTTCTACGTCTCCTGTTTGTTTGCTCTTGCTGCAGTTGCAGACTTGCAGTTGTCAAAAAAAAAAAAATGTTCTAAATGATTGTTTCAAAAAATATATGTATTCTAAATGAAACGGAGGTCTAAGATAACAAATCAAATGGGTGTTGGGTTGTATATGGGTCAACTCATATTTTATTAACACAAACCCACTCGTTAGCTTATTAGGTTTGAGAACTCAAACTCAAACTTGTTCCCTATTTCAATGGGTAACCTAAAATCAATTCATTTAACCTAGAGGTGTAAATTGGGGCCGGGGGCCCAGCCTGTTTGGCACACGGCCAGTACCGTGCCAGTAAAAGCATGGCACGAGGAGCGTGCCATGCGGGGCTGCAATTTCCGACACATCGGCATGTGTGTTGGGGGCAATGGTTAGGTCAGTGGGCCGACCGTTCCCCCCATTTGACCATTGGCTCCATTTTTTTTATAGAAATAAATTCAAATTCTCCCATATTTACCATTTTACCCTCATTTCACTTTCTTTATAAATACCCATTCTATTAATTTTTATATTTATATTGTTTTATGTTCCTCATTAAAAAATGAAATCTGTAACTAACTTATGTAATATAATCATGAGTAATGCTAGAGGACCCAAAAAACCAACCCAAATTTTGGACCCAAACCATGTGGCACACATCACATGGGGTATTGGAAAGAGTGAAGTGGGACCATGTTGTGTTTGATGTGTGCCACATGGGTTTGGGTCCAAAATTTGGGTTGGTTTTTTGGGTCCTCTAGCATTACTCTATAATCATATATGCCCTGAACTTTAGAAGGCCATAACTTTTGTGCTCCTATGTTCAAATTGGGTATTTTATTTTTGAAATCGCTGAGAATGATGTGTAGAATCCAATGGGGCTTGCGGTGACTTTTCAGGCTAGAAAAACCGTTTTTCATCAAAAAAATTTATTTTTAAATGTCGTGTCAATTTCGAACCTCATTTAAGCCTATTAAGAAAAAAATTTCCTCCCGATCCAACACCACAACTATGTCCGTCTTGATCCACATAATTAATTTAACCTTGGTCCTGATCAAAATAGACACGTTTTAAATTATCTCTTTATACTACTTAAAATATTTATTTGAAGTAATAACATAATTTTCAATATGGTTTTACTGGTTAGGCTATTTGAATTGGTTTGGATTTTGACAACGACAGTTCTCTAGTTGCAATAACTACATTTTTAAAAAAATAATTTATTTATTTTTTAAAATGGCAGACTGGCACGGCACGGCACGGCCCCAAAAAGCTGTGCTGGCATGCCAACTTTTTTGCCAAACATGCTGGCATGGCATGGCCCGTTCGGTCGTGCCCATTTGGCACGACATGTTTTAATATAATTATTATTATTAACCTGTTTTCTCGGCATTTAACCAGCTATCTTTTGTTGTCATTATTTTTAGTAATAAATAATTTGATTTGATTAAGGAATAAAAAATAATAATAAAACGTAAAAATAAGAAAATTAAGAAATACACAAATTAATATAAGCATATTATAATATAATTATGACTCAAGTCTAAAATTATATTAAATTGAAAATAAATGTACACCAAACTATCTTTTGAAAAACTTTAAGGGCAAAAGTGTTTAAAATTAAAATATTTTTTAATTAAAGGGTCATAACTGATTTTAGTGAGTTTTAAAAAAATAATTCCAAACCCGAACTATTTTTTTTGGGTAAATTACACTACACTCCTTGAAGTTTGGCCTTAAGACTTAGATGGAAGAGTTTTGTTATTCTACACTAACACCCCTGTTTTGTCAAAAATGCCCTTGTATAATAATAAAAAATAAAAGTTTTTTTACACTGAACCCAAGGGTATTTTGTACCTTACCATGGTCAAACAAGGGTGTTAGTGTAGAATAACAATACTCTTCCATCTAAGTGTCTTAAAGCCAAACCTCAAGGAGTGCAGTGTAATTTACCCTTTTTTTTTTTTTTTTTTTTTCAAGTTTTAATAAGTCAGCTCATTAATGACTCAACCCAATAAAGCTACACTGGCTACCATTTTTGCAAGTGGGTTTAAGTCAAATTTGTGAGTTGGGTGTAATTCTGGCAAGTCTAATAGTTGGAGTGACAATAACGTATAACTTTATTTCGACAGGGGTTTGAGCTACATTGAAGTTTGAGCCCCGAGGATAAGCTCGACGGTTCGACTCCCTCATATAAGACCAAAATTGAAGTGATTATCAATAAATTATAGTTACTAATTAAATTTGGATTGGATAAGATAAGATAGACTCGGTAATATGTCCTTCACACCTACATCAATAAAGTTGTGAATTCAATTCATATCCCCTTCACAAAATCAAATTTTAATGGTTCAAAAATTAAGTTCAAATCGAAATAATCCTTAAACCTAACCCTTAAGAAGTTAAGAGTGTTATTTACAATTTTTTTTACCTTTCATCTTATAAATGTAATTTTGAGATTATTATGAATGAAGTTGGTAGTAAAGTTTAGAAGCCATGAATGGGTTCATTTGTTGAAAGGAGTGTCTTGTCATTTGGGATAGAAATATGTTGATTGTTTGAGTGTTTTTCTTCCACTAGGAAATTTTAGAGTACTTTAGAAATTTTGGAGTGCTTTTTACTTATTCATTCTTGGGGACCATGTTAGACATTATAATAAAGTATGTAAGTTCCACAATCCACATCCCACTGAAAAAGCCATGGATAAAACTTTAAAAAGCAAAGTTCATACAATTAGCTTGTGGATGAAAAGGAAAAACATCGTTCTGTAAATCTTATAGTGCTTGATGGGATCTACAATGGATTAGTATCATGGATTTTCTAATTTTTTTGTGTTGAAATATAGGTAGAAATAGAACCACAAGTTTTTTTTTTTTTTTTTTTGGAAATACAACTACTGCCGAGATCTGATGAGATTAATTAAACTCTATAAGCACGGCCCAGAATACTACTCTTACTATCGGGGAGAGATTACATTTAGACTACAACTCTCACAACCGGAGAGAGGGTTGCTCCCATAAACCGGGAGAAAACTCCCCACACATACTTGTAAAATACACATAGTGTGACTCGAACCTCTAATTACTAGGTGTGGAAAAGGGATGCATAACCGCAATTAGTATATATAAAAAAGATAAAAAAGATAAAAAATAAAAAATAAAAAAATAAAAAAGAAAGAAAAACAATATGTACAATTGGATGGTCCTAATAAAGTTACTGTACATGTAATAAAAAATGCTAACTTCAACTTAACAAAGTCTACAAAAGTTTGATAATTCCAATGTTTCAAACAAAAATTAAATAGTCCATGGTTGATGGTCCAGAGGGGGAAAAAATTCAAATAATAATAAAAATAAATAAATAAATAAATAAATAAAAGAAAAACAGAATAGTTAACCGGTGGCCGTTACTGAATTCACTAACTTAAATGCTTTGAAATTTTATACATCAGCAAAATTCAAGAGGTACAAAAAATGAACTGAACAAATAGATGATTTTGAAGCCAATTAACCGAAATGAAAGAAAGGGAAAAAAAATCTGGACTTGCTTTTTATTCACCTTATACTTAAGTTGTTAAGTGCAATTTTATGGAAAATTTCCCGGACAGGGAAGGTAAGTTGAAAAAAGAACTACAATTGATCATCATTGTCCAGCCGTTAGCTGATCCTTATTTCCGAGAGGAATCGAGGAAGTAATCGTATTTGATTGGGTTTGTGATTGCCGCAAATTGGTGTCGTTTTCTTTGTCCCCAGCTCCCATGTTATTTTGCTGAGGCTTCACATGCCCGTCGGATTTAGGGTGTGTTTGTGAATGCTTCGTGTCCGGAGGTATAACCCTCTGCAAGGACCTTTGTATCATCTCATAACTCGTAAATGTTATGACGGCAGATGGGGTTGTTCTCAATAGATTCGTTGCACATCCACGGTAAAAACCACGTAGACCTTCCTTTCGGAAAACTTTCTTGACACAGTCAACAACTCCTGCATATTGTACCTCAGAAGTTCTAATCTGACCTTGTTCTTGAAGCCTTGATCGAATGACCTGGTTACATGAAAATGAGATATCGCCAACGAGTTAAAAATTATTTAAACCGAAAGAAAACAATATTTTAGATCATTACAGAAACTAAATACTACAGATATGAAAGAGAGTTGAGCCAAACATACCTCATGTGGGTAAGTCATTACGGAGGCAAGTACTTTTGACACTGAAGAGGCAACCGCAACACTTCCAGGACTTAGCTTATCAACGCTTGTATTATCTGACAAATTCAAAGTTAACATGATCAGAAAAATCAAAATACTATACCGATCGCAGAAGATACTCAAATCTTCAGAAAGGAAAAGAAATAAACAGAAAAGAGTGATTGTATTACCCCTTTTTGCAATGTAATACTTAATTTTCTCATATGCAGGAAATTGAATGGCAACATGACTAATTCCAGCCAACGACGGAAGAATGCCACTGTTTTCAGACCATGAAAACAGCATTAAGAAATCAGCAGCACAGCATGGAAGAAAAATAATAATTGAAAAAAATCGGTCAAACTAAAAAAGACTGGTTCTGCTCCAAAATTGCATTTTTTTAACAAAACCACTGACCTATATAACCCTCTGATGCCTTCTTCATGTGTAATCCTTCTCAAAGCGGACAGTATACTTTTGTAGGGAACTACGTCTGGCCTCATTGCTTGTGTCTAAAATGAGATGAATAACAACAAATGTCAAGGTTGAGACACCGATGCCATGAATGTGAAGTATAATATAGTAGTTACAAAACTTCAGCTCATCAAAAGCAACACCATTTTGAACCAGAGTTTCCTAGCATAGAATCCAGAAGTATTTCCTGGCAAATCAAACAATACTACGACACTTTCCTGGGGTACTAATACAAACTTTTAACACGATGTTATGGCTCACTCTGATTATCCACCGGTGTATTTTTGACATGAATACAAAAAGGCATAACAGGATATCTTATAGAAGTCGTAAGTTTACACTCAGCCTTTAATTTACAGATCAAATATGATGAATTTATAAGCTACAGAAAGGGTAGCAACTCAAAATCATGACATCTCCAAGGGTCCATAAAAACAGCAAGGATAACATAACACCCACTTACTTGGAGTCTGGTCTTTACAACCCACAGTGGATTTGTTGTGATGCTTGTGGCAACTCCAGCACCAGCTGCAGCTAGCATATTTTCCCCAACCGTGAGTTGATTACTGCCATGCCCTACAGTATGATGATATAGGATGTCAAATGAAAATGAAACCAATCCAACAACCCAACACTGTTCAACAGCCTACATGGCGCAGTCGTAACTAAACAATATTGATGTCTGATGAGAACTCGAAAGAAGAAAAACACAGATTTATAAAGTGAACAATGATGAAAACCAACCGTGTGGATGGAGTAGGTCTTTTAGTTGCGCATAAACTGTGAAGTATACCTACATATAAATGAGCACTTCTGTCACTTGGCAAATTATCAAGATGCATAAAATTATATAAAAAATGTTAACATATATTTCGATTTAAGAAAGATCAATGGCCTGCGTTTGCAAATACAACTTATGACTACAAGATAAACACATGCTAGTGGAACATTAGTATTCCAAATTTGTTAAAATAAAAATAGGGTTGTAGCTACCCCTGGGTGAGCAGTCTCTAGGGCGTTATCTACAGATGATCTTGTTATATGATATTAAACTTTAAAACCTAAAAGATATATTAAATAGATTAGGAAGAAAGAATCTTGCATCTATACAATCAAAATCCCTAGGCAACATATAAACTTTTGAGTAATTTGGCTGAACACTTGCTTTTGAGGGAGGACAAGAAGGATCATAAAAGATTTTTTTTAAACAAGCAGCTTTGACTGATAGTCCTATTCTTTATTCAAAGATGATTAAATGCTTGTTTGTCCTTTCTGAACTAATGATTTAGGGAAAGAAACTAGAATTCCCGGGCAAAGAGTTTCCTCGAATATATGACAATCTCATTCCAATTCTATATCATAAATCTCATCATGTTTGTGGCCTAGTAATCTTACAAGAACCGTATAAGCACAGTTCAGAAGGATAAAACTAGCAATATGAGCTGCTAAGTTACAAAAAAAAAATTAAAAAGTATGAGGGCTTCTCTCTCAATAACGTAAAAGGGGGTACGAGTGCTTTGTTATTTCTGGAAATAAATAACCAAAGTAGTACTTACTGCCCAATTTGGAAGTAATGCTAGTATTGTTGGCGAGAGGCCACGATACAATCCCTTCAATCCTTCATTCTTCACTATATTCTGTAGGCTTGTAACAATGATACTACCTGAGTGTAGAAAACAAAGATCAGCATGAATGACTATAACACACCGACAAGCATAGCAACTAAGAGTATCCATCTTAAACTCAAGAATACAAATACCCATTCAAAGTCTCATCAGTTACTCAATATTAAAAACAAGATTAATCATCATCAAACTTTGTCTGAAGTCATATAACTAGCCTTGAGCTTATAATACAATTATTTTCTTCAGAAGAAAAAAGAACTGTACATTGGCATTCACAGGAACACCACCGTTCATCATAGAAGCAAATAGTAACTAGGATTCGATGCCAGATGTTTTGTCCACTAGTTAGTTCATATTTGGCACTTTTTCTATCTAAAACTCCTACAGAGTACAGACATTCCTTTGCTTGTCTTGAGTACACAAAAAACCACATCGGTGTCACTCAATTTAGACACATTATATAATTCACAAACACACAGGCATAACCGTTTCTGCAAAGCCAAGTACCAATTGAGACCAGACATCCGTTTCAATGTCCAAAATCATCAAGAAACATAACCTGTTCCTCTCCGAAGCCTAACTAGCCAGCTTCATTAGTTTGCTAATATTTAAACAGTCATATTTACTATAACCACATTGACACGACATAACCCGCATAAACAAATTGTAAATCAAGGAAGTTAATACCAACTCTCAATTCCAAATTTCCAAACTTTACTCTCTAACCCACTTAAAAAAAATATCTTACAAAGTAAATTGAAGCTATACTATGTATAAATACCAAAATTGCTATAACTAAATAAACTTAAAGGGCACTAATTCCACATAAACTAATAACAAAATCTTACCTGTGCGACAGGACTGAGCTCCTTCAGGGAGGCCATGTACCTGCAATCTTGTCTTGATCACATCTAAAGGGCACACAAAAGTTGCCGCAATTGCACCTAAAAACATTGAAAAAACAACAATAACAACAACAACCCATTAATCAATTATCAATAATAAACAAAACCCTTAAATTGAACACAAATTTACCCCCCACAAAAAAAAAATTTAAAAGAAGAAAGCTAACCAGCAGCAGCTCCGGCTCCACCTTGACAAAAGAAATATCTGGTGTCTCTAGGTTGGGATGAATCTTCACCACCCCCACTCATCTTCTACAATCCAAAAGCAGATCTCTATATTTCTCTGTCTCTATCTTTTTTATATATAACATATAAATATGTCATATACATATATATATATATACACACACACACACACACACAGATGTATATAGAAAGTCTGCAAAGTTTTTTTTCTTTCTCCCTTCACATTGACTGACTTGTTGAGGGCAAGGTTGAATTGATCAAAAAAACAGAAGAAGAAGAGATTAATTGTCTTGTTTGAAGGGGCTTTGGCGACGTGTAAAACACTGGCTTTGAAGTCTCTCTGAATATGTAAGTATGCCGTATGCGCTTTGGTTTGCGGAAACTCTCGATTCTCAAGTTTCTCTCTGTTTGAGTGTTGAACGTTGATTTTTATTTTTATTTTTTCTTCTTTTTTATTTTAATATATATTTTTTCCTTTTCCCTTTCCTTTTCCTTTTCCTTTTTATGAGATCCTACAGATGGGAAAGTTCTGCGGTTTACTAGCTGCTACTGTTGCCTATTTTTTTTTTTTTTTTTTTTTTTTAAGTTAAGACCATAAATAATCCACTCGATATCTATTAACACTTTATTTGTAATAATTTTTTTTATTTAATTAAATTACTAAACAAATAAAAATTTCTAAACAAATTTACTCACAAATATTTAGGATATAAGGTTGTACCTCATCTTTTTTTTTTAACATTTCATAAACCTTAACTATATAATTATTTGGGTTATTATATTTTTAGTCCCTGACGTTTGCGTTAATCTGGGTTTAATCCATGATTTTTTAACTTTACTAACTGCAGTCCAATAGTTCTCTGACAATACCAAATCGAGTCCCTACCGTCCAATTCCATTAGGATTTTGTTGACTTTCGTTAGGTCAACAAGGGCAATATGGGAAAATCCAAAAAACCTTCTAGAAACCGAACTAAACCTAAATTAACGCAAATGTCAGGGACTAAAAATATAATAACCCTAAAATATATTTAAAAAATTAATTAAATAATAATAATAATAATAATAATTAAATTTAAAATTAAAACATATAAAAAACTAATTAAAATAATAATAATTATTATTATTAAATGAATTAAATTAAAAAATTAAAATCTATAAAAAATAATTAAAAAATAATTTAATATATATTAAATCCATTTAAACTAATAAATTAAATTAAATTAAATTAAATAATTAAAAATTAATAAATTTAATTTAATTAAATAATTATAATTAAAAAAATTAAATAATTAAATTAAATAATTAAAAATTAAAAAAAATCCAACCAGAAATTAAATAATTATTAAATAATTAATTTTAAAAAACAAATAATTATTATTATTATGGGAAATTCCAAGAAACCTTCTACAAACCTGACTGAAACAAGGGTAAAGACCCTTATACCCTCCTATTAAATAAATATATTTAAAAAATTAATATTACAAATAATTAAAAAAGATCCGGAACGTCCATCTCATGAGATGGATGGTGGAGATCCTCTGAATCCATCAGATTAATAAATGGTGGTGGGGTGGTCAAATTGGTGGTGGTGGTGTGATTGAGAGAGAAGAGAATGGCTTGATTGAGGGTTTGATTGAGGGAGAGAAAAGAGATTATAGTTAGGGTATAATTTTTTATATTATTTTTAATATTTATTTATTATTTTTATTTTTATTTTCTTATTTAGTTTTATATTAAATGATTTGTGTAATTTAATTTTTAATTTTTTTATATTTTTATTATTTAATTTATTAATTTAAATGGATTTAATATATATATAATTATTTTTTAATTGTTTTTTATAGATTTTAATTTCTTAATTTAATTCATTTAATTATTATTATTATTATTATTATTATTTTAATTAGTTTTTATATGTTTTAATTTTCAATTTTATTATTATTTAATTATTTTTTTTAATATATTTTAGGGTTATTATATATTTAGTCTCTGATGTTTGCGTTAATCTGGGTTTAGTCCAAGGGCATTTCGGTTATTGTAACCTCTGACAATGCTAGTCCGTTTGTTTTAACCGAAACCCTAACGGAAGGACTGTAGTTAGTAAAGTCAGAAAATCTTGGACTAAACCCAGATTAACGCAAACATCAAGGACTAAAAATATAATAAATCCAATGTGACAAAAGAATGTTATTATACAGTTAAAAACATATTTTAGCTACAAAGTAAATTATTAAGGGTGGTTCTATTTCAAACCAAAAAAACCTCTTGTGGCACCCTTTTTTTTTTTTTTCTTCTCAATTAACAATTATAAAAAGTTTAAATTAGATAAAATATAAAAAATAACCCTACTGCTTTCTACGCACATCAACTAACGGTACATCAACTAAGATTTATTTTTCAAGTAAATCTTTTAACGATATATCCTCTACAAATAGAGCTTTTAAAGGAAAGTTGTTTATCATTTGGTTGCAATTAAAAAAGCTATTTTAAATGATAAGATTACCAAAATATTATATATATATTAAAAAAATTAATAAAATTGGACTGATCTAAGGGAAAAAAGCATCACAAGCGATCATATGTTGAAAAACCCTTAGACAGTATTCATATATATAAAAGATAAAAGAAAAGTAAATAATGACAAAAAACAACAAAGCACAAAGAACCAGAAGGAAAACAACCCCAAACAAAAACAGACATGCAGGCCACACCAAAATGAAAAAAAAAACATCAAGAAAAACGAAAAGACTCTCGACCTTTTAAATTCAGTCTACTAGACAAAAGTCATGGGAAGAGCTTATCCAAATAGACCTTTTTTAAAAAAAGTTTAAAAAAAATTAAAATAAAATTAAAATAAAAAAAACAAAATAAAAATAAAAAGTCTACCAACCAAACAATTATATATATATATTTATTTAAAAAACTCTATTTCTAATAGATCTATTACAATTAGACATTTTACAAATAGAGGTTTTTCTAAAGCTTAATCAAATAAACTCTAAGTCTTCTTCATTCAATATCTAGAAGTTATTATAAGGTCATATAGAATAATTGGTCAGCAAATCTTGTATTCTTTTCAATGGCACCATGCATATACGAAAATGAATTCATATTTGAAAAAACAAAAAAAATTGTGTTGTAACTTCAAATCCAATTGATCTGATAATTGAAACAAGATTAATATGATTCTTATGGTGTTCAGGACCATTAGCAACTTCAAACGGAAATGATGTTGGAGATATTATATATGCGTGAAATGATATAGTGCATTAAAATTTATCAGAATCAATATTCATTGATATAATGAATTTTTTTTTAACAAATCCATACATAGACCAAGTAAAACAATATCAATTCCAACTCGATTTTGAGAATCATTATAACGGGTAAAAGATAACACAATATCAGTTCTTGCTTAGCCGGTTCCAACCTATGCTCGGGGAGTTCGAGGATTTCTCGGTTTGGCCGAGTATTATAGAAAGTTAGCAAAACCGAGACCTTTCGCCCAGCCGGATTGCTGCAACCATTATCATTACCAGAGAAAGTGTGGACTGAGGTGTTTATGGATTTTATTGATAGGCTACCACCATCACAAGGTTATACATTCATAATGGTGGTTGTAGATCGATTATAAAAGTATGCACACTTTGTGCCATTAAAGCATCCATATACAGCCATTTCGGTGTCAAAAGCATTTGTAAGGGAGATTGTCCGCCTACATGGGGTACCAATTTCAATCGTAAGTGACCGTGATCGAGTTTTTGTTAGTGCCTTTCAGAAAAATCAGTTTAAGTTGCAGGGTAGCAAGTTGTGCATGAGCTCGAGTTATCATCCACAATCATATATATGGGTAAACCCAGGTCATCAATCAAACTGTGGAACAGTATTTACATTGTTTTACTAGCGATCAACCAAAGAAATGGTTTGATTGGATTCCTTGGGCAGAGTACATCTACAATACGACAACACACTACTGCTGGAATGTCCCCTTTTTGAAGCAGTGTATGGCACGCCTCCACCGTGTTTGCACTCTTATTTGCCTAGCACTACCAAAATTCAGGCTGTGGATAAATTCTTACGAACTCGGGAGGAGATTTTACGTGATTTGTGTTACAATTTAATCCCTGCTCGTGATCGGATGAAGACGCAAGCAGACTAGAATTGTAGAGAAATTGTTTTCGCGGTTACGACCATACGACAACAATCTAATGTCTTTCAAGGGTCTCTTAAATTGGCACCGCGTTATTTCAGACCATACAAAGTTCTTGCTCGTATCGGTTCGATGGCATATAAGTTGGAACCTCCAGTTGGGTCCTTGATTCATGACGTTTTTCACGTCAGCCTCTTGAAGAAATGTGTAGGTTCGGATGTTCCAGTGTCTCAATCTCTTCCACCTGCGAAAGACAATTCAACAATACTACCTCAACCTGAAGCAATCTTGGATTCTCGAGTGGTTCAGAAAGATCGTTACCGTCCTAAAAGTGAAGTAATTGTCAAATGGGTGGGTACTATTATACTTCTCAAATTATAAAGCCTAATTGTTCTAAATTAACAAAAGACGGCTCTTCACTAACATTCTTCGTGACTGTGACACTCATAAATGATTACATGCACCAACATCAACGGAGTACATCGGTAAAAAATTATAAGGGTTCGAAACATTATCTACTATATTTCATATTCTGTTGATGTTTCATGAACCATAAAATTTCATATTTTCATTCGAAGAAAAAAATATTTCTATTAAAGTCATAGAACTAAAAGAACATATGGAAAAGAATCCTTGTCACACTTTTCTGATAGGGTATCCAAAGTTCAGCTCACCATGTTGAATCTCTCTCGCTGACTTCCGTGTAAAGAATGTCATCAAATTCTAATTGCTTATCCATCTTTTTTAGAAACTCTTCCAAGTGCTTGGAAATTATGTTGTAAAAAATTGGATACCCTATCAAAAGAGCGTGATAGAGATACTTTTCTACATGTCATTTTAGTTCTACGACAACTTGATTGAAATATTTGTTTCTTCAAATGATGGTAAATTGAAATATTTTTACTAGAGACGGATCGAGTACAGTATGTTCACCAACATCAATGGAGTACATCGGCAAAAACCTATAAAGATGTATAGAAAAGTATTTTCATTTACCGTCATTCGAAGAAAAATATATTTCAATCAAGTTGTCATAGAACTAAAAAGACTGGAAAAGTATTACTGGCATGCTCTTGTGATATGGTACCCACCCACCAATCCACCATGTTAAATCTCTCTCGTTGAATTCCGTGTAAAGAATGTCATCAAAATCTGATTTATTGTATGGTTTGATTGATTTTTTTTAAGTTTCTTGTTTTTTTTTCTTCTCAAAGTTGAATGTTTTCTGCATAGTTATCATAATGAATTGATTGTAATGTTTTTGTGTGATAGTTCTTATTGTGTTTGCATTAATGAATTCACGATTTCATTATAATGAGATTATTATTATTACTATTTTTGATATTTTTAAAGAGAAATGATTTGTGCAACCGGGGTCGCGCAACTTTTGCGGCCCCGTAGTGCATTTTTGAAAAAAAAACATGTGGGTCCCACGTATTAAATGTACGGACCCCACATGTTTTTTACAAAAATTGTTCTATGGGGCATTGGGGCCGCAAAGGTTGTGCGACCCCGGTTGCGTATAGAATCACTCATTTTTAAATTCTAAATCATTTGTCTTGTAACACTGTGCAATTGACATTTGTTGACTGGAGTATGAAACACTGGCGTTAAAAGAGGGTAACCACTAACCAGAAAAGAGTCGGTCAAACTTTTGATGTTAGGTTTTGTTCATATTGCGGAATGGAAAACACAAGGAAAAGTTTATCGAGTGGTACTTTAGGTCATTGCAAATGGATGACTCATACACAATATTCTACCAACTGATGCTTTGAACATATTTTACTTATTTCATATTATTTCAAGCCAGAAATTGGTAAAAATAGGAAAAAAAAAAATTGGAGGTCGCTAAAATTAGATCTTGAAATTGTGATTTTGATATATATATATACATATTTTCTATTATCAGTTCATTCTGATAATAAATATATCAGTACGAAGAATGTGGACCACTAGATTTACATACTTTGGCTTAAAGTGTATGCACTTGTCAAAACTTCTCCATAATCTATGGTCCACTTCATCTTGATATATTTATTAGCAGGACGAACTGACAATAGAAAGACTGTATATATATATATATAAGTCTCTCATAAGGGATCTCTTATTTTAATTTCGGTAAAAACTACCATGAAATAACATCGATTTGAATGAATTTTGATCTAAATTTTATTGTGGATGGTAAGATCATTGAAATCTACATATGAATAAATTTTGAAAATTTTTCAAACACTAGAACTACTTATCTCAATTTTTTTTAAATATGAAGACATCAGAAAAATGGGTGAAATATATGGAAATTCAAGAAAAATAGTTTTAGAGTTTGAAAAATCTTATATATATATTTTTTGAGGTTGAGGGTATTTTGAGTTTGGGTCCTTTGGGATGGTAAGCCCAAAAGGTTGGTCCAGTCCAGTGGCCGCAACTAACCTAGACAAAACCAAAATAGAGCCCAACAACAATTATACGGTAAGTCAGACTATTTGGGCCTCTTTTGTCGGAAAGTAATTATATGCCAAGTGAAAGAGGCTTTGATCCATACACCATTGACAATTTGACTTTCTCTTTGGAGAAAAACTTATATGGGACGGTCTTATTAGCTTGGCAAAGTGTATCATGCAGTATTTAAAAAATATATGTTTATGTTCCCAATGTAAATTGTACATTTTTATTAGACGATCTTACCACATGGTAGTGAGACCTTTCCATACAAGTTTTTCTCTTCTTTTGATATACCATATATGATTTATTTTCATTTATTCTCTTTATTATTAATAGCCGATCATGGGTAGGAGTGGGCACAAAAATCGAAATCGAACCGAACCAAGCCAAAAAAGGGTGTTTGGTTCGGTTCGGTTCATAGCTTCTATTCGGTTCAAACCGATTTGAAATTTGAAAACCGAATTGAATTCAATTTGGTTTCGGTTTTAAATGTACAAAACCGAATAAATCGAATTATCTTAATGAATTATTTTCTAAAGTTTAAGTTTATTATGGACTGTTTGTTGAAGATGTTTTATTTTGTACTACATTATGTATTGCATTTTTGGACTTCTATTTTATAGATATTATGAAGATTTTATATTTTAAATGAGTATGTAGACCGAATATGATTGAAATTTTAGATTTGGATTGAAAATTGAGTTGTATTTTGTTTAACTTATTTTTTATAAACAATGTTTTCTTAAGCAAGTTTAAGCCCAAAAACCCAAAAAAGCAGCATAAAGGCCCAAAAAGTTGACAAAAAAAAAAAAAAAAAACCTTTAAAGCCTAATAGGTCCAAAACCGAATTGAACTGAACTGAGATAAATGTTTTCGGTTCAATTCGGTTTTCAGGTTCAAAACAGTTTAAACCGATTCACATTTTCAAAAACCAAAAATATGTCGGTTTAATACGGTTTTGGCCAAAACTGAACCGAACCAATCCGTGCGCACCCCTAATCAAGGGTTTCAACTGTGTTTTGAAAAAAAAAAAAAAAAAAAAAAAAAAAAATTGTTTTAAACTTTTAATACAACTATTAACTATACAAGTATATATTAATCAAGAATATTGATAACGGCACCATTATATGAAATGTAGGAAAAGTTTTGGGATTTTCAATATACATAGAATATAGATACAATCATTGCTCGTAAAAAAAAAAAAAAAAAAAAAAAAAAGGAGGAGAATTAAGAACATAAACATTCATTATATTTCAGTTCAGTGAATATTTAAGAACATAAACAATTCATTTAATGTCCAAAAATATTAGTGGACTAGAGAGAGAGAGAGTATATCTATTCCAGTTAATTTCTGGATATAATGTCTTTTATATTTTGGTTTTTTTGGCAATATTTTCCCAAATTCTATGGATCTATTATGTGCAATTGTTAGTTGTTTTATTCTATCTTAAATTCCCAAATGCATTAAATATAATTTTACAAAACTTTAACTTTGAACAGGCAGTAGAATCAGTACTGCAAGAAGAGGGTGTCATTGAAAGAGCTTAATACTATTATTAACTTAAATTATTTAGTTTATCAGTTTCTTAATATGATACTAGGTTCCGTTTGTCAACATATTTTGGATTCGGGTCATTTCACATGATTACAAATGAACCCATCAGAATTAAAGTTAGGAGTCCGTCAAGACCTACATATCAAGAAAGATCAAACCAATTTTTTTTTTCTAAAATAAATGAAACAAGAAATAGAAAAGGATGGAATAATAAATGGATTCATTCAAGAGTTCAGTGGAGTACGATGTGAAAGGCTTAATAAACTTTTTTTTTTTTTTTTGATGGAAAATAAAAGGCTTAATAAACTTATACAGAAGACAGTTCCCAGAATTAAACTTGTAAAAATCCAAGCTCTAGCTTTAGAATTGAGATCATCTGCTGAATTGATCTATGTGCTGAACTCAATAAATCTTGAAATATCCGTAATTAATTACTAAGGTCTTTTCATTTTTTCACTTTCCTTAATTTTAAAGCTATATATTATCTTTAACTTATTGTAATTAGAAAAAAGATCAACAGATCAGAGCATAGGATCTGAATCCTTAGCTGTAAGCCTGTAACTATTGTTGTTGAGGCATAATGTCCTTGCTTGCAGGATCTGTAATCTTGACTGGCGGGCCCTGGAGTGGAAGTGGTTGATTGTCCCCCAATTTGTGCAGCAAACAGGGCCATCCATGTAGGGACCAGATCAAAAACTCCATTCCCCATACATATATATTCATAAAACTAGTTTCCAATTCAATACATTTCATTTTCACTACTTGTGTTGTAAGCTTGGAAATACATGCGTGCATGTAACTGCTTAACTGGCTTCATGATAGTTCCAACACACCTACTTTGCCTTGGATTTCTCACAAAAAGTTCTGATTGGTGAAACGTTGTTAGTTAATCAATTACTTGTTTTATATAAAGTTACATAGCTATACGTAATGGTGTAAATATGGGCCGGAAAGCACAAATCCCATTTGTGCTGGGCCGATGAGGCCCGTTTTTGTAAACGGGCTCAGCCTGGCACGGCACGGCAAGTTGCTGCACCGTGCTAGGCCCGGCCCGGCCCGTTTACAAAAATGGGGGCCCGACATGGGCCTAATGTGCCGTGTCGACATGCAGGTCTGAAATTTTTTTAGAATTTAAATATTTTAATTCAATTGTACTAACTTATAATATTGTTTTAACAATTTAACTTATGTATTTTTAATTGTAATTTGTTTATCTTATTTATTATTTTAGTCTAATAAAAAAATGTAGAAAATAGATAGATTTATTATTTTATTTAATAAAATAATTAAAAGAATAAATAAAGATAAAATATTAAAGAAAATAAAAAATACATGAAATTATGAAAACATGAAATGAAGAATTATTTATTTATTTTGGACTTTCAGTATTACATGATTGCCTCATTAAAAACCTTACCAAGAAAAACCCAGTGGGATAAAAACTTGATAAGGGAAAAAGAGTGCAATGTTACAAGTTAATGTACATGTTACTTGTATAACCTAGTCCTAGACCTGGTTACTGCCGGAACTCTCATCGATGAGTTATTTTATAAGTTTCCAATCTTTAGCATACGCGGAATCGTAACAGACCCATCTGGATTCTGTTATAGTTATGTCTGGGTTGTAGTATCTACCTGTTCGTGTCGAGCCATGCATTTGTTCATATGCCTCTTCAAATGACCGGTTCCCGACCTAAAACTGGTATATAAGAGTTTACAAAACTTACAACAATATTTTGTTGTGACCTTATCGTCTGGGTTTGGTTCTTCTTTGTCAAAACACTGCCATACAACATATGTCAACTTTCTAGCTTTGGGATGTGATGTCGGTGTGGAGGCGGAAGGTCCCGTTGTTGGTTAGGTTAGTTCGAAAAGATCAAAATCATCATTGTCCACGTTAAGACTGTCGAGAAAATAGTAAATTAGTAATATAGTATTAGAATAGTAGATTATTAGTGTAGAGAATATAGAGAGTGAGAGTAGAGAGAGAGAGAGAGAGAGTAAGAAGGAAATTATGAAAATATGAAATGGTGTAGAGAATAGAGATTAGAGAGAGTAATGGAGAGTTGGAGAATGGAGAGAATGAGAGATTGAGAGAAGTGTATGGAAATTGGAATGGGTGGGGGTATTTATAGAAAAATTTGAAATGTGGGTAAAAATATAAAATAGAAGAGATGAGGGGACAACTTGTAATTTTCGGCCCTTTTTTTAAATTTTGACCGTTTGCTGACATCAACAATGGTCAAAAAAATCAACAAAAAAAAAAATGTAGGGTCTAATGGTAAAAAATAAATAAATAAAAAATTGGAAGGCCTAATAGTCGGCCTGGCGGGCCGACTGTTGGGCTTAGCACGCCGGCCTTGTGTGCCGAGGCGAGCCTGGTCGGTACGGTGGGTCTCAACTCAAGACCCGACACGTGCTAGGCATGGGGGTTGTGCCTGGCCTGGCTAGAGCCTCAGGCGGGCTGATCATGTTAGACCCACTAGGCCTAGCCCATATTTACACCACTAGTTATACGCCTATATGTAACTCAACAATAAATGTTTAGCTATTTTTGTACCCGTAACATTATAAAACAAAGTTGTACAATTTTTTTATTAGAGAATGATAAATTATTATTTTCAAGCATCGGAATTCGTAGTTTTTTCATATGGGATCTCAATTTATAGAGTGAATTTGAGTGATTTTATAATTTTATAAAGTCGAATTCTACATGGAAAAATATGTAGGATATTCACCACGTGAATACGTGATAAGTGATAGATTTATCAGTGTTCTAGTATGCGGCCTAAGCGGCCGACTAGGGATTAGCGGGTGCCGGCCTCCGCGACTAGGCCTTATGCGCCCTTCCTAAGTAGCTGGTTGACTAGTCGCCGACTAGAGCCGATTAATTGGCCGCCTACGCCGAATTCTAGAGCCAATTAATCGGCATAATCAATTAAAAAAAAATTGTGAATTGTGTGAGTTGCTGTGAGACTTGAGAGTGTAATTGGATTTTCAACAAAACCCTACACACTTTCCATTTTCTTCTTCTTCTTCCCTACGCAACACAAGAAAAAATGGATCAGGATTCAACAAATTGAACTCAACCCACCACCACAAACGCACTTCACTTTATGGGACTTCGCAGACTAACCCTGAAAATTGACCTTACCAGAGACAGACCCACCAACACAAGACACTTTTTTTTTGAATTGAAATTGAACGAAAACGATTCTAGGGTTAGGTTTTTTAGACATGGATAGATTTAGATCGAAGAGAAACTACTATTACGACAATCAGGACTATGAAGGCCGGAGAGCTGCCGGTCTCCGTCAGCCGGACCAAGCCCAGGTACAACAACCACCACTACCCACCTAGAATAGCTACCGACACCACCATTGCGGGAGCCACCACAACGGCGGCGTGAACAATCCCAATAACAGTAACAGAAGATTAAGAAGAAGATGATGAAGATGAGTAATGAGTTGTAGAGAGAAACGGAGAAAGAAAAGATTCTGTTGAAATGGAGAAAGAAAATGAGTTCATGAGTAAAGTGTCTATTGAAATGGGAATTGATCCAGAAGAAGAGTTTATAAGACCAATGATAAAGTAAAAAAAAAAAAATTGAAAAAGTCAGATGGTGTGAGGCTGTGAGCCACAAGTGATGGCACAAAACGATGGTGGGTGTCTTGTGATGTGCACCACGACTCCAAAACCAAAAGAAAATTTAAAAATATAAAACAGAAAAACACAAACATAACAAAGTACAAACTAAAGAAAAAAAAAATTCTCTATTTAGGTGTCGACTAGGCGGTCTAGATGCTAGGCGCCGGTCCACCGTATGACTTGCGCCTAGCACATAATAGAACACTTATATTTATACACACATTTACAAGTTGGGATCTATGCTCAGTTTGTGTCTTAGTGGCGGCCACTAAGATCTGTTTTGTAATCAACCAAAAATTAAAGAATATTAGCTAGTATATTTAATAGGTGATATTCATCTTTTATAGGATCCCAACTTTTAGAAGTAACTGTTATGTTTATGTTTTAGACTTTTAGTGCTGCACACGGCACACCCCTCTGCTTTCGCTTTAATTAAAAAAATTATATCTTTTAAAAAAAAAAATGAACAAGTTGGGATCTCTGCATAATTGTATATAGTTTACAACTTTTCTCATAGGTACACAATTTAGGCATATTTATAGCATAATAATATAGTATATTACTGTATTAGTATGCTATAAATATATCTAAATTGTGTGTCTATGAGAGAAAAATTGATATATCTTAGGGTTCGTTTGGTACACTATATTGTATTGTATTGTATTGTACTGTATTGGATTAGATTGGATTGTATTATATTATTCTTATACAATCTTCTGTTTTGTGATATTTCGTATTAGACTGTATTAAGTTATACAATGTTAGGATGAGATTTTTTTTTTTCTAAATATTTTGTTAACTAATAAATAGAAATATTTTTAGAATATAAAACATATAATAAAATATATATTTGTTGTATTATATTTTTAAAAATATTAATAAATATATAATTAATGTTTTTATTACATAAATTATTATTCATGTAAATACTTTAATATTTATACTATTATAATTTTTTATTTTTTATATAATATTTATTTAATTTATTTTTAAATTCATATATTAAAATAAATTATATTAAATTATTTCATATTATATTTTATTATAATTATTAAATTTTATTATCAACATTTGTTATTATTATCACATTATTATTATTAAAATTATTTATTATTATTACTCTCCCCTTTGTATTAGCTAATACAACCTCTGTCCATTATATTAGCTTATACATCATACATTGATCTATTAGGCTATTAGCTAATACAATGCAATGTATGATGCAAAACATTGTATTGTATTATTCGAGCATCTTCAACCATGCTCTTTAAATTTTAGCTAAAATTTAACTATTTTAGCTAAAAAACTATTTTATCTAGCAACTCACTCCAACCATCCTCTCTATTATAGCTAGTCATTAATATTTTAATATTTTTTGAATTTAAAATATAAATAAATTTATTTTGTTTTAAATTGTAAAAATAAGAGAGAGAGAGAGAGAGAGAGGATAAATCAAATTAAAAATATTTAAAAAATAAGAGAGAGAAGATAGGGAACTTGAAATGGCTCCTTACATTTGGAGAGCCTTTTGGTGGTTCTCTAAAATAGGGAGCCATTTAGGGAGCCCCTTGGAGTACTCTAAAACTATCACGACTAGCTATTTTAGCTAAGGAGGGGGTTTAGAGAGCCCACTTAGAGACGCTCTAATACATTTTAAACTCATAATACAATACAATACAAGGCACCAAACATGCCCTTAGTGGCTGCCACTAAGGTTTTGTTTGTAATCAACCAAGAAAAAAAAATGAAAGAAAGAAAGAGATATTGTGTAGCTATCATATTCTTAATTTGTTTATCTATATCTTCGAAAACTTTATTTAGAAATGAAGAGTTTGCATATAACATATAAAAATAATTGGGTTTGTTTTATTAGCTTAGGATTCAAATGATTTTTATTAGGGCAATTACCAATTAGGTTCTGGATTATTTATTTATTTTTTAATTCCAAGTTGTTTGTGTTTTTGTTTTTTACAAAAGTGACTAAATTGGTCCTTACATTTTTCCCAAGTGTCAAGTTAGTCTCTCTAACTAAGTTCTGTCAGTCAACCTTAACTGTATAGGGGTAAAATTGTACTTTACTCCTAAATAATATAATAATGACACATGTATATTTTTGTTTATTTTATTTGTGGATTTTGATTTTTGAATAATTTTTACAACATTACTTGTATAATATTAACAAAAAAAGACAATTATATAAAAATGGTAAAAATAAATAAACTGGACTTTGTTTATAAAATAAGGGTATAATTGACATTGTCTTATTAAAATATTTTTAGATTTTTTTAGAAAATTTTAATTAAAAAGGGTACAAATGGCGTTTCAGTAATAATATTTTTGGATTTTTTGTAATTATAATGGTGAATTGAATGCACAAAAGACAAAACAACTTTGCTATAATATGACAAATAAATGGTATTTACGTACTTTAACTAAAATTGTTTAAGTCAACAATTATATTTAACACCGTTAAACCGTTAGAGAAACTAATTTGGTCACTTCTAAAAAGATAGGGACTAATTTGGCATTTGTGAAAAATATGAAGACCAATTTGGCCACTTTTATAAAAGTCGCAAACAACTTAGAATTTAAAAAAAAGTCAAAGACCTAATTGGTAATTGCCCTTTTTATTATTTAATAAGGAGTTAAGCTTAGAGCAAATTGCAGCCAACCTCTCTAAGGTTTGGCATTTGACAACCAAAAACAACTTTATCATTAATCGACAATGACCTCCCCTACCGTTAGTCAAAGCTAGTCAAATTTAACCGTTGACCGGATTTGGCCATTACAAGTACCTAAATGCCCATGAATAAAAAAATAATTTGATTTTAAAAATATATAAATATATGAAAATAAATTTGGATCTCCACTATAAAAAAAATTGAAAATTACAAATTAAAAAAAAAAACGAGGAGACATAGGTTGTATCTCTATATTTTTTTTCAAATTCTAAATTTTAAAAAATTAATAATCTGGATTATCAAAATCCAATCCAACAACATTTTCTTATGATAATTTTTTCTTCTTCTATATGGGTTCCCGAATTTTTCTTCATATTCAAGTTTTTTAGATTTTTCAAAACTAAAAAAAATAAAAAATTGGCTCTTCTAAATCAAATCTAATCTAACAACATTTCCTTCTTCCATTGATGTATTTCCAGATTTTTCTTCAGATTCAAGTTTTTTATATTTTTCAAAAATAAAAAATAAAAAATAAAAAATGTGGCCAAGATGAATGGTGAAAATTTAAAGCTTTTAAATCTATTTTTTTAATAAATAAAAAGGCTTGAAAGGATGAAAATACCCTTATCTCTATTAAGTTTGACTAACTTTGACTAATGGCAGGGGAGGTCATTGTCAATTAAGTATAAAGTTGTTTTTGATTGTCAAAGACCAAACCTCATGGAGGTTGGTTGCAATTTGCTCTTTAGCTCACTAATGTTATCGGTTGCTAGTAGTCAAATTCAAATTCCCAAATTTAATATCTATCATCAATGAATAACAAAAAAGGTGTTAGGAGATCTCCCACTTGTGTTGTGAGAATAATTATTCAGACTGTATTAGCTAGTATGGTTTGATCTTAGTAGATCTCTAAAGACCTCTAATCTGATCTCAGTATTAGATTTTATTTTATTTTTTAAATAAATAAATAAATAAAAACAAGCATGACCAGCTAGTTTGCCTGACATGAAAAAGTTATTACTTTTATTACTCAACCCGACACAACGCAATTAACTAAATGACTCAACCTGGATACGGCCCATTTATTAAACATGTTACACGACACAACCGGCTAATCCGTTTATTATATAAGTTGTTTTGAGTCGGGATATGTTTGAACCCAAACAACACTTATAAACTAATGCATAAATTACAAATTCAACCTTAGCACTAGTAATAATGTCAACCCCAACTCCTTAACCTAAATCCGACATGATCCATTTATTAAATGAGTTAAACATGTATATGAATTCATAAGTAATTATCTACTTGGGTTTCATATCGGGTTTGTGTGTTGTGACCGAATATGCATCTATCTTTTTTTAAATCCAAAACATAGGATGAGAGGTACATGTCAATGGATTGATTTGAAGAAAAAAAAAAAAAAAAACTGTACTGTTGTATGATGCAACAACACAAATTATTTTGAGTATCCATAATATTTCTGTTTTTTAAAAAAATATCAAGTCATTTTCAGATGTTGTATTGTTTATATATATATAATAGATGATATGATCTCCCAACCACGCAATTAGCAATTTAGTGATAACTTCCCATCTGCATTTTGCAATTCATTGTCAAACTGCCCAAATCGCGCGCAAACCAGATGTTACTTCAAAATTAGTGTTTATCACCAATTAGTCATTATTCCAGCCGCAAAAACAGTTTTATGTTTCTATTTTTCTGTAAGTAGGATAAATTCATGTTCAACATAGTATTTTTTTTATAATTTTTTTTTTAAAAACTCTTTAATTTTCATAAGTTCAATAGAAGTTGAAGAAAACTAATGATATATATATATATATATAGAGAGAGAGAGAGAGAGAGAGAGAGAGAGAGAGAGAGAGAGAGAGGACATCTTAATGACAATATCTATTAATCCGGGATAAGGTATTTTTGAAAGCTTTCGCTATTGGTAGGATTCAAGCGGCTGGCCTGAGAGTCATTTGCCCAAGCCCCAAGCTCGTTCGACTACCAGTTGAACTACGCCCCTGTTAGCTATTGGACATCTTAATGAGATTCACAATACATACAAATCTTGTCATTTATTTATTTATTTAGAATCGAATGTCTCTTTTTCTCTGTTTTGAAATTGTAATAGTTAAAAATATTCATAAATTAACACAGCTTCGGCAGTAAATATAAAAAAGTAAACCTACTTCATAGTTCATATACTAGGAAGCATGGATATTTCATTTGGTGGAGGTAACTTTTATCCGGTTTGGATATTTCCCGGATGTTTCAGGATACGTATCCGACACGTCAATTGGCATATTCGTTGACTTTTTCATAAGTTTGACTAGAGGATACAACAAGGATATGGAGGGATATGTGGAGGATACGTCGAGATACGGCCAGAATACGTTTGAGGCAATATTATAACTATTTTAGTATAAAAGGGGTCAAATTATAATTTCAAAAATAAAGGAGTCAAAATGAAATTGTAAAGAAATATATCAGATTAGGGATCTCAGGCTCATTTTCAATTTCAATCGGCTGCCACTTGAAAGTTGAAAAAGAAGAAAAAAAAGAAGAAGAAGAGAAGAGAAAGAAGAACCAACTTAAAGACCGAAATCCAACTTAATTCAATAATCAAATATGTTTTTATATATTATTATCTTTTTAAAATATAAATATATATTATTTTAATTGATGTATCCTAGTTTTTAGAGATTTACTGTATCCCCATATGGTACCGTATCCTATACCCGTATCCGTATAAGTGCTACATAGTTTATAGGTTTTCAGTCACCCCAAGAAAATAAAACCTTTTTCATCGAATTTCACAAAATAATATTTATTCATTGAAATGATTGCATTGCCCATCATTGTAGGCTTGTAGCATTCGATTTTTGTTTCTTTACATGTTTTGCAAAACCTTTAAAAACTTTTATAAAACACTCATTTGATTCAAATATTTTTCAAAATAATAACTTTATTTTTATAAAAAAAATCTCAAATTTCATCTTAATTTTTAGAAAATTATTTTTGCATCACAACTATGAAACCAACCTCTCAACAAATTAGTTAGAGATTATTGCTAAGGTGTGGTCAGTGGTCACTCACAAAAGAGACAAATATCTACCAAACCCACCAATACAATAATTTTTTAATCTACAAAACTCACATCAAACTACATGGATTTTACATTCAACCTCACACATACTTTGCCTTCAACTTTTCTGCCCAACAGTCCAAAAACTAATATAGATCATATGGTTCAGCTACATCATATAGATCATGGAGTGATGTAGATCATGGAGTTTGTGATAGTCTACCAATTGAATTACGCCTCTGTTAGCTATTTTCTGTCTAAGAGTGCTATTTGTATTATTATGAGCATGATTTTTTTTTTTTTTTTTAGATTTTAATTTTTTTTTCGAACCTTTATTTTTGTGAACTCTTGAAGTAGAATGCAATAACAAATTTCACTCCCGTAGCTATCCAATAAAACTCATATATTCTTGACTAGATTGCAACATGTTACCTACACATTTAATTTCATCATCTTTAAATGTAAAAGAGATGAGAGCATGCAAACCTACCTGTCTAAAATAAATTTGTGTACAAATGTAGTACATCACCCCATGCTTCTTTACCTGATTTATTGATTCATGAACAGTTAGATGTTTGCTTATTTTTGGCATCAATAGCTAGCCATAGCTTTTTTTTATTTTTTTATAATTTCCTTATGAAAATGAAAATGAACATCTGCTACTCTATAGTACATGATAACAACAACCCTATATTTACAAGTTTTCTTTTATAGTAGCATCACCGACACCGGCCCTTAATTCAAGTTTTCTTTTAGACATTCAAATTTTGTATCTCAAATACTGCAGCGTATGAATTGTTGTTGTGGTCGTTGTGACTCATGTGAATTATATAATTATATATATATATATATATATATATATATATATATATTGCTGATATGATGATCGGAGTTTAAAACATTTTCAAACTGAACAAGCACTCTTTATCATTAATCTATGTTGGACGGTGGTTGTGGTCGAATAATGTAATAGTTTATTTATTTATTTTAAATTATTATTATTAGTAATCATCACACTTTGGGCTAGAAAAGATTTTTTTGAGATAAAATTTGGGGTACATTATGTTATTACTTATTAGTTATATATTACCCCTACTTTTACAGAAATCAAGATTTGAGCTCTACTGTAGGATAAAAATTTCAATACATCCAAACATCTAAACTTAACCCATATCATATTATTTTCAAACTGAACAAGCACTCTTTATCATTAATCTACGTTGAATGGTGGTTGTGGTCGAATAATGTAATAGTTTATTTATTTATTTTAAATTATTATTATTAGTAATCATCACACTTTGAGCTAGAAAAGATTTTTTTTGAGATAAAATTTGGGGTACGTTATGTTATTACTTATTAGTTATATATTACCCCTACTTTTACAGAAATCAAGATTTGAGCTCTATTGTAGGATAAAAATTTCAATACATCCAAACATCTAAACTTAACCCATATCATATCGTTTATATGGATATCCAATCACATCAATTTATATATCACAAAATATGGTTTTTATTTTGATATACCACATGTATAGGGTTCGAAAATTTAATAACACTATTTAAAGAGTGAGTTTAAAGATTATCATAAACTTAATAACTTAAGTTTTAATAGCACCTAAAGTGTGGATCTGATAAAAATACACTTAAAAGCACACTCAAAAAAATAAGTCTTGCACTTTTTTGTGTTTCCGAGACTTACTTTGGTGTTTTTGAGACTTATTTTGTATTTTTGAGACTAATTTTCTAATTTAGAGACTTATTTTGTATATTCCAAGACTTATTAGGTAATTTCCGAGACTTATTATGTATATTTGCAATTTCCGAGACTTATTGGGCAAAAAAATGAATTTTTCCAAAATATTTTTTATGGTCATCTTCTTCATTGAGACCTCCAATGGAAATCTGTTCGACCTCCAATTGGAGGCCGATTTTGACCCCCAATGGAGGTTGAACTGACCTCCAATGGAGGTCTTTTATCTCCATTGATGGAAAACCTCCGTCGGTCCTCCATCAATAGAGGTTTTTGGAAGGAAAAAAAAAAAAAAAAAAACCTAAAAATGGCACAAACGTAATAAAAGAAAGAGATTGAGGTATTTTAGTATATTGGTGTCATTTAAATTTAACTTATTAAACTAGTGATACTTTCAAAATTTAACATAAAAAAGAATGCTATTTTCCACCATTTTCACTATACCACATCCGGGTATGACGATTCGAACATAAAATATTGTCAGACTGAATTATTGTTCTTTACCACCAAACTATATGAGGCGGTCACACAGTATAATTTCAAGCTGGTTAAATAGTAATTAATTACTCATAATAGACACAAGATTATTAAGACCTCTCTACACATAATCAAAACCACGCTATTTTGTGTATAGGTAATGTTAGGGTGTGGTCCATTAGCAACAGTGACCGAGGACGACACTAACAGGGGACCACCTAACCTAAAGATTTAAATCGAAGAAAATAAAATTTAACAAGTGGAAAATTCCAAAATAGTCCCCATAGTTTTGTAAAATATCAATGTCATAATTATATTTTTCAATTTTCACCAAAATAATAAAGTTTGACAATATATCATTTTTAGTATTCCATTCAATTTTTTTGTCAATCAAAATAAACAATTAAAAATTGTATTTTATATTCAAATAACAATCTAAACTTTTTTTAAAAAAAAAAAACTAAAAAAAAACATATTTCCTCCACCTGTTTATTTGTTTTTTTTATTTTTGTTGTTTATATTTAAACATTTATTTGATTTATTTTGATTTGAAGCTTTTTTTTTTTTTTTTTTTTTTTCATTTCAAAAGTAAAATATAGTCAAACTAACAGTTTGACGGTGGATGGTAATGGTAAAATATATCTTTTATTGTTTTTCTGAAATTTAAATCGGTAAGCATTGCATTTAAAATAATAGGGGTCATTTTGCTCAATTTGTAAACAACAAAAAATTGATATATGTTTTGAAAATGTAGGGAGGATTTTGGAATTTCTCATTAAATAAATAAAACTATAAAAGGAAGAAAAAAAAAAGTGGAAACAGAAGTAGAAGTGTACACATGTTGGACACATCATTGCCATCGCAGAAACACATGCAAACCCTCTTCCTCACGTGTCTACTTTTTTCATTTATTTCTATTCCTACCACTAAAATTTACAAATTCCACCACTTTTCCAAAGAATCTAGTCATCTACTACCATTTCATCAAGTCTTACAAACTTTTTCGTAAGTCATACCGAGATCGGATTAGGAGTTGGTCGAAATTTATCGAGATCAAATACAATTAACGCAGGTCAGATAGTTACTTCCACAACAGGAGAGGTCGTGATCCAACACTGCCGTCTTTATATTTACTTATGAGGCTCGCATAGTTTGCTCCTACAACATAAGAAGTCTCCTAACACTTGTTTTTATATAAGTAAATGGAGACTTGAACCACAATATAAGCGGTCTTCTAACACTTTTATATATATATATATATATATATATATATATATTTGGAAAAGTGAGATTCGAATTTCCAACATAAGAGGTCTTCAAACACTTGCTTTATTATAAGTAAGATTAGACTCGAATCCCCGTTATTAATGCAACCGTAAAAATGCACAACCACTCAACAAGAATAAATATTAATACGTGAGTTATGGATCCATAATTAATATATTTAAAATTAATAAAGCTTAATCAAGAAACCCATTATATATGTGTAAAAGGTCTTTGAGTTTTTAAATCCTTCTCAAATTGAATTTCGGATAAAGTGCAGAACAACTAAATAAATTTTCATGACAATATGAGGTTGATCTAGTGATATGTCCTTACACCCACACCAAAAGGTTGTAGGTTTGAGAACTTCGAGTCTCTTCCCCCAACTAGTAATATTTCAAAAAAAAAAAAAAAAAATTCATTACAAAATGAATATTGATTTTGAATGGAAAGATATGAGAACCATGAGCCTTGAAAGAAACCATTTTCCAATATGAAAATGTATCTTAATAATATAAATATTGTATATATTTATATAAAAGCCTGTCATTTAATGAGAAACTTTCAAGTGAGGGATCCCTTACTTTAATTTCGGTAAGAACCTTAATGAAATCACATCATATTTTTTTAATATTTTTTTTTTATGATTTTGATTTGAATTTTTTTTTTTTTTTTTTTTTTTGTGGATGATGAGTTTAAAGAAATCTACCTATGAATAAAATTTGAGAATTTTTCAAACACTATAACTATTTATCTCGATTTTATTAAATATAAAGGCATTAGAAAAATTAGAGAAATATAGGAAAAGTAAAAAAAAATAGTTATAGTATTTGAAAAATTCACAAATTTTATTCGTAGGTAGATTTCAATGAATTTATCATCCACAAAAAAATTCAAATCCAAATTCATTAAAATCGATGTGATTTTATCAAGGTTCTTACCGAAATGAAAGTAAAAGATCTATCATTTGAAAGTTACTCTTCATTAATTTACTTCCTAAAATTGATAATTTTAATTTTGATATTTTAATTTAATTTTAAAAGGCATATCTATATGGAATTGAGCTAAGACTGATTCAATATTTGATTACATGTATTTTTAAAAAAAATATTATTATATTAGTTTGGAGTTTGGAGGGAGAGACAAGTGTTGGATATGGCTTGAATTACCAATGGATACCAAACCCGATTTAGCAATGCGAAGACTTCCTGGAGACATGAGAGCGTTTGGGAGTATGAGGTTATGTTTGAGGGAGGCTTGAAAGACGAGATGAACTGAAGAAGCGGAGAACAGCCAAAACCGCTGCCAAGCCGCTGTGGCTTCGGCAGCAGTAACGGCAGCGGTAGGACACCGTTGCCAATTGTTTGGCAGCGCTACGGCAGCGATCCAACTCCAGTTTGTACCGCTGCGTGACCGCTGTGGTCATGGCAGCGGTACCGGCAGCGGTCGACGAGATGAGGCGCATAGTGATCACGGTTTTCTGAGTGGTCAAGTTCAACATGGTTTAGGAAGCGGGTGGCCAACTGCAACTTGAATCATAGTTAATCACAAGCATGTGTCAAATCAGGAAATATTCTTGGAAGAGGAAATAGGTTGCTTCTTAAAGTTCGAATAGGAAAAGGATTTCTCCTTGAAAGAAGACTTGTCTTAAATAGGAAATAGTATTTATATGGAACAAGTATTCTTGTATGACTAAGAGATAGATTTCCTTGTTAATTTAAACTCCCTGTAATACATATAAATAGACCATAATAACTAGGTTATTAGTGGGTGAAAAACACCTGAGAGTGGTGGAGCAAAAGAGCAAATACTAGAGAGATCTCAAAGTGAGCATTGGGTGTAATTGGGTTTGGGGTATTATTTAGAGAGAGAACTTGAGTGTGTGGTTGTAACAATTTACTACATATTGGAACTTTCTCTTGTCGTCCTGACAGCTATGGTTTTTTTTTTCCTGATTTGGGTTTCCACGTAAATTCTTGTGTTGTGTGTGTTTAGATTTAAATTTCTCTTCATCTTATCTTTTTTTTGTTATTGTGCTTGTTTGTGTTCTATCCGGCAACGCTTCCGCAACCTAAAATTCTCTAACAACAAGTACTATACATTTCAATCGAGCCACATTGGATTGTGCCTATCACTAACTATCTTATTATTGTTTGTAAGTCTTTTTTTATTTATATAAAAAATCTCATTTTCAAGTTTAGCCGGAGTAAGCATTCAGTTTAACTATCTTATTATTGTTTGTAATTCTTTTTATTTTTTATTTTTCATTTTTTTTAATATAAAAATCTCATTTTTAAGTTTAGTCTGTGTAAGCAGTCAGTCTAATAATATTAATATTTCAGATTCGAATGACTTCCGTCTCAGGTAATATATATATATGTATAGTTTGCTGTAGCATTAAAAATGCAAGTGAAGCATTGAAATTGTGTGTGGTTTAATATATATTTTTTCAAAATATATAAACTTTAGAGTTTACAATACAATTTATACGAATTCTCATTTTCTCAATTTTCTTTTAGGCTGTAAAACTTTCCCGGAAAACTAAAAAAGTCGGTAGCTTTTTCCTCTGTGTTTTTTTTTTTTTTTTTTTTTTCCTTTGAAAGAAACCGACTTTCTAACAGAACAGAATGTGGGTTCGTGGACACATCACTTTATAATGTCAGCCCACCTCCACTTTCAACTTCTCTTTCCTTTCCTTGTCCATACAAAATATCTTCTCTCCTGAAAAATAAAAATAAAAAACAAAACAAAACATTTTTTTAAAGCTCAAAACTTTGATATTATGTACAGTGTTTGGTACTATGGTAGAGATAAAAAAAAAATAGTGCTTCTTTGAATTTTCTGGAACTGGGTTCTCTTTAATTGGAGGAGAGATATATTATATATGCATATAAATATTTTCAAGATAATGGGTTTTACAGTTCATATCTTGTCACCAAAACGCGTTGCCTTTACGTGTTGAAAATTTCTGTCCTGCTGTATTTTTTTTTTTTCTCTCAGTTTTATTTTGCTTAAACGTGGGTTGGAGGTGTTATTGTGTTTGTGGGTTTGCTTCTTGTCGCAATCAGATCTGCATTTTCATTTTGGTTTGTTCCAAGAGCCAGTCTGACATTCTTCTTGGTAAGTTTTTTTTTTGATGTGGTTCCTGTTCTCTTACTTCTGTTGGTGGTTTTGTCTCAGTGTTGTTTGCTTGCTGAGAAAACTCAGGAAAAAAAATGTGTTTAGTGCTATTTTGATTGATGTTTTAGTTTAAGTCTTAGAATTTTGCTTTTCTTTTGTTTTCTTGGATTTTCCCAGTGAGCAAACATAGAAATGTGGTAGTCTATTGTGGCAAAATGGTTGATTTTTCTTGGTGTGTACATATGTAATTGCTTTATTTTGGTGATATGATTTGTTTCTTGTTTTGGCTGTGGTGTTGTTTTCCTCAATCTTAGCTCACATTTGGTCAGTTTTGTCTTTGATGTTTGCAGATCAAGTTGGGAACTTTATTTAGTGCTGATTTAGAGAATTAATTGTGTTTGAGTTGGAGATTTGTGATTTTAGCAACAAAGAGGGTCCAAAAGTTGTGATATAGAGGAACATTGTTGAGCACAAAGACATTTTCTTTTGATTGGTTAGGACTGAGTATGATCACAAGTTCTTGAAGTGTTAAGTTGGACATAATATGGTTTTGAGGCCAAAGATTTGGTAAATTTCAGGTCTTGGGGTGCAGCCGGGGACAGTGGAGGGGGTAGAGATGGCGTCCAGAGACGAGAGGTGTCATCATCATCATGATCTCGTGCCTCTTGCTGCTTTGATCAGTAAAGAGATGAGGTGTGAGAAGATGGAGAAGCCAACGGTTAGATATGGGCATGCGGCTCAGTCTAGGAAAGGGGAGGATTATTTCTTGATGAAGATGGATTGTCAAAGAGTACCGGGAAATTCTTCATCAACTTTCTCTGTATTTGCGGTAAATCTTGCTTTGTCTCTCATGGATATGCTGCTTTTATGTTTTATCATTGACTGTGAGAGTGTGAGAGATGCAGTTATATTATGCTGTTTATTGCAAATTTAAGTTTGGATTCTTTATTTGCTGATCATTGATGGCTTCTGAAGATGATAATAGATCATCTTATTTGCTGATGACTAGGTGCCACAGTAGTTCTCAGCTCAATAGATCTTTTCTTTAGTTCTCAGTCTTGGTTGTCTTACATTTTCTGTCATATTCAAACTTATATTAGTTTCATCTTCTAGAATAGAACTCACAAAGAAGTGGATTTATAATGTGTTTAGTGATTTAAGTACATCTCATTTGTATTCGATGATAATTTGGACGTAACAGCATTTGCTCATGTTGTGGAATAATAATCTGTAGGCTCACTGGATCTTTGTTCAGCTATATCTTGATTTTTCTTTTTCATAAGACGTCAGCTATATCTTTATTGTTCTTTATGATTGATTTTTTTCTTCGAATTCAGATTTTTGATGGGCACAATGGGAATGCCGCAGCGGTTTATACCAGGGAGCATTTGTTGAGTCATGTGTTGGGTGCTATTCCTCGTGGCCTTGGTCGGGATGAATGGCTTCAGGCTTTACCTCGGGCCTTAGTTGCTGGATTTGTGAAGACTGATAAGGAATTTCAAAGCAGAGGCATGGAATCAGTCCCTTCTCTTGTTTCCAGTCTTTGTGTACTTTTTAATTATCTGTTTGTCGCCTAAGTTCTCGTGAATTAAGAAAACTAATACTCTTGATACACCTTTAATTGTCTTCAGGAGAAACATCTGGGACTACAGCTACGTTTGTTATAGTTGATAGATGGACTGTAACTGTTGCATCTGTTGGAGACTCCCGCTGTATATTAGATGCTCAAGGGGGTGCTGTTTCGACTTTAACCGTTGATCATAGACTTGAAGAGAATGTGGAAGAGTGCGTGTCTATTTCAGAGCCTTGTCTCTTCCCTTATTCTGGATTGACTTAATAATCGGTGTGCTCTGTGACTGCAGGAGGGAACGTGTAGCTGCAAGTGGAGGCGAAGTTGGGAGGCTTAGCATTGTTGGAGGTGCTGAGGTGAGCTGCTTTCACATAGTAGACATTTTATTAAAGTTCTTTCCATCAGCATTAATTTTGAATGGCATATTTTAAAATATAATCCTACACATTGAAAATAAGTATTTGGTTAACCTTTACAGATTGGCCCCCTACGTTGCTGGCCTGGGGGTTTATGCCTTTCTAGGTCTATTGGAGACATGGATGTTGGAGAGTTTATAGTACCAATACCATACGTAAAACAAGTAAAGGTATTGATCTTAGTTTCTGTTGTCCTGCATCTTTGAAAGTGATGACCGATGCCTATGCATTTTGAGATGGTAAATGCTAGGTTAGTTAATAGCATAGATACTAACGTTCTTCGATGGTATGGCAGCTATCGAGTGCAGGTGGGAGGCTTATTATTGCTTCTGATGGAATATGGGATGCCTTATCCTCGGAAACGGCTGCACAATCGTGCCGTGGATTGCCTGCTGAACTTGCAGCCAGACAAGTGGTGAAGGTAATTAATTTAATGCTTTTACTGTTTCTACTCACTAGTCCTGTCTGAATTAGTGTGACCTTGACAAATGAACGTTCGCTAACTGATGGGTTAATACATTTATAATAAATGGATGAGTTTTTGGGTTGGGTTGTGTGCTTCTTTTAAAAAGCAAATGGTCAGAAAACGTTTCCTCATTGGACGACTAATCATTTTTCAGGAAGCATTAAGGACAAGGGGACTAAAGGATGACACAACTTGCATAGTTGTTGACATAATTCCACCGAACAATTCACTGCCGCCTTTGCCTCCTCCCAAAAAGCATAACAAGTTGAAAACACTGCTATTCAGGAAGAAGTCTCATGATTCTGCAAATAAACTATCTAAGAAGCTTTCAGCTGTAGGGATAGTCGAAGAACTTTTTGAAGAAGGCTCAGCAATGCTTGCTGAAAGGTTGGTTGTGCACAGTTTCTCGGACATGGTGTTTGCCAATGCTCAGTTTCTTGTCATCTGTACTGTTTTATGGCAACTTTCTTCCCTGTTTTCATATATGCGTAGTTACATACTTGCATCTAACTCATTGTTTTCACATATCTTACAGACTTGGGAATGATGAATGTACGGTGCCATCAACATCTGGCCTTTTCACATGCGCTGTATGCCAAGTTGACCTCGCTCCAAGTGAGGGCATCTCTGTTCATGCCGGTGGCATCTTCTCAACCAGCTCAACCCCCTGGCAGGGGCCTTTTCTTTGTGCTGATTGTCGTAATAAGAAGGATGCCATGGAAGGAAAACGACCTAGTGGAGTTAAAGTGGCATAATATAATTGTGACTCTCTCATTCTTTATCCCTTCACTGTAACCCAATTCTGTAGGCTAGTCAATTATTTGAATCTTACCACAGTGCTACATCAATTGTATATGTAATATTTGCAAATAATGTAAAATGAGTTTTAGATTTGAAGGAAGAGTTAATTGAAAAAAGCACACTGATTGATTTTCTGGGGCGTCCTACGGAATCCAAAACTACTGTTCTGTCACCTAGTGACTATTGATGGTTGAAGTTGAATGCTCTTAGGTCAATCAAGTGTACGAAAAGTTTTATATGTACATGTGAGTTTCTTTTCCTGTAAGTAGATTCAGTACAAGAATGCCTGAATCAGAGGTCAGTGATCGTAGTGGGGGAGAGCGCAATACTTCTGTGTGTGATATAGGGGCCTCTCCTAGAAGCTGAATATTCATTCACAACTGTGTTTGCTTTATGCTGTTTCCAGAACTAGCTTTCTGGGTGGTGCTGTTTACTCTCCTTAAGTGTCCAGAATGTAACCAGTTTCTGCTGTTTTAGAAGATTTTAAGGTGATGTGTGATTAGCAGCCACTACCCGGTGAGGGTAAGGCGGTCGATAAAGCTCATTGTTGCAGGTATGCCATACCTTTCAACTTATCCATAGTTCCTTTGTGCTAAGTAAGACAGATTTGACATGCACTAGCTCCCTTGAACTATGACAGATTGGTCTGGCAATATTATCAATATTCAGTAGGCTCTTTTGAGTGTTATAGAGCAACTGTACTTTACCCTTATTCTTATTATACCAGTAAATATTATCAGTGAATAAACTGATAAAGAAACAAGTATATATATATATATAATCATAATCGATAAAAATGCAACCAATATGAGATTCCTAAACAAAATAATTAATGTGTTTCTTTACTTTTGTTATTTATGGTTTTGAGTTAAGACATCAAGTGCTAGAATTATGGTGGCCTTTCTGATTTTGGTGTATGTAACAGTTGGTGAGCAGAGATATGATTTTGAAAATAAACATGTATATGATAGATTTTTATTGTAAGGATGCATGGATAATGTGGTATATGCCTGGATAAGATTCCCTTTAGGAGGTCTTGGTCTTGGTTGGTGGAATTGAGGTGGGAATGGGAAAGAGAATCCTAATTTCCTTGTTTGTTTTAGTGATTATGCCAGGGAATCCAAATTCCATGAAATTAGGATTCCTTAAAAATGGCTGGAATGGATTCCTACCTCTTGAGGTCAGAACCTGGATTTTCCTAAAATATTGAATTTACCATTTTGTCCTTGGAATAAAATCTGGTTTCATTTTGTACCTGAGGTGGCTTCAGACGGCGACAAAGAGGCTACCGCTGGTGGCCTTGCGTCTCTAGTTATGAGCAAGACCTCCGGTGGTGGCCTCTATTGTTTTTTTTTTTTTCCTTTCTAATTGTTATTTGAGTTTTAAGGATGAAATTGTAAATTCAATATTTTAGAGAGGGTGAAATCTAGATTCTCACCTCATTCCATCCATTTTTAAGGAATCCGGATTCTATAAATTTGCAAAACAAACAATTGAATTAGGATTCCCTTTCCCATTCCCACCTCTATTCCACCAACCGAACACCTCCAAAAGAATAGAAAATTTTGAATGGAGATACAAAAAGAATTTTCTATTGATAATTCTTTGTGGTCCCAACTAAAGAAAATTTCTCTGTCGTGTGTAAGACTTTATTAATCCTCTACCTTTATTTCGGTTCCAACACGCTACATATATTATTAACAAAAGACCTCTAGATATGGATATTAACTTTTGTTTGGAGCTTCTGAAGTCTTAAAAGGGTGAAGTCTAAATATGTTCTCATGCAAGTCAGTGAGGAGGTGAGCAGGAGTATTTTGACTGATATGACTACTTTCCTCTTTATTGTAAAGCTTGAGTCCTTAGTCTCTGTAGTCAAATTTCATTTGGGATGACCTTTGTTTTCTCATTGTGAATTTGTGATTCTACTTCTCTCATTCCTTTTTCAGCTGGCACTACAAAAGTTTCCAGTTTCCAGTTTTGAGTATAAAAAATTATGGAGTCTTGTTTAATATGTTAATTGTTATTTGGTTGACAACAAATTAATATAAGCCCCCAATTACAATTTTCATATTTAGTTTTTCTTGTAATGCTTACCAGGTCAAGCTAAACGCCTTATCAGGGTGTAGTGACAAAAAAAGTGATTTGTTTTCACATAACTTTCTGACTTTTTTTTCCCACAAGTTCATGACCCCCAGCCGCGTTTGATTAGTTTATGGACCGTCTAATAAACTCTGTTTGTTATGAAAAGATTCATAAAGCACATGTCTTTGCTATCCAATTTCCAAGTCATCTAGCGTGTTCCAAAGGGTAAAAAAACAAGTGAAACATATGGAGAAGAAACAATAACAGAAATGATCAAACACTTTCTGTTTTGTTGTTTCTACAATGGCTCCTGCTTCTTCTCTTCTATTCATTATTATCTGTCATCTTTCACTACTTTCCTTGGTTGAACAAGTAACGGGATTCAATCCAAGATGCTCACCTTTTCCTTGCGGATCTCTCGGCAATATCAGCTTCCCCTTCTCCAGTCGAAAACATCCTGATTGTGGGTTGATAATGGTAGATGATTGCGATAAACCAATTGGTCAGAAGATTCAGTTGGGGAAGGATGGTCCATCGTTTTATATTTCTAACATCAAGCAGGACTATACGCTTGAACTTCATGAACCAGAAGGAGGGTTAGAGCATATTAAGAACCATACTTGTGGATCGTTCAAAAATTTCACTTTCTCCGGCTCTCCCTTTTACTCTTTTGAAATCTCTTCAAACGTAACCATGATAAAATGCCTTCCCACTACTGACAGCCTTGCAGAGTGCTTTAAAGTCTGCAATGGCTACAGTCACTCCGTTTTCTACTACAATCAACCAATTGATGTTTTACCGAGTCCTGGAGCTAATTGTTCAGTTATTCACCCCCTAGTGACTCAGACTCAAAAAAGTGTCCACCTTCGTAATATGCATACTGGTGGGTTCCTTCTTCAAGTGAATGTGACGAAAGAATGTTATGATTGTTATTGTAGAGGAGGGCAATGCCTGAGTGATAGCAATGGAGATTTTAAATGTTCAGGCGCAAAAACAGGTCAGCTACTAGGACTTGTAAATGGATACATGCATGTTATTATATTATCTATATATAGAGTAAGAACAATTTTGGCCATTAATATCCTTGAAAATATTTCCAAAATGGTTGGGTTATTAGACGTTTTGGCAATAATTACGGATTATGCAGGATTGAATGTGGTGCTAGCTTAGCAGTGAGATCTCTTATACTTGTATAAGAGGTTTTAGGATTGAATTTCACTCACATCTTCGTTTGCGGGTTGGTTTATATTTTAGTTGTATTATCTTCTATTAAATATTAATTTTTAATAATCGTAATTATATATGATCAACCTGATCTGATTGAAAATATAATCAACTGAAAAGTCTTTAACGATTTGGAGGTTGTTAGATTAGGGTCAGTCAATAATATACTTATATTGATGAGCTCAACTTAGGAAGCAGTTTGATAATGGTATGATTGAGGGTAGAAATATATAAATTCCATCACTCATTGCATACCAAATTGTTCAAGAGAGTCTATCGATCAGTAGTTATAACTGTTCCCTTTTCATTTCTGTGAAACTAAACTTCCTGTGTTACGTTCCGAATTGCAGGAAATGCTAAAGGCCAAATCCTAATAGTTGCTGTAGGAGGTAAAATGGTCACTACTCACTTATTCTGAAATTGAGTATAATTTCCGCTTTCTTTCAATGAGTCTGAGTCTGTTTGGTGGTAGTGATAATCTTTCTAACCATTCAGATTTTCTTACTACTATTTGCCATCTTCATTATTAGATGACTCATTTCTTGATTGCAGCCATAACAATTACTGGAATTGGTGTATTGATAATTCTAGCCTTTTTCTTCAAGAAAAGATTATCATCGGATAATTCCACGGTCTTCTGGAAGAAGAAATGTAAGGATTATCAGAACATTGAGGCCTTCTTAAGAAACTATGGATCCCTGGCTCCTAAAAGATACAATTATTCAGATATCAAGAGAATGACCAATTCATTCAAGCATAAACTAGGCGAAGGAGGCTACGGAGGAGTTTACAAAGGTAAGCTACTTGATGGCCGTAATGTAGCTGTGAAGGTCTTAAATGGTTTAAAGGGTAATGGAGAAGACTTTATCAATGAGGTTGCTAGCATCAGTAGAACTTCTCATGTTAACATAGTCGGTCTTTTCGGCTACTGTTTTGAGAGACAGGGAAGAGCTCTCATATATGAGTTTGTGCCTTATGGATCCCTTGAGAAGTTCATATATGAAAAATATTCCACAAATAGGCAATTGAAGTGGGAGAAGTTGTACCAAATTGCACTAGGCATAGCTCGAGGATTAGAGTATTTACATCGTGGCTGTAGCACACGGATTTTGCACTTTGATATTAAGCCTCATAACATTCTCCTTGATGAAGACTTCTGTCCAAAGATCTCCGATTTTGGCCTTGCTAAAATTTGCCCCAGGAAAGAGAGTATCGTATCCATGACAGGTGCACGGGGGACTGTTGGGTATATTGCACCAGAAGTGTTCTGTAGACATTTTGGAGATGTCTCTCACAAATCGGATGTGTATAGCTATGGAATGATGGTTTTAGAGATGGTTGGAGGTAGAAAAAGCGTGGATGATGGAGTTGGTCGAACGAGTGAGATATATTTTCCATATTGGATCCATGAACGTCTTGAGCTAGATGAAGAACTTGAACTACAAGGCATTGAAAATGAAGAGGATAATGAATGTGTAAGGAAGATGATAATAGTGAGCTTGTGGTGCGTACAGACTAACCCTTCAAGCCGGCCAGCAATGAGCAGGGTGGTGGAAATGTTGGAAGGGAGCATTGATTCCTTCCAATTCCCACCCAAGCCTTTCTTATCTTCCCCAAGATCAGAGGCAGTAGATTCTGTAACTTCACAAATATTATAAATTGCACTTTATGATGTATCAAAAAGAATAATTTACGGTTAATAGATGATTTATATTCGGTTCCAATGAATTTCAATGTACATTTGCATTACTTTATGATGTTGTTGTAATACCACATATTTCTACAAAAGGCCTCTGGATATGAATAATTAATTTTTTTTTTTACTTAAAAAAGGTGAAGTCTATGCAATTTTTCCTGCAGGTCAGTGAGGAGGTGAGCTAGAAACTCCCTCATTAAGTATTTGATAGAGACAACTACTTTCCTATTTATAGAATATGTAGTCAAAATTCATTTGGGGAGGCCCCTGTTTCCTCATTGTGATGCTACTCCACCACCAGTGTATAGTTTCCAGTTGTAGAATATTCAAAAGAGAAAATTATAGATAAATATCCAAATAAAATCAACATGCCAATCCCTTTACTTGTTTGTTTGGCTGACAATTCATTTCAGCCCCAGTTGAGTAGTAGTTTATGCCCTGTGGATTAAAAAGGCAATGCTTTGTTGTTTTCACATCATTTTCTATCTTTCTTTTTTTCCACAAGCTCAAGATCCCCCTAAGTCAATTCTCTTGATTAACTCTGTAGATCCTTTAATAGAGTTCCTGTTTTGTGATGATAAGATGCAAAAATATACTTTTTTAACTCTGTTTTTACAAGTCTTTTTTGCTATCCAATTCCCAAGTCAACTGGAGTCTTCTAATTAAGGGATAAATATATGGAGAAGAAACAATAACAAAAATGATACATAAGAGAAGTGATAGTATAGTTGATCCTTTGTGCCTGTTCTATTTTGTAATCCCTTCCAACGTTACCATGTTAAAATGCCTTGCCACTCAAGAGTCAAGACGACCTCGCATATTCCTATAAAGTCTACAATGACTCTGGTCACTCCATTTTCTACTACCAGCCAACTGATGATTCACCAAATCCTCCAGCTCAATGTTCAGTCTTTCAGCCCCTAGTGACTAAGACACAGAAAAGTGTCTTCTTTCATAATATATATACTCAAGCCTTCTCTCTTCAAGTGAATGTAGCAACAGAATGCTACGAGTGTCATTCGGTAGGAGGACAATGTCAAAGTGAGCAAGGGAAATTAATTATATATATATATATATAATGTCAAGCCTTCTCTCTCTCTCTCTCTCTCTCTATATATATATATATATATGGAGAGAGAAAGAGCTGATTAAGTGTGGGATCTTACACATTTTTTCGTGCAGAAATAAATAACACAATTTTGTGTAATTTAATCTTGCACAAACAAAGGTGTGGGATTTCTGCACTTGATTTGAATGAAAATACAATCAACTATAAAGTCTTTATTCATTTTGAAGTTGTTTGGATTAGTATTACTAATCAAGAATATATTTATATGCTTAACATAGGAAGCAGCTTGATAATGAGTATGATTGTGGGGACGAATATAAATTTCCATCACTTTGCAAGCCAAAATGTTCAAGAGACCCATTGTAGTTATAAATTAACGTACTATTCCTTTTTCCTCCGTGAAACTTACTTCATGACATGTTCCAAATTACAGGAAATGCTAAAGGCCATATCATAATAGTTGCTGTAGGTAAATCACTACTCCCTCATTCTGAAATTGAATTATCCAATTAAACATATCACACAAAATATCAGAAACATCAATAAATCATAAATCTTATCATACTATAAAAACAGAATGAATTATCCAGTTTGTTAAAGCTATGTCATATACAATCAAAGCTGAGGACCAAATGTTAATTCACAGGAAACCCACAGTGAAATACAAAGGTTGAGAATTATTACCGCCTTGCGAAGCTTCTTGATGAGAGCCATGGGCTTCCTCTTCAAACATCACAAAACAAATATTTTCATCAGACCCAAAGAGACATAACAAATGTGTAAACAACATTTGAACGTTGAGATTAGTTTAATAAAGTATAGTAATCTGCGTTAACAAAAAAAATTGCCTTATTAATTATAGATACATAAATACGAATGTTGTTTTTCTTTTTATAATAATTTATTTTTATTTAATATTAAATTAAGAAATAATACAACCCTGCCAAGCGCAAATGACATTGTAAGCTAATTTATAGCAATTTTAGTTACAAATCATAAGCTTGCAATATCATTTGAAGTTTGAATAATAAAATTTGTGTAAATTTTTGGATTAAATAGTAAAAATCAAGAAGTAAAATTTATTGCTTAATAAAAAATATTATAAAAATTCAATAAATGTATCCTTAATTCCACCCCAAATCTGTAATTAGTGCAATTAATATACTGTAATGGCATGCAACCAACTGAAAGTCCCGATTTTGTCTTTAATCAAACCAGACGATCTTATGTACTTTTTTATTACCATCACTCGTGCGTGCATTACCTCACATTAATTATTAATTTTATATTTAACTGAGGTTTTATTTAAATTAATAATATTAAATAACTTAATTAATATTCGAAGTTGGTGAGATGGGTAATTTGGTAAATTAATAAGTGAAATGCTTTTGACTACGGCGGGGAATAAAGAGAAAAAAAATATTATTATAGTGAACAGAGGAGAAGAAGATTAACACCACAGGTGTTTGATTAAAGGTTTATGAGAAGAACTTGAATGAAGAATTGGAAAGATTATATGAACAAAAATGGTGGAAGAGAAAATATCTTCATTGAGAGAAAATTTACAGAAAATGATTCAATTGATTAACAAGAGAGAGAGTGAATCTATTTATACTAAGAGTGACATCACTAATTCTGTAAATGAGTTTTCCCGCCAAATCTAACAGAATTCCAATTCTGGCGGGAAATAATTTAGCCAAGCTTAATGCCAGCTCAGATCCTCCAACTGGCAGTGCTTAGTCAGAGAAGCTCTTCCAGCATCCTTGATGATCAGGATGATTAACATTTGACCTATCATCAAATGGTTTATAAACTGCTAGTCCAGAGTATGCTGAGGAGTGTTGGTGTACATCAGCTTCTTTGTGAAGACTGATAATGTTGCATACTCTCACATTATTAAAGCGTTGATCTTTTTGTTTCTCGAATTGCTTTCATGATAGGACTCAAATCAGCTGTCAAATTTTGATGTCCCAATTTGTGTCTAACCAACCAAATTGGGACATGTGTGCACATTTATGGAAGAAGTCACGGTATCAACTTTTGCTTTTTTTTGCATATTTCCATGGTTTGAATGGAGAAAGAAAACCAGTAATTTCTTTCTGCCTTGTTGCTTGCTTGTGTAGCAAAGCATTTCTTGGGTGCATTGACTCTTTAAGTACTTACAAATTTGATTTTAAACAATTAATTAATCCTTTTCAAATTTCAATCTAATGGATTAGAGATGAAATTAATTAAGAATTATGTTAATTTGTATTTTTAAACATAATTTAAGAGAATATCTACCGTTCATATCCAAATATATATAATAATGATATGGTCATAATTCTCATACAGGCCATGCAAGGTTACTGGTGTTATTTAATTGTGACATGTGCACAGCACATCACAATGTTAGTGTGGGTAGTTATTAAATTAATGGTATGCGTCAATTGTTGATTAAGTGTGTTAGTGAGTTAGTTGTCTTCAGTTGTTTTCAGAAGTGCTTCAAGCACTTATTTGTAGCCTATAAAAGGCAGAATCTAAATGAAGTAAGGATATTGAATATTAAAGCAAAATTGCCTCTTTCTATCTCCTGAATTTCTCATAAATTCTTCTATTGTAAATTTCTAGGATCGGAAATATACAATCTATCTTAAATTCTCTTTATGTAATTTTCCAGGATCGGAAAAATATATATCAAATAATTACACATGTAACACATCTGTCTTAAAACACACACGTTAACAAAAAGGTTGAACATGACAATCACGCTAATGATATTTCCACGAAAGACTTCAAAAGATGAAATATTATATGAATATTAATTTGTTTTTTTTCTTTTGGAGCTTCTTGAAGACTTAAAAAAGTAAAGTCTATGTAATTTTATGTGCAGGTCAACTGGTACGTACTCCACAAGTTTATGGTTAATTTCCAGTTGAGAGTATCAAAAATAGAAAAATATTAAGATAAGATAACATGCTACCTGATTGATCAATGATAAATCAGATCCCACCGGTGAATGACAATTTCAAATAAATCTGTTTAATATGTTTGTTGATCCAATGATTATGTCATATGGGATTAATAAAATGTGTTTTTCATATTATATGATATGAAGCACCAGGATATATCGAGGATTTGCGTTTCTTTTGCGCCATTTTCTAACTTTCCTTGACATGATTAGGACCATACTATGTTAATTATCCTGATATAAGTTTGTGGACCATTTAATATAGTTTCTGTTTTGTTATGACAAGATTTCCAAGTCTTTGCTATTTGATTTCCAAGTCAACTGGAGTATTCCAAAGGTTAAACGAACTGAACATATGCAGATCAGGAAAGAATAACACAAGTGATCATCAAACACTTGAGGTAGCTTTTGCTGTTTCCCAAATGGCTCTTGCCACTTATCTTGTGTTCTTCCTTATCTCTCACCAGTTACTTGTTTCCTTATCAGAACAATATCCCAATCAAAGATGCCCATCATTTCGTTGTGGACATCTCAATATTGGCTTCCCCTTCTCCAATCGAACGCATCCTGAGTGTGGGTTGTTCGTAGTAGATAACTGCAATGAACAAGAAGCTCCGAAGATTCAGTTGGTGAAAAATGAATCATTCTTTTATGTGAAGGAGATTTATCAGGATAATACGCTTAGGCTTCATGACCATCCGTTTTCAGAGTCCTTTGACAATAATCCTAGCTGTGAATCCTTCAGAAACATGACCCTCCATCATTCTCCTTTTATCTCTTTTAATATCACATCCATGCAGCGCTTGTTTAAATGCCCACATGCTCATTACAGTATACCCAAAAATTACAGTTTACTCTGCAATTTTTCTACCCACTCAGTTATCTATCACGAGGATTTCTTTCATTTCAATCTTTCTAATTATCAGAAACAGTCACATAATAGTCTACCGAGTCCTCCAGCTAAATGTTCAGTTATTCATCAGCAAGTGACTAAAACTGAGAAAAATATTGTCTTTAATAATATTTATACCAGTGGTTTTGGGTTCCTTCTTCAAGTAAATGTTATGAGGGAATGTTATGAGTGTCACTGGAGAGGAGGACGATGTCTAGATGATAGCAAGGGAAACTTTAATTGTTCAAAAGCAGAACCAGATACCAAAATTACAGAACCAGGTATCAGAACTCATGGATGGATACGCATGTTCTACTTTCTGCTTTTCATATATATTCCAAGTTGTTAGTCGTTTTATACATTTACGGAAGTTGTGTATTTTAATCCCCAACTTTAATTGTTCAGAAGCAGAAACAGGTACCAAAATTACAGGTAGGCTAATTCTGTTTTCGGAGTCCTTTGCTAAACCTAGCTGTAAATCCTTCGGAAACTTGACCCTCCCTCGTTCTCCTTTTATCTCTTTTAATATCGCATTCAATCTGCCTCTATTTAAATGCCCACAAATTTTGGTTTACTCTGCAATTATTCCACTCACTCTGTTATCTATGACAATGATTCCTTTAATTTCAATCTTTCTAATTATCACAATCAGTCACATAATATTCCACCAAGTCCTCCAGATCAATGTTCAATTATTCCTTCCCCAGTGACGACCAAGACTCAAAAACATGTTGTCTTTCATGATATGTTTACTGTGAAGTTCTATCTTCAAGTGAATGTAACGAGAGAATGCTATGAATGTCACTGGAGAGGTGGCCAATGTCAAAGTGATAGCAAGGGAAATTTTTATTTTAACATAAAGTAAGGTCCTTTATGGAAATTTATCGATTTTAATGAATTTTGATCTGAAATTTTTGTAGATAATAAGTTTAATTAAATCAACTTTTAAACAAAATTTGATAATTTTTCAAACACTTAAAACTAATTTTTTTCCCGATTTTGTTAAATATATAACATAAGAAAATGAGGTGAAAAATAGGAAAAATGAATTTCCATCACTCAATGCATGTCAAATTGTAGAAGAGAGTCTATTAGTTGTTATAACTATTCCTTTTTCTTTGCTGTGAAACTTACTTCCTGTGTTATGTTCCAAATTACAGGAAATGCTAAAGGCTATAAAACAATAGTTGCTGTAGGTAAGATAGTCACTATTCCCTTATTCTGAATTTGATCATAATTTCTGCTTTTTTAAAATCCTGTCTATGAGTCTGTTTGGTGATAGTGATAATCTTTCTAACCATTCTGAATTTTTCTACTACTATTTGCCATCTACATTGTCAGATCACTCATTTCTTTGATTGCAGCCATTGCAACCATAACAGCCACTGGAATTGCTTTATTGATAATTCTAGCATGCCGCTTCAGGAAAAGATTATCATCAGTTAATTCCATCGTCTTTAGGAAGAAGAAATGTAAGGATTATCGGAACATTGAGGCCTTCTTAAGAAACTATGGATCCCTAGCTCTTAAAAGATACAATTATTCAGATATCAAGAGAATGACCAATTCATTCAACCATAAACTAGGCCAAGGAGGCTATGGAGGAGTTTACAAAGGTAAGCTACTTGATGGCCGTAATGTAGCAGTGAAGGTCTTAAATGGTTCAAAGGGTAGTGGAGAAGACTTTATTAATGAGGTTGCTAGCATCAGTAGAACTTCCCATGTTAACATAGTCGGTCTTTTCGGCTACTGTTTTGAGAGTCGGGGAAGAGCTCTCATATATGAGTTTGTGCCTAATGGATCTCTTGAGAAGTTCATATATGAAAAATATTCCACAAATGAACAATTGAAGTGGGAGAAGTTGTACCAAATTGCACTAGGCATAGCTCGAGGATTAGAGTATTTACATCGTGGCTGTAGCACACGGATTTTGCACTTTGATATAAAGCCTCATAACATTCTCCTTGATGAAGACTTCTGTCCTAAGATCTCCGATTTTGGCCTTGCTAAAATATGCCCCAAGAAAGAGAGTATCGTATCAATGACAGGTTGTCGAGGGACTATTGGGTATATTGCTCCAGAAGTGGTTTGCAGAAATTTTGGTGAAGTCTCTCACAAGTCGGATGTTTATAGCTATGGAATGATGGTTTTAGAGATGGCTGGAGGAAGAAAGAACCTCGATGTTGGAGTTGATCGAACGAGTGAGATATATTTCCCACATTGGATCTATGATCGTCTTGAAGTAGCTGAAGAACTTGGACTGCAGGGCATTGAAAATGATGACGATAATGAATGTGCAAGGAAGATGTTAACAGTGAGCTTGTGGTGCATACAGACTAACCCTTCAAGCCGGCCAGCAATGAGCAGAGTGGTGGAAATGTTGGAAGGGAGCCTTGATTCCTTACAATTCCCACCGAAGCCTTTCTTATCTTCTCCAAGATCAGAGGCAGCAGATTCTTTACCTTCAATAGTATATTAAAGTTGTACTATATGATGCATGAAGTTTCATATTTTCCTACAAACATTTATATGTATTAGTGTTCAATTGAATTCAATGTACACTGTCAGTAACTATGATGCACTTTTCATTTCTGTTCAAATGCAACCACAATCTGGAGAATATATGGGCTGCAGTAACAACTTCAGTATTTTGTATGCTTTTGAAGTATAGTTTATCGAGTCAGACAGTCAGTCACCTCAATGTTCAAAGATTTATCAATTTCCACCGAAGAATGAAGAATTTTATAAGAACTTTGTTTCATCTTTTAACAACTCTTTTTATTTATTTCTTTGTGTGACTGACATTCATTTCTGTCTCAGGAGGATGAAGAAACATCTCCATTGTAGTTTCATGCCCGGTTAAAACACTGCATACCAAGTCAACTTAACAAGTTTATCTCATAGAAAAAGAAAAGAAAATACAGTTTTTCACTTAATTAATTTTCTAACTTTTCTCCATAGGACCCCATTAAATTAATTTTTCTAATCAAGTTTGTGGACCATTTAATAAAGTTTCTGATTTGTAATAATAAGCTGCATAATGCACTTGTTTCACTGGTTTTTCCAAGTCTTTGCTTCGAAATTTCCAAGTCTGTGCTAAAATATTGAGAAGAAACAGTAACAGAAATGATATATACTTAAAGGAAGTAATACAAAGACATCTTATAATATGTTTTCGGAAAGGATGTGCTCTATGTTTTATCACCGAAACTTCTTTTCCCGTGATATGTAATACCCCAATCCCATAAATTTACTCAAATCCATAGTCTAAACCCAAGTCAACAGCCCAAAAGTCTATCTGTGTATATCAAACCCAAAAATTGTCCAAGCTCCAGCCCAAACGTAAGTCAAAAATCAAAGCCCAATTCCAATTTGATCCAAGCAAGCCCAAACCCGAAAAGATCCAAATATCCAAATTTTGGTACCTGTAAAGTTGGGATGAGATTTATATTATAATAATAATAAGAATGGGACAAGTGGTCGTGCATGATGATGTAAGGTGGAAAGTTGGGTGAGACTGTGAGAGGTGGCAAGAGCTGGTGAAGAAGTGATCAAAGAAAGAATTAAAAAAAAATAAGAAAAGGAGATAAATAGAAATAGAAATGAGGAGCCAATGGCCACTTGCTATAATTGTTGGACCCTCTTTAGAGCCCTCCATCATCACCACCAATGTTCAAGTGCTAAGACATGTAGGAATATATGTAAATTTTCTTTGGTCCTCCTAGTGTGGATGTTGTCCCACCATTAATGTGAGTGTTATCCAACCTTTGTATGGGAGCGTTTGTCTGGGCTATGCTTGTAGTTGTGTCTTATCCTCGTGGGGTCCCAGTTGTTGTAATCGATTCCGGTTGTTGTAATCACTTCCGGTTGTTGTATTCCAATAAAAAAAATAATTGAAATGAGGAGAGAAGGGAAATTCGTGAATACAACAAAAATAGAAACCAGAGAATGAAAGAATAAGAAGAAAAAGAAAGAGAAAATAAAAAAAAGAGATAGATAGAGAGAGATAGAAGCTGAGAATGATTGAAACAGAAATATGAGAGAGAGATTGAAAGACCCAATCAGAAATATAAAGAAAAAAGAAGAAGTTGGACGAGAGAGAGATGAATTCGAGAGAAATATTGTAGAGATAAAGAGAGTTGCTAAGTGATAATAGGAAAGAAATAGAAGAAACCAGAAAGAGGGAAGAGATGACAAAACAGAGAAAGAGGCAAGAGATTAAGAGATTGAGAGTGAGAATTAAGAGAGAGATCAGAAAATAAAAAGAGGTAAACACAGAAAAAAAAGAAAGAAGGTCGAGAGAGATAAGAATGAGATAAAAGAGAAATCAAGAGAAAAGTGAGAAAGCAAGGAATTAAAGAAGAAGAAAAAAAGGGGAAGCGACAGAGAAATATATGAGATGGATTGATGATATACTGTGCAGCTGTAGAAATATCTTATAGTACACAAGAAATGCAGATAAGGCAGGTCCGTCTCTAGATATTTCGGGGCCAGATCCATTTCATGAAATTAACAAAAATCGAGGCCCCATATGTAACACCCCAAATCTGGGACCCAACGGATTGGGTTGCTACGTTAAACGGGACTTTCAAAAACCTTTATTAAAAAATATTCACAATTAGATTCATCAATAATATATCCACCAGAATCTACGTAGCACGGCTACGGATACGGGATATGGATACCGTACGATACGGGGATACAGTAGATCTTCAAAAACTAGGATACGGATACGGATACGGCAGGATACGTCAATTAAAATAATATATATTTATATTTAAATAATAATAATATATAAAAACATATTTGATAATTCATTCAAAATCAAAACATATTCATAATCCAAATAAAACATGCCACGTAACTACATAAGTTATAACAATGTAACATATTACAAGATCCAAATAAAACATGTCACATAAGTCGAACATATTATAATATCCAAATAAAACATATGTCATATAAGCCATAATATATTACAAAATGCAAATAATACATAAAAAAAATCATAAAACATATTTTAAATTCCTAATTAACTTCATTATCATCATTCATATTGTTAAAGGATCTAAATAATTCGGCATCTAACTCTGGTTCATCAAGAGAAAAGTTTGCAATCTCAAGTATCCCGGTCTTCTCCATGTCAATGGAATCAAAGCCAAAATTTCCTTATAATTTCATTTTGACCCCTAATATTTTAAAATTACAGTTTGACCCCGTTTTATACTAAAATAATTATAATATTGCCTCAAACGTATCCTCCAAGTATCTCTCAAGTATCCTCTAAGTATCCCCCAAGTATCCTCTAAGTATCCTCTAGTCAAACTTATGAAAAAATCAACGAATACCCCATTTGGCGTATTGGATACGTATCTTAGAGTATCTAGGGCGTATCGGATACGTATTCTAGAGTATCTAGGGCGTATCTGAACCGGATACGAGTTCAATACGAGTTATCTCCACCAAATGGAGTATCCGTGCTTTCTAGACCAGAATACAATACCAAAACCTGATACCATCCAATTCACTAAACTTCCAGATTCTAACTGTAATAACTACATTAAATAAATTGATTCCTTACGGTACGTATACACATGAAATTAAATCCTCCGACGGTACATATCCAACGCTATGCTAATGCAAACTCCATCCATTCTAAATCCATGAACTCAATCTGCAAAATGGTGGTGGCGATGGGTGAGCCATCAACTCGGTAAATAAATTCATACATAACATATAAAATAAATAGCCTTTGTAAAACCTATGTGTTCAAAACCTTGCTCATAAACTTTTTATAAAATATCCCAAAAATGTATTCCTTAATAAAACCAAAATTAGAATTTAATACAATTTACGTACTTAAATATCAATAAAACGGTTGAAGCAATACTTAAAATCATATTCGTAAATCATAAAGCATTTCATAAAACGATATAACAATAGCTTTAAAGTATAAATGGTAAACATATAGCTTTACAATATAACCAGTAGTCTTTTTATAAAACGGAAAGCATACAACTTCACAATATAAATGGTAGTCTTTTTATAAAATAGTAAGCATGTAGCTTTACAATATAAACAATAATCAATATATCAGTTAGCTCATGTTCCATAATATCACAATTACCCATGTGACGCGGTACAATATGTCATAGATACCTGTGTGACGCGGTACAATAACAATATGTGTGCACACAGAATCTCAACTGAGCCAATACAATAACAATAACTATGGAACAATGAGCCAAAACGGTTTTATACATTCACATATAACAAGTATTTTCATATAACAAAATAGTATAGATAACGATAGAAATCTCAGTAGAACCTTTGCAGTATAAATAACAGCAGTCCAATTGTATTCAAAATATGTAAGGAATTTAGTTCAAAGACACTTAACATAAAATACTTGTAAAAGCAATCTTACTTAAAATCTATGAAATTCTTAACAAAATACAATAGAGTACAAAATGATAAGAATGATAAAAACAGTAGTTCGATAATTTGAAACATAAATATTCCATAAATGAATTTACTCACTTTCCATATAAATGTTTGAAAACATTGATAAGTCTATATATATACATTTTGGAAAAAATAACACATCATAGATGAGTTTACTTACCTCAAACATGTGCAAAACCGCTCTAATTCTAGAAATTCAAGAGTCACTCAAACCTATCAAATATTAAATTGATTCACTGTCATAATCTCATCATAATCAGCCATTTAAATCAACATAAGCTTCACACATATAGAACTAAACTTAGAAATCTAATTTCCAGCTAATAATCACAAATGACCACCCTCTGATCTACAATTTTTAATTAATTCTATACAACTCCAAATATTACAAAATTTGACATGGATGATCTAGACATATAGCAGGAAATACTACAGCAAAATTATAAATTTAATCCATGATCATTTGAATGTAAAAATATTCTTTCTTTTCCCATTTTTCCTCAAATCTGTCCAACAGAGAATGAGATCCGACCTCTGTCCATTCCAAAAATTATAACAATATTATTACACATCTAAAAATCACGAAACTTTACAGAATGATACTAGACATATACATCTACCTTCATATAAATTCTCATAATTTTTAACAATGAATAACTAACCCAAAACGATATTTCAAAATCTAGATGGTCTAGTAAAAACAGGGGATCTCCAGAAATCTCTCTATTGGTCCGAAAATCTAATTAAAAACATGTTAAGGATCATGAACTATGAGATGAATCTCAATCAATCCTATACATGCTTATTCTCATAAATGATTCATAAAGTCAAACCAACATATCTAATAAATCCTTGACAAGAGAATACCTTACCTAGCACCAATATCTTCAAACAATTGCTTATACCAAGCTCCTATCCAGCTCTGTTTGGGGAAATAGATCTATCCATAGGAAACTTCAATTTTAATCTCCATCGTCCAGAATCAAGAACTACAAGAGTAGAACATGCTAACCAAATTTGAGCTCGATCGGAACTCGACCTCCGAAATGTCCTCAGAAGAAGTCTGGACAGTGACTCCATAAACTCCAAACACACTCTCTCTTTCTTTCTCTCTTCTTTCTTCACCAATTCACTCTACTTAAAACAATTAGGGTTCCGTTGGCAATCCAACTTAAATGGATAGGGTATATGACTAGATTTGGGCTTGGATTAACTACCTATTTAATTGGGCATGGGCCTTAACATTTAAAATAAAGATAAGCCCAAATACTAATTGATTTGAGTCCAATCCAAATCATTACATCTCTTGTCACAATTATGATCTCACCAACACTATCATTTTGGACCTCAAATCTTTTAGAAAATAAATTGAGTCCAAATCCATAATAATTAGGGCCAACTACTTAGGATAGTTTGACCCATTTTTCAGGATATTACACCATTTACCAAATACAATGTAATTCTTTACCTTCAATAAATAATTCTTCATTTATCAAATACAACGCAATCCACATAAATTAAAACAAAAAAATATTTATTGTATCTAAAAACATAAAAACAAAACATTATTTAAATTTCTATTCTTTTTGCCTTCTGATGAGCAAATTTACTAATTACATTACTATCATCAAAATTCGCTAACACTTTTTTTCGATAGATAACATAGTCAATCCACTCAACCCTTGTGTGAAGACTCTTTTAACAATCATGTTAACAAGAATTATTTAATCCTAGAGAATTTCAATAAATAACTATTGAGTTATTCATGGAAACTTTTGTAAAAAAGAATATGTCTTCAATAGTTCAATATAATCTTTATTTATTTCCATCAATTCACATGTGGGGATTATTGACTTTGGAATGAAGAATCTTACCACAATAATTATGGGCACACAACAATTATGGGCATAGGAAAAAAAAAAAAAAAAAAGCTTAAAGAAATTACAGCAAAAAAGATGAATAAAATGGCCCTATTAGAAAGCAAGAACAAAATCGTCGTAAACTAGGTTAGCAGCTAAGATGAACGATTAAATGATGTATGCTAAATTGCTAATGTGTATGTGAAAGTGCAAATATTCAGTTGGGCCTTTTTTAAAATTCAGTTAAGCTTTTTTAAATTAGAATTCAGTTGGGCTTTTTTTAAATTTAAATAAATTGGATGTCTTAGATTGGGCCCTTTTTAAAATTTTTAAAAATTGGATATTGGGGCCTCTGATTTTACAAAAGATGAAGAGGTAAATTGGGCCAATTAGGGGCCCCAGCGAACTACTAGGTTTGCTGGTCTTATGGGTCGGCCCTGCAGATAAGTGATGTTCAATCAATTAAGTTTGGAATACAGTGGCTATGATTAGATTTCCCAGTAATTTCTAAATTGGGTATCATGTATTTTAGGGTGAATCCAGAAATAAATGAATCCATACGAAATCCAGTCCCAAAAGCATATTTGAGCACAAAAGATCTGTGAGTGGATAATTTTTATTAAAAGTTATTTATTTTAGAATTATATGTTAGATAAGTATTTGGAGAATTATTAGTAGAAAATAGATTTCCAAATTATATATTTATTTAGAAAACAGATTTACAAGTGAATTGAGGTGTTTTAAGAAATGTTTAGATTTCTAGAACTCAGAAATAGATTTATTAGAGAATTAGATATTTTGAGCAAGATTTTATAAAAAGTATTACTAAAAGTATTTTGAGACAGATTTCCAGAATTCCAAATTTATTATTTATGAGAATTTTCAGAAAAGAAAAGAAAAGAATATTCATGCATGTTTTGAGAAAAAGTATTTATAAAAAGAATTATATGTATGTTCGAAAAGAGATTTCAAACACCAGATGTGTACCCGTCCCTAACAGTATCAGATTCAGATTATTGACCATTGGGGCTTATGCACATGTGTATGTCAGAGTTAGAGTCACTATACACGTGTATGACAGATGTTCAGTCAGAATCACAGTCGCTCTGCACGTGTATGACCTGATAGTAAGATCTTAGATTTGTGTTGCTTGATTCCATTGCAAAACACTATTTATTTGTAATGGTTAGTTTCTTAGGTAGTTCTTGGTGAAAAGAAGCTTCAAAAGAGAAAAGCAACTTCTCATGCAAATTTCGTCTTAGAGAGGGAAAGCGCTTACTTGGACGCTAAGGTATCAAGATATTTCTTCCTCTTGCAAGGCGTAAACACACACACACACACACACACAATTCATACATGTGTAGCCTTGCATCGTTGTGCTACATTTGGTATAACACATCCACACACCTATTGAAGTATGCACATGCATTAGTCTCATATTGACAAACATTGTAGAATTACATGTTCTAGGACTATCTCTAGGAAATAGCATACTTGTGTGAATTTGTGTTTATTTGTTTGTGTTTCTTTTATTTTGTACTTGAAAATGATCTTATATGATTCCTTATTGAGTTTCGGTCGTTTCGGTTACTCACTCTTTAGGTTTCGAATCCAAACTAGGAAGCTACGCTACTTTACGTTCTCATACGTTGAGTTGTCTTCGTCATCGTGTATCGAGTCGAATTATCAACCTTTTTGCAAAGTTTCATAGTCTTCCATGTGAGTGAGGGAGGGAGTCATGGTTCACGATCCAAAAACGGATTTTAATTCGGAGTTCAGAGGCCGGAGAACGGTCGAAGAACGAGAGATGAGCACGAAAGAGGCAATGGCCAAAGGCCATTTTGCACCATCTTCTTATGAGGGAGCGTGAAGCTCACGGGAAGGCCACCTATCTACCCCCGTAAGGCTCATGGGGTGGGTTGTGTGGTCTCTTTTGATTGGCCACTGAATCCCTCTCTTCTCCATCTCTTTTCCCTCCATTTATATTCGAAAATTATATAGAATTTCTTACAATTTTTGATTTCTTATTTTGATCATATCTCTCTCATTTCAACTATGAATCAAGTGATTCATAAGCCAAAAATGTTGGTCTTGAAGAGAGGAACAACCCCAAGCATTTTTAGAGCCAAAGGATTTCGTGATTTTTCGCAGTAAGCAGATTTCAGTCCGAGATTCATCATTTGTTGGTGAAACATCTTCTTCTTACTTTCTTTTTTGATCATCTCATTTAATCTTCCTATTTGATAGATGAAATGTGTTAATAATGATGTTACTTCACACTCTAGGTTTGTTTGATTGATTGATTATTGAGTTTTAGCTTTGTGATCTATTTTGAATATCTTTTAGCTAAACTTGATTCACATGAAATTGATTATAGATTTATTTTGTATGATGTGCTTCATGATGATTTCTAGGTTTAATTTCATGATCTAAGAACTAGGAGTTTTGAGCTTGATATTGAATATTTTAATCTTGTTCTTATTGATTAACATGCTTTGATTTATAGATAACTTTGTGATTGAGTGTTGATAGCATATTCTAGTTGTCTCTTGCATATTCATAGAGCTTGTGTGATCTACTTGTTCTATTTGATTATGTTTGCATCATTTGCATCACTTAGATCTTTTTGCCTTGCAAAAGGTTGAAGTCTCTTTCAAAGTGAGTGAAGCTTTGCTTAGAGCAAGAAGACTTGACTAAGACATGTGGTCCGGATAGTCAAGCAAGAAGTCTTAGCTAGGAGTGTGATACTCCAGATGGTTGAGCTAGGAAAGCTTGACTAGGATCTTTGTGATCCGGATAGCTAAGCAAGAAATCTTCCTAGAGACGTGAGCGTCTTGGATAGGAAGTTGATTCCTAGAGGTGTATGACATATCTTGGATAGGGAGTAGGGAAAATGATTCACTTGACCTTGAGGGTAGACTAGAAGTTGATTGCACTGAGTGTGTATCTCTTCTTATTCATAGTGAATTGCTTGCCGATAGTTGTGGTATCAACCCATGGATATTTCCTCTTAGAAGGTTTTACTACGTAAAAATACTTGTGTCACATTTCACTTTATGTTTCATTATCTTCCATATCATATATTGATTGCATCACTTGTATATTGTTTTCCGCTTGTGTTGATTAAAACAAATCATTTTGTTAGACACACAAAGTGTGCATTTTATTGTTGTATTGAGAAAAAGTATTTTGGAAGAATTTGGGCATATACCTATTCACCCCTCCTCTAGGTATATAATACACTATATTGTTTAAGAGAATTTCAATTGGTATCAGAGCGGGTGTCTAAAAATAATTAGATAGATCCATATTATAGTGTTTGTGTTTGTTTTGTGAATTGTTCATTTTTGTTATTATGGGTGAGTTGTTGCTGGAAGATGTTTCTAGTGCTAGACCTCCACTCTGAGAAATACAATGAAAGCCTACATTAGAGCCATCAATAATAAATCGTGGATGATTGTGAGTAATGTAGTAGAGGAAGAGGAGTCCTTGGATGATTGAGGATCTGCTAGCAATTACATTGCTCACGTGACTCTATATGAAGGAAGATTTGAGGGTAGTAGTGAAGACTCCTCAAGTAATGAGGAAAGTGAATACTCTTCGAGTAGTGAAGATAGTGAAATCTCCTCCAATCATGAAGAGTTTAAAGCCTCATCAAATTAAGATTATATAAGCTTCAATGACAAGATCCTTCAACAAAAGATTGAAGAGAACAACAAGTTGAAGTTGATCAATGCCAATTTAATGGTGATAATTAAAGCTCTCGTCAATGAAAAGAAGATGTTTTTGGAGAAGATGAGCAAGCAAAGTGAAGTCATCAAGAAGTATGAAAAGACCATTGAAAAGTATTTTTCAAAGGTGGAAGAAATTGCTCAAGAACTAGATGATCTAAAAAAATACTTTACTATGAAGTTGTTTGCCATGGAGGGAGAGATTAAGTAAAAAGAGAACTCTTTAGGTATCATGAAGATAAAGGAGTGTGAGCTTAAAGATGAAGTCAAAGCTCTCAAAGAGTCTATTAATGGCATGAAAATTGGAGCCATTAAGCTTGATGAAGTGATAATACTTGGAGAGCATCATGGAGATATGAGTGGCTTGGGTTATGTAGAAGAAGTTAAGAAGACTCCTACAACTAAAAACAAGTCAAGAAAGTCCAAGAAGAAGAAAGACTCAATTACTATTTCTTCCAAAGTCAAAGACAAAGACAAGAAGAGCTATGAAACTTCTCAATTGAATTCTCAACCAAAGCATGCACACCCAAAATGTAAGTTTTCTAAATTCATTCATGTTTGTCATTATTGTAATGTGGTTGGTCACATTAGGCCTAAGTGTTATGAATATGTTAGGCAATGCAAACTAGGAAATATGGAGCATGATAAAAATGTGAAAAAGTCACCTAATCATTCTCCTAAGCATGAGTTTAAGTCTAGAGCTAGACATAATATCTCTAAGTTTATCCCGATTTGTCATTTTTGCAATGTTGTTGGGCATATCAAACCTAAATGCTGCGAGTATATTAGATAATGCGAACTAAGGAATGAGATACATGATAGTGAGATGAAAAGACTTTCTTTGGTTGTTTCTAAACATGTTATGGCATTAAAGACTATGCATAATGAACATGTTAATGAAAAGAAATCAACAAGGAAAATTTTGGTTAAGAAGAATAATGTGCATACTTGTGAAATGGATAAATCATCTTTGAAAGTTTCTAAACATGATAATAGCTTTGATGCTTTGAGAAATGTGTATATTAATCATATTAATGTGAAGAAACCTACTAAGAAGTTTTGGATTGAAAAGAATGACATGCATGTTAATGATAATTATGTTAAGAAAAATGTTGAAAAAAGGTTGGTTAAGAAGAGTGTTGACCATGATCATTTGAAGAGTCTTGATGAAATATTTGTGCGTGGTAACAATGATGAGTTTAATATGAGTGATATTTTCATGAAGAAGATAGTTGATGATTTATCTTCTAAATTTCATATTACCATGCATAATGATCATGATGTTGTTAGTGTTGGTTCACCTAAGATCAATATGGTCAAAGGTGAGTGCTCTCATACTTGATTAAGTAGCACATATGAGAATATTTTTGTTCTTGTTTGATAAGAGTTTTAAGTTTGATCCTTAACTATGCTATTTGTAATATGCTAGGTCTAGTATTCAAACTTGGTGTCTCAAGTCAATACATGAACTTAATATTCTCATACTCACTATGATAGCCAAAATTTGTTGATTAACTTTAAAGAAGTTGAATTTTGAAATCTATTTGGTGAAATTTTTTGTTAAGACTTTTAGAGAAAGTCATTTTCATGTGTTTGTTTGAGTTGAAAGTGTTTGGTCTTTATTTTCTTGGGATGACACACCAACAACTTGTTGTCATGAGGACAAACAAGCCAAGAAAGCTCATAAAAAGAGTGGAGACCTTTCATTGGTGAAAAAGCTTGCTAAGGTATTCCTCTACTCTAAAAGCTTGTTTTCTATTTCATCTTTTCAACTCTATATATGCATGATATCGTTGCACATAGATATTATGCATCATTTCTTTAGAGAACTTGTTGAACATTCTATTGTTACACTAGAGCAATGCCTACTAAAAAAATCAGCTTGTAGATTTGTTCACTAAACCCTTGGACATAAAAGGTTTAAAACTCTTCGAAGATCCATTGGCATGATTTGTGTTGATTATTGTCTATGTGTGATTGTAATCAGTGGCTTGATGAACAAAACTTTATTTGAATATTAATATCTTTGAAAGCTAATCACTTGAGAAGTAATGATCTTAAACAAATAACTTTTATTGTTTCTAAATCATGCACTTGAGCTTGAAAAATCTTATTTTTGAAAAGTGCACTAATACTTCTCTTATATGTTTTAGTTTTGAGTATTTGTGGTTGAAAATATGTAGATTATGGATGCATCTAGAAACCTATTGCTTAGTACATGATAGATGACCTATGGTATATATCCATTTTGCTTCGGCATTACATAGAATTCAACGAGCACCTTCATGGAAAGGGCTACACACCTTGGTTGTGCAGCCGCCCAATGTAGGAAAGGGCTATGCCATTGTGATGAGTGAAAGCCGCCATGAGGTGTATATGTTTATGTTAGAAAAATCAAAGAAGTGTTGAAAAGAATCATTAAAAAAAAAAAAAAAAAAATCTTTGATTCTAAGCCTAAAAGAAACGAAAAATAAAAGACTTAATGGTATATAGTTGAGAATTGTGAAAAGCTCGGGTTGTCAAATAGAAACGGGTAAACGAGCCACATGCACACACACGCTCACATGTTGAAATCTATTCTCTTTAAAGCAAAATCCGGATGAATATCGGTTTGACCTAGATTGGAAATGCTTTAGTTGGATAGATGTGGACATAGTTTCATGTTGATATCACAATTACTCCTTGAATATATGTTAGAAGCATTCACACACACATATTTTGCTTATGTGCTTGATCTATTAGCAATGTGAGAATATTTTTTAGAGATAAATGAAAATCTATGATTCTCTCTTGGAATTTGAAAAGTGATGAAATATTTTATCTTATTGCTTGAATGTGTGAATGTGTGAGTCCCTTGTGAACAAATCTACTTGGTGATCATAATGTGGAGCATATGTTTAGGGGGAGCTTAGTTTATTCAACTTTGCTTTCTATTCGATTTGTTTGCTTAATATTTAGTTCTTTATCTCTTGTGTCCTTTGTCTATTCTTTGATAAAAAGGGGGAGAAAATGTATACCTCACCATATCTGATATGGGGGAGAAAGAAAATGTATACCTCACCATGTGTAGAGATATGTTCCAAATATGTGAGTTTTGTACCTATTTGTGCTTTTATGGAGACTTTGTCTTAAGGGGGAGAATTCTTGTCTTACGGGGGAGAAAAAAATTCTTGCCTAATTGTGTTAAGGATTTAAGGGAGTGCTTTATTGTGAAAAACATTCATTTGTTTGAGATAATGCATTTTTGTAAGAGATAAGGGAAGTTTCATATTTGTGTATGTTTATATGATGAAATCTCACCATTCTTTTTTGGAAGAAGATCTCTTGTTGGTTTGCTATTTTGCTCATAAGTACCTTGAAGATCAAAGAAGGGATTCTTGAATATTCAAGAAGGCTCGAAGACCTTTTTAGTCTAGGGATCTCTTTGTAATGTGAGGATGAGAGAATGCTATCAACATTAAGTTTATTGGAGTGAAAATTGTATGGTGAGGATGAGGTTTTGCCAATGGAATAGCCAAAGGGGGAGATTGTAAGATCTTAGAGTTGTGTTGGCTTGATTCCATTTCAAAACACTTTTTATTTGTAATGGTTAGTGATCGCGCTACAAATGTTCACATTTAGCGCTCCCTATTCCTATATTTTGTGTTCGTTTCCAAGCACTTTTGTGTATATAATGTGTGTTTTAACTATGTGCAGGTAAATATCCCACATAGAAGGTGTTTGTACCAAATGAGGGCAAAATAGGGCAATTATGTGTGAAGAAGACCACGGCTAGTTCGTGCCGTTGTAATGAACCTGCCGGAATGAACCTGTCGGAATGAAAAGCATGAAACTGCGGAGCACCATGGCTAGTTCAAACTTTTGGGCTGGCTAGATATGTCCTGCGGAACCAAAGTCGCCTGGGTTCCCACTAGATTGTACCTTCGGGTTGGCTAGACATGTCCCGCCGCATGAACCCACCAAGATTCTGGCTAGTTCATGTGGCTAGACATATCCCGCCACATGAACCGGCCAGACCCCTTCCGAGCTGAAATGAAGATATTTTACAAGGGCATTTCATGTCTTTTCATACCCCATTCATGCCCAAATTTGCCCAATTATATATACACCTCTTTAGCTTCTCTTTCAAGGTGTGAACCAAGTGAACCAAGTGCACCACCAACAACAACACCTAGAGCTTTTGCTCTTACACCACAAAAGAGAGAGAGCAACTCCAAGCTTCCATAGGGGATTTTTCCTCCATGGAAAGCCTTCCATGGAGAGTAAATATGCAGAGATAGGAGGGCTTGTGTGCAAGCCATAGGAGTTTCATAGAAAGGAAGAGCTTTTGGAGGCTTGTCTTCAAGGGTGATTTGTTTAATTCTCAATATCTTTGTATTTCGATTGATGTGTAACTTATGTGAGAATATTTGTAACCTACACTTATGTTAATATATATATGTATTGTTCATTTGCTTTGATTTGGTATTGATTCATTCCTTAGATGTATAGTGATTAAGCTCTTTTTGTGATATTCATGTGTATGGATGATTATGTGTTGATATGTATAAATGGATGAGATTAGGAGTAGATTAACTAAATGATTAGGAGTAGTTGTAATCAAATATCTCATTTGTTTATGTATGTTAATGTATGATTTACTATGTATGTGTTTAGAGTGATTAGAGTGATTAAGAGTTGAGATTATGCTTGGATAACCATTCCTTGCATAATCTTGACAATTAGCTTTAAGGAATGGAAATAGCTTGTGTGTGCATGACTTGCCACTTAGCTTTGGTTCATATGTTCTTGTGCTTAATGGGTCTAAACCCTAGACACAATCACTCTTCCGACTTGGAGAGTGATGATATGATTTTGGGAATTCCCTAATCAAGAGAACAAACCCTTTACTGAATTAATTGGTATTAACATGTTAAACAATCAACATAAATTGCGTATTGTGTTTGGTGAACTGATTTCCCATATGTGTTGCATATCTTGCTTATCTCCAAGCCACCTTTGTTTTCGTAGCTAGGGTGTCTTGCATTTAGGAGTAGGTTAACTTAATTAGGAGTAGATTAATTAGATAGCCAAGACACCCAGCTACATTTCTATCCTAGTTAGTTTAGAGTACAACTCACACACACACACACCACATTTCCTTTTACATGCTTTAATAAACTCTAGAGCTAGATACAGTTAACGAATTCCATCTCCCTATGGAACGAGACCCTTGCTTACTTGCTATACTAGTCCTTTGACTCGTTGCATTTGCGAGGTGATTAGAATAGAAATATCTTTTCCGACAGGTACAACGACGCCCGGTCAGTTAGTTGCTTAGGTGGTTATTGGTGAAAAAAAGCTTCAAAGGAGAAAAGTAACTTCTCATGTAAATTTCATCTTCAAGAGGAAAAGCTCTTACTTGAATGCTAAGGTATCAAGATATTTCTTCCTCTTGCAAGGTGTAAACGCGCACACACACAATTCATACATGTGTGTCTCTGCATCGTTGAGCTACATTTTGTATAACACATTCACACACCTATTGAAGTATGCACATGCATTAGTCTCATATTGACAAACATTGTAGAATTGCATGTTCTAGGACTATCTATAGGAAATAGTATACTTGTGTGACTTTGTGTTCATTTGTTTGTGTTTCTTTTGTTTTGGACTTGAACATGATCTCATATGATTCCTTATTGAGTTCTAGTCGTTTCGGTTACTCACTCTTTAGGTTTCGATTACTCACTCTTTAGGTTTCGAATCAAAACTAGGAAGCTACACTACTTTACGTTCTCATACGTAGAGTTGTCTTCGTCATTGTGTATCGAGTCGAATTCTCAACCTTTTTACAAAGTTTTGTAGTCTTCCATGTGAGTGAGGGAGTAAAGGTTCGTAATTCGAAAACAGATTTGAATTCGGAGTTCGGAGGCCAGAGAACGGTCCAAGAACGCGAGAGGAGCGCGAAGGAGGCGATGGCCAAAGGACATTTTGCACCATCTTCTTGTGAGGGAACGTAAAGCTCACAGGAAGGCCACCTCTCTGCCACTGTGAGTCTCACACGCCTCTCACGGGGTGGGTTGTGTGGTCTCTTTTGATTGGCCACTGAATCCCTCTCTTCTCCATCTCTTTTCCCTCCATTTATATTCGAAAATTATGTAGAATTCTTTACAATTTTTGATTTCTTATTTTGATCATATCTCTCTCATTTCAACTCTGAATCAAGTGATTCATAAGCCAAAAATGTTGGTCTTGAAGAAAGGAATAAACCCCAAGCATTTTTAGAGCCAAAGGATTTCGTGATTTTTCGCAGTAAGCAGATTTCAGTATGAGATTCATCATTTGTAGGTGAAACATCTTCTTCTCACTTTCTCTTTTGATCATCTCATTTAATCTTCCTATTTGATAGATGAAATGTGTTAATAATGATGTTAGTTCACACTCTAGGTTGTTTGATCGATTGATTATTGAGTTTTAGCTTTGTGATCTATTTTGAATATCTTTTAGCTAAACTTGATTCACATGAAATTGATTATAGATTTGTTTTGTATGATGTGCTTCATGATGATTTCTAGGTTTAATTTCATGATCTAAGAACTAGGAGTTTTGAGCTTGATATTGAATATTCTAATATTGTTCTTATTGATTAACATGCTTTGATTTATAGATAACTTTGTGATTGAGTGTTGATAGCATATTCTAGTTGTCTCTTGCATGTTCATAGAGCTTGTGTGATCTACTTATTCTATTTGATTGTGTTTGCATCATTTGCATCACTTAGATCTTTTTGCCTTGCAAAAGGTTGAAGTCTCTTTCAAAGTGAGTGAAGCTTTGCTTAGAGCAAGAAGACTTGACTATATGACATGTGGTCTGGATAGTCAAGCAGGAAGTCTTAGCTAGGAGTGTGATACTCCGGATGGTTGAGCTAGGAAAGCTTGACTAGGATCTTAGTGATCTAGATAGTTAAGCAAGAAATCTTCTTAGAGACGTGAGCGTCTTAGATAGGAAGTTGCTTCCTAGAGGTGTAGGACACATCTTGGATATGGAGTAGGGAAAATGATTCACTTGACCTTGAGGGTACTAGTTTGGTGTAGATTTTCATAAATATATGTATATTACTGATTACGATCAGTAGAGAAAAGATTTCAGATTATCATAAAAGCTTTCAGATTATTAGACCTTAAAAATCAGATATTTATATTTGATAAAATCAGAAAATGTTTTTATTATATTATATAATATTTATAGAAAAATATGTTTTAAAGAAATGACCTTGAATTGATTTCTCAGCTTGTTTTACAGAAAAGCTTTCAGATATATTTCAGGAAGAGATGCAAAATTTAGAAGGAGATATAGAAATGTGAGTTCCATTCTAGTCTGCATCAACCATTTAATAAAGTTACTGATTTGTAATAATAAGCTGCATAATTGATGCGGATAGGATTGCGGACTCGTATTTGGGTCGTTTGGTGCACCCAAAACGAGCCCAGCTAGCAGGCTTCTAGTGGATGGCACATTTGATTTCAAAGTCCTTGTTTGTTTAGAATTTGTTTTCCTTTTTAGTCAGGATTTAATTTCAATTTAGTTTTAGTTCTTTTAGAAGTTGTTTCCTTGTGGAAGTCAACTTATTGTTTTTCTATTTATTTTGTATACTTTTAGTTTTGCTTATTGATTTTTGATGAATAATATTCTTTGAGTTTTACTCAATTTGTTTTCCTTTCTCCTGGTATTCAATAGAATCAACAGGTTTTAGAAGCACAGGTTGTTCATATCAATGAGATTGTCTTTCTCAAGCTTTCGTCTCATCAATAATGCACTTGTTTCATTGGTTTTTCCAAGTCTTTGCTTTGAAATTTCCAAGTCAACTAGTGAACTAAAATACTGACAAGAAACATTAACATAAATGATATATAATCAAAGGAAGTAATACAAAGACATATTAATTGTGTTGTAATTGTTTCTCTTGTGGTCTCACAATGGCTCATGCTACTTCTCTTATATTCTTCTTTATCTCTCATCTTTTATTTGTGATGTAGGACAATTGGCTTTAGAGTTTGAAGAAGAGATGGACAGGAAATTGTCCAAAAGAGGTGCTCCAAAGAAATGGGCATAACTTTTGACTCGGTTGTCAGATTTTCTATTATAATATGTTTTCGGAAAGGGTTTTCAGAGATCTATAGCATGGCAACCCCGATTCCTTGGTTGACGTCATTTGCATCCTTATCGGAGCAGTTTAAGTTAGGCTTTCGGGCAACCAAAGATTTTGTGTTTTTTCTTATTTTTCCATTTTTAGTTGTTTTTGTTTAGTTTGAGGATATTTTAGTCTTTTTGCTTATTTTAGGGTTTCAAGAGGCTATTTAAGGCTCTTTGTTATTAGTTTCAGAATTATTCAATAATATTATCAATTTTCGGTTTACATACATTCGTTCTTTACTAGTGGATTCCAGTTTTGTTACTTTAGGGATTACGCTAGTAAACCCTAGAACTTCCGTTCTGCATCAATTTGTTTCCCTTGCTCAGGTAGACAATTTATTCAACCGCCCATCCTTTCCTTGTGGAAGGCTTGGCTATGTCGGCTTCCCCTTCTCCAACCGAACTCATCCCGAGTGTGGGTTGTGCACAATAGATAATTGCAATGAACTAAATCAGAAACTTGGCTTTGTTGAAAATAGTCAGAATAGAAGAAGCATTATCAATTAAGAAGTCTGTAAAGATAAAGAGGTTGTCAGACTAGGATCAATTAATAGATTGCTTATGTTGATGAGCTCATGCTAGGAATTTGCTATATTGATCATCTCCATGAATTAAGTGGGTTGTGTTTCTTCTATTGTTCATGTAATAGAAGTAGTAATGCAAGCCAAAATTGATTCAGTCTCTTATAGTGCTTAAATAGTACTATGGTTTGGCCATTTCTTATCGGTTTAAGTTTTTGGGTCTGATGGTTACTAACACATTCTTTCTTTAATGTTATGTTTTGTATTGCAGGAGTTACTAAAGGCCTTAGCAATAAAGGTGCAGTAGGTAAGATTTTATAACTTGGTATATTTTTCGGTGGCAGTGATGATGTTATACCATTTGCCATCTTTATGGTCTGATGAAGACTCTTTTCTTTGATTGCAGCAATATCAGCTTCTAGAATTGGCATATTGATCATAGTTCTAGCCTTATGCTTCCGGAAATAATTATCGTTGAATAACTCCATGGTCTTCTGGAAGAAAAAAACTAAATATCAGAATATTGAGACCTTTTTAAGGAACTATGGATCCATAGCTCTAAAAGGTTTAGTTATTCACAGATAAAGAAAATGACCACTTCGTTCAAGCAGAAACTAGGCCAAGGAGGGTATGGAGGAGTTTACAAAGGTAAGCTACTTGATGGTCGTAATGTGGCACTGAAGGTATTAAATGATTCGAAAGGTAATGGTGAAGAATTTATCAATGAGGTTGCTAGCATTAGTAGGACTTCTGATGTTAACATAGTCAGTCTTTTCAGGTTGTGCTTCGAGGGTCGCAAAAGAGCTCTCATCTATGAATTTGTGCCTAAATGGATCTCTTGAGAAGTTCATATATGAAAAAAAAATCCAACAGATAAGCAATTGAAGTGGGAAAAGTTGTACCAAATTGCACTAGGAATAGCTCAAGGATTAGAGTACTTACATCGTGGTTGTAGTACTCGGATTCTGCATTTTGAGATAAAACCTCATAACATTCTCCCAGATGAAATTTTTTGTCCAAAGATATCTGATTTTGGCCTTGCTAAAATTTGCCCTAGGAGAGAGAGTATCGTATCAATGACCGGTGCACGAGGGACTGTTGACTATATTGCTCCTGAAGTATTCTCTATACATTTTGGAGAAGTCTCTCATAAATCAGATGTTTATAGCTATGGAATGATAGTTCTAGAAATGGCCGGAGGAAGAAAAAACCTTGATGTTGGAGTTGATCAAACGAGTGAAATATATTTTCCTTACTAGATTTATGAGCGTCTTGAAGTAGATGAGGAACTTGGACTGCAAGGCATTGAAAATGAAGAGGATAATGAATGTGCAAAGAAGATGTTAATAGTGAGGTTGTGGTGCATTCAGACAAATCCCTCAAGCCGGCCAGCAATGATAGAGTGGTGGAAATGTTGGAAGGAAGCCTTGATTCGTTGCAATTCCCACCGAAGCCATTCTTATCTTCTCCAAGACCAGAGGCAGCAGATTCTTTACCTTCACTAGTATGCTAAAGTTGTACTCAATGATGCATGAAATTGCATATATATTTTCCCATTAACAGTTAAATGTATTAGTGTGTTCAATTGAATTCAATGTAAACTGTCGATAACTATGATGCAATTTTCATTTCTCTTAAGATTCATAGGCATATGTTTTTTAGGAGATATTCAAGCTTGTTAATATTATTTTTCCCGTATAAAACAATGCATACCAAGTCAAACAATGCTTTTGAATGTTCAAATCAGTTTCTAATTTTTTTTCCACAGAACCCCAGTATATACTAATCAAGTTTTTACCATTTTTTTTCAAAGTCTTTGCCAGTTGATTTCCAACTTCCAAGTCAACTTGGCGTGTTCAAAAGGTTAGCTAGACAACAAAAAAAATGATACACATATAAAAGAAGTAAATAACACAAAAAGATTTCTTAGTAGTAATTTGTGAATGGCTCATTCCATTTGTCTTCTATCCTCCATTATCTCTTGTCTCTTACTTTCTTCCTGGGCTGAAGAAGGAACATGATTCAATAAAAAATGCTCATCTTTCGGTTATCGATCGGCTTTACTTTTTCAATTCAAGTATTCCACAAATCCTGAGTGTGGTTTGTTCATAGTAGATAACTGAAATGAAGATTTTCAGAAGATTCAGCTGTGGAAGGATGGTCCTGGTTATTAACAATTAAACTTTGGCAGAGGGTATTTTTTATTTTGTCCCTGAATTCAATTTGATTCAACTTAAGGTTTGTGATCGTCAATAGTTGTCAATATGAAATGGATGACTCTTCTCGCAAGATCAAATTCGTTCTTAATTTATTTGCAAAATAGGACCAATTATCTCTAAAAATTTTAACTCTGTACATGGAAAAACAATAGCATAAGAACAAACTAACAGCTTGGAATAAATTTTATTTAATAGTTTATAATCAAGATTAACATTAACAAACATATTTATTTTCTAGGATTTGATTCCATTTAGATTTATCACAGGATGTTGGATCTGAAATAAAAGTACAAAATGATTAGTTATAAGTTCCAAACAATAAAGACAAAAAGAGCAAAAAATAATAATAATTCTAATTTAGTTTAAGTAGACATTCCAGATTGAATAATATTAGACTACTTTTGTGACATTAGCTGACAGAAGAATTATATAAAATCCACCTATTTATTGTACGTATTTTATGCTCATAAACAAGTTTATACTTCTAAGATCTATTAATAATTAATATCTATTAAGAAAATAAGTGTGAAAAAACTACACTTATGAATCTTCAAGCATGAAGCTTGACTCTATTTATTAAAAAAAAATATATATCTTCAAGCATAAAGGAAACGTCACCAAAACTAATAAACAAATTAAGCACCCAAATAATAGAAAGGCATACACAGGCAGAGTCAAATTCATGAAGTAAAATGATCATTATACACAAAAATAAAAAAAATTAGTAATAATTAAAAAAAAAAATAGATGGCGAAAGTGAAAAGGATTTAAAATTTAGTAATAAATTTTTAAAAGGGGTGAATACACTGAGACCTATAAAGTTTGATATAATTACATCTAAAAAGCAAGTATACATTTAATTACTCATATCATCACTACTCTTAAAAAAACAAACACCCCATAAAATTAAATGGATTTTCTTCCATCGTGAGGACCCAAAATGTTTAATCCGATCTTCCTTAATTGGTTGTATGATGAGGAAGATTCGATGCCAGCATATCACAAAACTTCATACTATCTCTTTGTTTTGATCATCAATGGCCTTCCAATCATCAAATCCACTTGAATGCAAAAATCCTACCGGTTTAGAATACATCTTCATCTCTAGATATATGCTTTTTTTTTTTTTTTTAAATTATGAATTCAAGAATACATCCTAAGCTGGCTTCCTCCAGATCGGAAAAAGATGCTTAGACGACCGTTTCTAATAGCATTGCTCTTCAAAATAAATCTTACCGATCGAACTAACTAGCAAACATTCGTTGCATTATTGAATGCATCCATACGCTCTTCCTCTCAAAATGTAATTAACACACCTTCTTTTTTTTTTTTCAGGCATGGGAGCCCCGTTGAATTGATTTATGGGTCCTCCTCCGGCGCCAAATTTGAGTTGGAGAAGAAAGGCTCCCATAGTCATAATTGTGATGACTTGTTTATTATTGGAAAAATCGTCTAGGAATCTTTTTGTGTGTTTTGACCCCCCCACTTTGGAGACAAATAATTAAAGTCATCTCATAAACTGTATGCGGCTTTCTAGACATTCATTCTTGATTAATTAATATGCCTATTGCCCTGCTTTACATGAAACTTACCAAACCTCCCACTCCCATTATTAATTCATATGACTCTTGCATTGAGAAAATCTTCGCTGTATTGAGTACCGTTTGATTGGTGTATCCATCCCTCCACTATAGATTTGACATGTATCAATATCTATTCTAATAGACATTACAATAATCATTGGGAGGAACGTGAGAAGGAAATAGGAGAGAGAAATTTATGGATATACTACGTGTCAAATCTTAAGTGGACGGCAGTGAAGATTTTCTGTACAACATTTTGGATCAATAAAATTGCAAGATTCTGGATTTTAATTTATTTTAAATTTACCTTATTGTATATATTTGGATTTGAACGGTAGATATTCTCTTAACTTATGTTTAAAAATACAAATTAACATAATTCTTAATTAATTTCATCTCTCATCCATTAGATTGAAATTCGAAAAGGATTAATTCATTGTTTAAAATCAAATTTGTAAGTACTTAACAAGAAATGCTTTGCTACACAAGCAAGCAACAAGGCAGAAAGAAATTACTGGTTTTCTTTCTCCATTCAAACCATGGAAATAAGCAAAAAAAAGCAAAAGTTGATATCGTGAAAGCACTTCCAGAAACAAAAAGATCAACGCTTTAATAATAATATATTTTTTTTCTCTTTATTCCCTGCCGTAGCCAAAAGCGTTTCACTTATTAATTTACCAAAATGCCCTCTCACCAACTTCTAATATTAATTAAGTTATTTAATAATATTAATTTAAATAAAACCTCGATTAAATATATAATTAATAATTAATGTGAGGGAATGCACGCGAGTGGTGGTAATAAAAAAAGGGTATTATTCATTTAGTATCTATGTTCTTTTGAAATATCTATTTTTTACTCACTTTTTCATTTTTCACTGGATTGGTCCTTTTGTTTTCAAAAACCACTCAGTTTCATCCTTCCGTCAGTCAACCGTTAGTCAAATTAAACTGTTCTAAAGGTATTTTTATCTTTAAACATTGATATGCCATATGTCAACACACAAATAAATTGAAATATATATATAATAAAAAATAAATTTATATATAAATAAAAATTAAAAAATTATAAACAAAAAACAATTAAAAATTTATAAAAAGAAGAAGAAAAATTAACAAAATAAAAATAAAATCTCTTCTTCTTCAATTCTTCTTCAATTGAGCAACATAGCAAATCCCCTACTCCATTTCTTCTTCAATTCAAGAATCCAAAATCAAGGAACAATGGGGTTTGGCCGAGGAAGAGGAAGGTTTGTTGGAGTCACCACGGCGGTGGCGGTAGAAGTGGTTGTGGGTGTCAAGGGCTTCTAACGCGTGCTTCCAGCAAGTGAGTTTCGGTGAGTGGGAGCTGGGTGGTCGTGCTCCGTCGTGTAAGTGACTATAAACATACCCGGGTCGGATTTGTTTTACGGGCCAAACATGTTAGGATTATGCTCAATAGCAAGAGTGTAATGTTGTAATTAACAATCTTTTTCATATTAATAAAGTGATTTCTGGTTTAACAAATCGTATAGCATTTATAGTTTATATTATAATTGTCAAAGTAAATAATCATAAGGTCTAAAGACTATGGGAAAAGAAGAATTATTCGTACATCTAGATATGTATGTGGTAGACACAATTCTTTAGTTAGTCTTGAATAATGTTCACAACTTAAGTTAAAGGTTGGGCACCTTTATCTTGTTAAAGTTGTAGAATTCTTTTGCTAGCATTTGAGTGGGATCAAATGAGATATGATGAGTCTAAAATCATCGGAGTGTCTTCGAGCAAAAGGATCTAGTGCACTGGGTGCATTGAACTGGATCACAATGAAAAGCTTTATCTAGAACCGTCAGTAGATAATAGTCTTTTCATTATCAGGACAATCGGAGAGTCTATCTTAATCCTGAGATAAATTATGGACTTATGGTTGCTAGTGATATCATTTGAGTTATCAATGAGTACGATTATATCGCATAGTCTATCCTCGATAGTTTGGTGATATTCATTTGTTAATCGATAGAGGACTTCATTTATAAATATGGACATCGTGGCTCCATTTAATAAAATGAGAGTATAATATTATCATATGGATGTTTTGAGGTAATTGGATATTAAATCTCAACGTTGAGTTTTCGATAGTGTCTATTGAAAACATGGCTTCTGGACAAGTCAAAATATCCAAGTTCAAAACGTGGTCATATGAGTAAATATGGTAACTTGGAGAGTTATAGGCGGTCTATGAACTCTTGGCGATTACTGATATTAATCACGAGGATACACTATCTCCAATATGATTGTCTAGGGTATGAATGAGGAGCATCTTCCTTTTCTATCTTTATTTAAGAGTTCAATTTTAGCTCTTTAGTGGAATGAGTTAAAATTAATGGATCGGACCTAAGTGAATCATTTGTTGATTGTGATTAGGTTATGTCTATTGAAGCTTAAATTTAGATGGCCCGCCAAGATCCCCAATCCACACGGACTTGCATGGATCACTTGATATATTCTACCGGACCAATTTAAGGGTCCATCTAGAATTGCATTTAATATATTAAGAATATAATTTGCACATTATTTAAGTAATGGGCTGCTCAATTATATTAATATATTAATGAAAGATATGTGGGCTTGTTTCTTTTAGTAAGAATGGGTCTGGTTCACATGTGGGCTTTTTATTTAAAGTCCAATGGATTAAATGAAATAGGAAAAATAATATTAGGCCCAATCTTATATAAGTGGGGCGGCTAGGTTAATGTTTTAACCTAAAAATATTATTTTGTTTCATTTGTTTTAATTAAATAAGAATTAATTAATTTATTGATTAATTGTTTAATTAAAGAAACAAATCTTTCCTAAGAGTAAAAGACTTGTTTGATAAGTAAATAAATAAATTAGTTTTATTTATTTAATCAAATAAGGAGTCTTTTTATTTAGTCAAAATAAAAGAATAAAAATAAAAGAGTTGGATTAGGGTTTGAAGTCTTAAAAGACATGTGGTTTTTGGGTGCAATACAACTCCTCTTTTGTAGAGGAAAATTGCGGCAACCCTAGGCAAACACACATAGAGAATTCGGCCACCCTATAAGGAAAGAAGGAAGAAATTTTGGCCACCTATATAAGTACACTTATAGATTTCGGCCACCACAATGAATGGTGCTTGAGTTTTTATTTCTTTCTTCTTCTTCTTAATTCCAAGAGAGTTTTTATTCTAGAAAGACAAAAAGGAGTGTGAAATTATTCTTTGATAGTATACAATTGCTTAATCATCAATAAGCTTGTGTATACGATATCGATCTAGGTTCACGCGAGTTTCGATCATAAGATTGAGAACTCAAAAGTGACCGGAATAATTTTGACATTCTTTTGATTGTTTTGTGACTAACAAAGAAAAGAAAGTTTTTGTTTGGTCCATTCACAGGTTTGCAATTCAAAGGAAAGGGAGACCATACTCCTAGGTGATCCACGTTCGTGCTCGGATTGAAGGTCTTGCGGATTACCATCGACGTAAGTCAATCGGATCACGCGACAAAAGGTAATTTACTTTTGTTAATATATATGCATGTTTATTGATTAAAAGGGTTTAAGGTTCATAAAGGAAAAATTTTAAAAGTCACTAAATCGTTTTTAGTATCGCTTCCGCTGCGTTTACCACTCTTGTTATTATTTTTTCCCTACAATTGGTATCAGAGCCTAGGTTGAACCCTTTTAATTAATTAACGTATATATACGTGGATCTATTTCTTTTTATTGTGATTATGCATGTTTAGAAAGAGATGGCACTCTAGGTATTCAAATATATAATTACATGTGATGTATGGATTTATATATGTTTTATGTGGTTTGTTATTGCTCGATTTTGGCCCTAGATTTTCAATGTAATTTTTGTTTCGGAGTTGTAACAAGAAGGGTGGTCTATTATCGCCATAATTCCTTCTTGGTAGTTGTTAGGTTTTTTTTTTTTTTAATATGTGCAGTATTTTTTTAGGTTTACTGCTGCAGTTTTTTTTTTGTTGTTTATGTGCAGTTTTTATTTTGTAAAAATACTGCGGTGAATAAAAAAAAAAAAAAAAATTAATACTGCAGTATTTATTATATATATACTGCCGTAATATGTTTAGGTCTTGAAGATTCGAAGACACGAAGCAAAACGAAGCAACCGGAACCATGAACGAGCACCGTGCGCACCCTAGGAGTGGATTGGGCTGCGCATGGCAAGCCCAAGCTTGGTGGGCTGCGCACGGCAGCCCTGAAGTCCTCGTGCGCAGCCCCTTTGTGGGGTTGTGGGTCGTGCACGCCCATGGGGTTTGGGCCGAAGGATGAGCGTATGGTTGATGGGCCACCTGAAGATCTTGTATTCCTGACAATTGTAATTTAATTGTTTTTCTAGGATGGGCCAAAATTGATGCTATTTAATTTATGCTTAAATATTACAATATTTGTTATTGTATAATAACATGACATATAGAATAGGAGTGCCACGCATATATCTCTTTTGGTATGAACATGCATTGAATGATTTAGGTATCTAAATTGACATCTAGATAACTCGGTAAATCATTCTATGGGATTTAATCACACGCCTTAAATAATTGAGTGGGAAAAGGTGTTTTTGTAACAACTATGGCCTCCAAGGTTAGTTGAGCTTTATTATTTATTGGTAATCCCCCCAAGGGGCGTCCATGAATGGAATTTAGCAACATACTTCCTTACAAGGATAGACTAGACAATGGACTCAAACGAGATCTACTCCCCAAGGAGGGATTTTCGTGAGAGAAAATTGAGGGTCGATATCTTGGTAACACACTCAATGTAATTTTATTGATATCCTCCCAAGAGTTCTTGTCAGTAAAATTGCAAGGCTAAAATTGAAAACGCTGGTTGTTATGTTAACAATTAGGTGGGACCTAGTCTAACTAGTAAATGGTGCGAACTCCCAAAGGAGGCGTAACATTTATGGGTGTTAGATCACCATTGAATTTTATGATTGAGTTATTTATTTAATTCAAGATAAATATTTAAAAGTGCTTTATCATGATTATTTACTTATATATGTTTTGTTTTAATTCAGAAATCATGACCCCATCACTTATGAACATCCTGAAAGATAACACTTTAATTGGAGATAATTATGTCACATGGAACAGGAAAATTGGGTTATTGCTGCAAAGTGAAAAACATAAGTTTGTTCTAACTACTCCTAAACCACCTACTCCTAATAATGAATCTAGCATAATGTATAGAGATGAGTATGAGCAGTGGAAGACTTCAGATGATATGGCAAAATGTTACATTATGGCCACTATCTCCGACCTGTTGCAACAGCAGCATGAAGGAATGGAGTCCGCTGCTGATATAATGATGTCTCTAGAGGAGATGTTTGCTATGAAGTCTAGGACGACTAAGAGAGAGGCAGTGACTGCTTTTATGAATCTTAGGATGAAACCTGGACAGGCTGTGAAAGATCACATGATGAAAGTCATAGCACATCTCAACATTGCTGAACTGCATGGCGCTGAGATAGATGGTGAGACAAAGATTGATATGGTTGTCAATTCAATGTCAGATTCCTTTGATCAGTTCAAATTGGACTACACTTTGAACAAAAAGGAATACACCTTACAAGGCCTGATGCAAGATGTTCAAAGTGCTGAAAAGATCCTTGTGAAAAGCAAAGGTCAAGAGATTCATATGGTTGGTAAAGTTGCTACAGTTAAGGCCCGTCAAAAGGTCAAGAAACAACAGAAGAAAAAGCAACTTGGGCCTATCAAGAAGGAGACCAAGAAAGTAACCAAGATCAAAGGGAAATGCTTCCTTTGTGGTGAAAAGGGACATTGGAAGAGAGATTGCCCAAAGTCCCAGAACAAGAAGGAAGAAGGTAATTTGAATTATCTTGAAACATGTTTTTTGGCTGATTCTACAGATTCTTGGATCATAGACTCAGGAGCCACTAATCATGTTTGTAATTCCTTGCAGGGGTTTCAAGAAAGGAGAAAGCTGAGTAAGAATGAAATCAATTTGCGCTGGGTAACGGAACGTTAGTGTCTGCAAGTGCAGTGGGAGATATTAGAGTTTATTTGGATTCTAGAAGGCATTTAGATTTAATAGACATTTATTATGTACCTCAATTCAAGAGGAATTTAATTTCAGTTTCTTGTTTGAATAAATTTGGATATTCGGTTACTTTTAATAAAGTTTTTATTATTAGTAAGAATGACAAAATTATTTGCAAAGGTACATTGGAAAACGGTCTATACTTTTTGCATAGAAATATCTCTCACTCGTTAGACACAGAAATAACGGAACTTAATCATAAAAGAGTAAAATTATCAACAGATGAAACCTACCTTTGGCATTTACGCTTAGGACATATTAACCTTAACAGGATTAAAAGATTGGTATGTGACGGACCTTTGAGTGACTTAAAGGTTGATGATCTACCAACTTATGAATCTTGTTTGGAAGGTAAAATGACCAAAAGGACGTTCTCTGCCAAAGGTGCAAGAGCCACTGAATGTTTAGGATTGATACACACTGATGTATGTGGACCTATGAGCATTCAAGCTAGAGGTGGATATGAGTACTTCATCACCTTCACGGATGATTACTCGAGATTTGGTTATGTGTATCTCATGAGACATAAGTCGGATGCTTTTGACATGTTCAAAGCATTCAAAGCTAAAGTTGAAAATCAGCTTGAGAAACACATAAAAATCTTGAGATCTGATCGTGGTGGAGAATATCTATCTGGTGAGTTTCAGCAATATCTTATTGATAATGGGATAGTTTCTCAGTTTTCTGCACCAGGTACACCTCAACAAAATGGGGTAGCAAAAAGGAGAAATAGAACTCTTTTGGATATGGTTAGGTCTATGTTGAGTTATTCAACGCTTCCTATTTCTTTTTGGGGATATGCTTTACAAACTGCTATATACATTCTAAACGATGTACCATCTAAGTCTGTTCCTAAAACACCGCATGAGTTGTGGACTGGGCGCAAGCCTAGTTTACAACACTTAAGGATATTTGGTTGTCCTGCGCATGTGTTAAAAGGAAAGACAGAAAAGATAGAGTCCCGTTCAGAAACATGTATATTTGTAGGGTATCCAAAAGAAACTAAAGGATATTATTTCTATAGTCCTTCAGATCTTAAAGTATTTGTTTCGACAAATGCTAAATTTCTGGAAAAGGACTATATGAATGATTTTGTGCCTAGAAGTAGAATTGTCCTGAATGAGATGTCAGGAGATACAATTCCACGAGAGGTTACACAACCTAACCCAATTGTAAGTTCCGATCCAACACAAGATCAACAACCTACCATTCCTCGTCGTAGTGGGAGGGTTAGAACACAACCCGAAAGATACATCGGTCTGGGAGAATCAGTGGAGAATCTCCCGGACGACGATGATCCCTATACGTACAAGGAAGCTATGGAGGATGTTGATAGTCGCCATTGGCAAAAGGCAATGCAATCCGAGATTGAATCTATGTTCGATAACAAAGTCTGGTCCCTTGTAGACTTGCCTAAAGGGATAAAACCCATTGGGTCCAAGTGGGTATACAAAAGGAAAAGAGGTATGGATGGAAAGGTGGAAACCTTTAAAGCTAGATTGGTAGCTAAAGGGTATACACAGAAAGAAGGTATCGATTACGAGGAAACCTTCTCTCCTGTGGCCATGCTTAAATCCATTAGGATACTCTTATCCATTGCAGCATCTTTAGATCTAGAGATTTGGTAAATGGACGTCAAGACAGCTTTCCTAAATGGAAGTCTTGACAAAAGCATCTACATGATGCAACCAGAGGGATTCATTGAAAAGGGCCAAGTGGATAAGGAATGCAAGTTGCAGAAATCCATATATGGATTAAAGCAAGCATCCAGATCCTGGAACATAAGATTTGATCAAGCTGTCAAAGGTTTTGGATTTATTCAGAATCCTGACGAACCTTGTGTATACAAAAGGATTAAAGGCGACAAGTTGGTTTTCCTGATTCTTTATGTTGATGATATACTACTCATTGGAAACGATGTAGGTATATTGACATCAGTAAAAGAATGGTTAGCAAAACAATTTGATATGAAGGACTTAGGAGAAGCAAGTTTTATTCTAGGTATCCAGGTAATAAGGGATAGAAAGAATAGAACGATTGCATTATCCCAAGCTTCATACATAGACAAAATCTTGTCTAGGTTTTCCATGCAGGATTCCAAGAAAGGTATGTTACCTTTCAGACATGGAATCAAGCTTTCTAAGAAACAAGTTCCTAAGAATGAGCATGAAGAGCAATTCATGAGTAGAGTTCCATATGCCTCGGCAGTTGGAAGTCTCATGTATGCAATGCTCTGTACTAGACCAGATATTTGTTTTGCTGTTGGCATAGTTAGCAGGTTTCAATCGAAACCTGGTCCTGATCACTGGACGGCAGTCAAGCATATTTTCAAGTATCTCAAGAGAACGAGAGATAATATGCTTGTATACTCTGGAGGGGATTTGGTTCCCGTTGGGTATACAGATTCTGATTTCCAATCAGATTCTGACTCTAGAAAATCCACATCAGGGGCTGTGTTTACTATTGGAGGAGGAGCAGTTATATGGAGGAGTATCAAGCAATCTTGTATTGCTAATTCCACCATGGAAGCTGAGTATGTTGCTGCATGCGAAGCTGCCAAAGAGACTGTTTGGCTCCGCCAATTCTTGATTGACTTAGAAGTGGTTCCTAGTGCGAATAAGCAGATCACTATCTACTGTGACAACAGTGGAGCAGTGGCTAATTCGAAAGAACCAAGAAGTCACAAGAGAGGTAAACACATTGAAAGAAAGTATCATCTTTTAAGGGAGATTGTTCAAAGAGGTGACGTGACGATTACCAAAATCGCATCAGCAGAAAATCTAGCGGATCCCTTCACAAAGGCTCTACCTCAGAAGAGTTTCGATGGGCATCTAGAGAATATGGGCTTGAGAGATATGACACATTTGCTATAGCGCAAGTGGGAGATTGTTAGGATTATGCTCAATAGCAAGAGTGTAATGTTGTAATTAACAATCTTTTTCATATTAATAAAGTGATTTCTGGTTTAACAAATCATATAGCATTTATAGTTTATATTATAATTGTCAAAGTAAATAATCATAAGGTCTAAAGACTATAGGAAAAGAAGAATTGTTCGTACATCTAGATATGTATGTGGTAGACACAATTCTTTAGTTAGTCTTGAATAATGTTCACAACTTAAGTTAAAGGTTGGGCACCTTTATCTTGTTAAAGTTGTAGAATTCTTTTGCTAGCATTTGAGTGGGATCAAATGAGATATGATGAGTCTAAAATCATCGGAGTGTCTTCGAGCAAAAGGATCTAGTGCACTGGGTGCATTGAACTGGATCACAATGAAAAGCTTTATCTAGAACCGTCAGTAGATAATAGTCTTTTCATTATCAGGACAATCGGAGAGTCTATCTTAATCCTGAGATAAATGATGGACTTATGGTTGCAAGTGATATCATTTGAGTTATCAATGAGTACGATTATATCGCATAGTCTATCCTCGATAGTTTGGTGATATTCATTTGTTAATCGATAGAGGACTTCATTTATAGATATGGACATCGTGGCTCCATTTAATAAAATGAGAGTATAATATTATCATATGGATGTTTTGAGGTAATTGGATATTAAATCTCAACGTTGAGTTTTCGATAGTGTCTATTGAAAACATGGCTTCTGGACAAGTCAAAATATCCAAGTTCAAAACGTGGTCATATGAGTAAATATGGTAACTTGGAGAGTTATAGGCGGTCTATGAACTCTTGACGATTACTGATATTAATCACGAGGATACACTATCTCCAATATGATTGTCTAGGGTATGAATGAGGAGCATCTTCCTTTTCTATCTTTATTTAAGAGTTCAATTTTAGCTCTTTAGTGGAATGAGTTAAAATTAATGGATCGGACCTAAGTGAATCATTTGTTGATTGTGATTAGGTTATGTCTATTGAAGCTTAAATTTAGATGGCCCGCCAAGATCCCCAATCCACACGGACTTGCATGGATCACTTGATATATTCTACCGGACCAATTTAAGGGTCCATCTAGAATTGCATTTAATATATTAAGAATATAATTTGCACATTATTTAAGTAATGGGCTGCTCAATTATATTAATATATTAATGAAAGATATGTGGGCTTGTTTCTTTTAGTAAGAATGGGTCTGGTTCACATGTGGGCTTTTTATTTAAAGTCCAATGGATTAAATGAAATAGGAAAATAATATTAGGCCCAATCTTATATAAGTGGGGCGGCTAGGTTAATGTTTTAACCTAAAAATATTATTTTGTTTCATTTGTTTTAATTAAATAAGAATTAATTAATTTATTGATTAATTGTTTAATTAAAGAAACAAATCTTTCCTAAGAGTAAAAGACTTGTTTGATAAGTAAATAAATAAATTAGTTTTATTTATTTAATCAAATAAGGAGTCTTTTTATTTAGTCAAAATAAAAGAATAAAAATAAAAGAGTTGGATTAGGGTTTGAAGTCTTAAAAGACATGTGGTTTTTGGGTGCAATACAACTCCTCTTTTGTAGAGGAAAATTGCGGCAACCCTAGGCAAACACACATAGAGAATTCGGCCACCCTATAAGGAAAGAAGGAAGAAATTTTGGCCACCTATATAAGTACACTTATAGATTTCGGCCACCACAATGAATGGTGCTTGAGTTTTTATTTCTTTCTTCTTCTTCTTAATTCCAAGAGAGTTTTTATTCTAGAAAGACAAAAAGGAGTGTGAAATTATTCTTTGATAGTATACAATTGCTTAATCATCAATAAGCTTGTGTATACGATATCGATCTAGGTTCACGCGAGTTTCGATCATAAGATTGAGAACTCAAAAGTGACCGGAATAATTTTGACATTCTTTTGATTGTTTTGTGACTAACAAAGAAAAGAAAGTTTTTGTTTGGTCCATTCACAGGTTTGCAATTCAAAGGAAAGGGAGACCATGCTCCTAGGTGATCCACGTTCGTGCTCGGATTGAAGGTCTTGCGGATTACCATCGACGTAAGTCAATCGGATCACGCGACAAAAGGTAATTTACTTTTGTTAATATATATGCATGTTTATTGATTAAAAGGGTTTAAGGTTCATAAAGGAAAAATTTTAAAAGTCACTAAATCGTTTTTAGTATCGCTTCCGCTGCGTTTACCACTCTTGTTATTATTTTTTCCCTACAAAACACCCCTTTGAATTACTACATCTATAATAACCTCAATTGTTCAAAAAAACCAAACACAAGCCTTAAATTCAATCCCAAAATTAGTTAAAATCCCTAATTTAATTAATTTTTTTTTTTGAGGTGGGTGTTTGACAAAATTTAATATTCTTTTATATAGATTGACAAAAAAGTACCTTCTTTTGGATCGGGTGGTTTGAGGATTTGCAAAAGTTGAATTAGAAGTCGCACTAGTAGAGATAGCATGAGACTGTAGCTTAGGTTGTGGTTGTTGTTGTTGTTGCTTGAAATGTGTAGTACTCCGTTCTCTTGGTGAAGTCGCACTAGTAGAGAAAGAACTGTGTTGCTTGAACTGTGTTGGTGTAGTGAAGAGGTTGGTCTGTCTCTTGGTGAAAAGATTGAACTGTATAGTACTTTGTTCTCTTTCTACTGCTGATGATACTTTTCGGAGAAAGTGGATGAAATTTGAGAAAAATGGCTTGTGGTTCTGGGTTTGATTTGGTAGTGGTGGTGGTGGTGGTGAAGGTGTGATTCGATTCTGGGTTTTGTGTTGATTGTGGTTTGGTTCGGTTCCGGGTGGTGGTGGTGGTTAGAATATGGGTTTGGTTGTGTGGGTGATGTTGGAGTGGTGGTGGCTAGAAATCAATTCTTCATTGATGATTAGATGATGGTGTTGGTGATGATTTGAGATGGTTTTGGTTTTGATGATGATTTGTTGGTGGTTTTGTTGATGGAGATAATTTTTTTTTTCTTTTCAATTTTTCGGTTAGAGGTTGATAATGATGAATTTATGATGGAAGGTTCATGATTTTTTTTTTTTTAATTTCTAATTGTATATTATATGTTTTTCAAATTTTTTTTATTGTCAGTTAGGGTGGGTCTGTTTTTATATTTCTTTCCCTTTTTATTTTTTTTTAAATTAATATATAATTATAAATAATTTTGATTTTAAATTTAGGGGTAAAAATGTCATTTTTCATTTTCTATGATGGTTGACCGTCAAAATTATGGTCAAAGGGATCAAATTGAGTGGTTTTTGAAAACATAAGGACCAATCTAATGAAAAATGAATAAATGAGTAAAAAACAGATAATTCAGAAAAATATAGGACTAAATGAATAATACCCAATAAAAAAGTACATAAGATCGTCTGGTCTAATTAAAGACAAAATCAGGACTTTGATGTATGATTGCTCCTCTAACACTGTATTACACTATTCCTCAAGAGACTGATCATGTCCATATTCCACGTGTCTTTATTCAGTTGGTTACATACCATTACGGCATATTAATTGCTCTAATTACAGATTTGGGGTAAGGGTGTTTTTGGAATTAAGAATACATTTATACAATTCTAGGATAATATAATTGCAGATTAATATACTTTATTAAACTAATCAACTTATCATTTTTTTTTAATAATTATATTTGTACAATTTTATGATTAAAAATGTTTTTTACTCTATCATTATTTTCTGGAGTGTTTGACTATAAAAGTTATCTTGATATGTATCTTAATTCTTAAATCAAAAACTGCAGTAAACAATCATATTTATTATTTGAGTATACTAACAGACATTTTCTTATGTATTAAGAATATAAATATACATTTTGTTTTTATTTTTTAGTGGACATATATGAATAATTCATATTAAAAGTCAAAAAATAAATAAATAAATAAATAAATAAATAAAAAGCCACCCAACGTCTTTCAATTGTAATCGTCCATCAAAGTTTTTAGGGAAATTATTATTCTCTCCCCTGTAGCTTGTCGTATTCTCCAGTCTCTCCCCTCTAGTTTCAAAATTCTCCAATTTCTCTCCTCCCATGCACAAATACAACAAATCTCACCTTATAAAAATAGGCATAGGAGGGGGGAAATTGAAGAATTTTAAAACTAGAGGGGGAGACTGAAGAATATGGAAAACTACAGGGAAGAGAATGATAATTTCCCAAGTTTTTATATACTCATCAAAATCTGTCAATCTTAATCAGGGTTTGTAAAATCGACATATCCACCAATATATCCACCGATATATCCATATTTTGGAGGGACCGATATCGAAACATGGGTAATATCCAATATCTAGCAAATATCCAGTCGATATCTAAATATCTATAAAAATCTCTCGATATTCCCGAAATATTGTGAATTTCATCCCGAAATCCAGGGATATTTTGCAAAAAAAATTTTTTTTTAAATTTAATCTTAAACACTTAAATTATTGTTCAAATAATCTATATTGAAAATTATTTTGAAAAGAAGCATTAACAAATTTTATTTCGGATTGTTTATCATTTATAATTAATATTTAGTATGGTATTTAATTATTTATACTAAAATTAATATTTTTTATTCTTCTACCTTACTATTTGAACCCAAAGTACCAATATAGAGACAATATTGGGGATAATTCAGATCTTTTGAAAACCGTACATATTGTCTATTCGCAATTAGACCCTGAAGCTGCAAGGATTGCTAATTTTGGAAATTAGGTAAAAAGTTACAACTTACAATCAATTTTATAATTCCAATATTATAACTTCTTTGCATGAGAGTATTGTGTCATTTACTCATATTTATATATATTATTTACATATTGATTTTATGAGTCATGAATGTAGCTCATATACTTTAAGGATGGAAAGAAAAGTTTTAGTGAACGAGCAGCCATAGCAGCTATAAGCAAAATGCAACCAGGTATATAAGTTTTATTACAAAAATCTATGTAATAATAATAAATAATAATATCATTGAAATGGTATTCATACTTATAATACTTAATAATTTTAATTGCAGCCGATTGGTGGGTAATGTATGAAGATTGTGCTCTATCATTGCGTGCAATAGCAGTTCACATATTGTCACAAACAGCATCATCTTCTGCATGCGAAAGAAATTGGTCTACATTTGCTTTAATCCACACAAAACAAAGAAACTGTTTTGCATATTCTAAATTTGAACAACTTGTTTATTGTTATTATAATATGAAGTTGAAAATTAGGGATATGGCAGCTGGAAAAGATAAAGTAGATGAAATTGATTTTATGGATCTACTTCAAGTAACTGCTGAAGTAGGGGACGACATAACTGCTGAAGTAGGGGACGACAATGAGAATCATTTTTTTGACTGGGTTAGATCTGCATGTTTGGATGATGATGAGAGAAATCCTGATCCACAAATTGCTTCTTATGCTCAAAACATGGGAATAAATGTTGAACAAGTGATTAGAGAAAAAGTTGGTGTAGATCGTGGAGTTACTGTTAGCAATTCTTCCGATGACCAACATACCTCTGATGGAAATAGTGGAGGAAAAGATGATGGAGATGATGGAGGAGGTTGGGATTCTAGTGCAAGAGGTTAGGATGCTGGTGCAACAAGTTGGGATGTTCGTGCCAGAGGTTGGGATGCTGGTGCAACAAGTTGGAATGCTAGTGCAACAGATTGGGATGCTCATGCTAATTTTGATCAAAATCATGGTAGACAACATGGAGGAACAAGTCAAATTGATGAAGATTCCTTGAATATGTCTCTCTCCTCAATGAGTATGGGCACTAAAAATGGTTCTTTGAGTAATTCATAGACAAGGTCAAGTTCTAATGTACCATATTATGGTAGTTATGGTAGATGCAGTATATATGATTATCATTCTCCACAAATGCCATATGCAATACCTATACATGCAGATCAACAATATCCACCAAGTTGGGTAAATCCAAACTACCCAATTCATGGATCAGTTGGAAGAGATCAAGCAACATACATGTGGCATATTAATAACTACTTTGAAAACTATGCTAGCACATTTTCCTGGGAAAATTATTGTTCGAATCAATATAGAAATTTATCTTATATATTTGAACCAGCAAGGAATTCATTTTGGTTTTAAATTTCAAACATGCAATGTATTATTATGTATGAATTATGATTTATGATAGAATCTTGGAAGTATGGAACTATATATATTTTATTGATAATTTTGCTTATTAAATATTTAATCTTGTATATAATATGGTAAAAGTGAAACAAAATATTATTCTATTAAATACTAAATTTTAAAAATTATATACAGACTCTATATATGTTATAATTTATAATAAACACATAACTATGCTAATTTATCATTGAAATATGATTCATTTGATGTATAATTATTTGTTTAAGTTTGTCCTAAAGTTTCACAAAAAAATTCTAAACTTTAGATATAAATATCCATCATCTTGTTAATTTTTTACCGAATATCCACCGATATCGATAATATCCCCGATATATCCATAAATTTAGAAGCTCGATACCGATGCCGATACCGATACCGATATTTTATTCGTTGATCTTAATCGTCCATCAAACAGTCCAGATCAGTCAATCACAAAATCAGTAAAGAAGATCATTTAAGATTGTAATCAATTGAGGACAATACCGTAATTTCATCTGGAATTACCCTCTAGTACACGACTACACACGTTACATGCTTTTCAGTTTTTTACCAGCTCGAACAATCCACCTCATATGACAGCACTCATTTATTACCACAAATACCCCTTCACCTCCACCGTTAATTACACGTGTACCCTCAACCCCTTCCTTTTCTTCTTCACTATCAAACCCACACTCTCACTCTCACTCTCACTACCACTTCCACTTAGTTCTCTCCCTCAACAATGGTTATGGCGGTTCCCAAAACCCTACATTTCGCTCTCTTAATCATAACCGTCCATTTTCTCCTTCTAGAAGCTTCTTTGAACCACCCAGATTTGCAGCCGTTGTTGGACTTCAAAGCTTCGACAGACAAAGCCGACACACTCACAACATGGAACACAACCTCGGATTTGTGTTCCTGGATAGGAGTCTCGTGTCTCCAGAACAGGGTTTCTCGGATTGTTTTGGAAAACCTTCAACTCAGTGGCTCGTTCGAGTCGCTAACGCAGTTGACTCAGCTACGTGTATTGAGTCTGAAGAACAACCAGTTCTCTGGCTCGGTCCCGAACCTATCCAACTTCACGGCGCTGAAGCTTCTGTTTTTGTCGCACAACGAGCTCTCCGGCGAGTTTCCGGCGTCCGTGCCGTCGCTTTTCAGGCTCTATCGGCTCGATCTGTCGTTCAACAACTTCTCCGGTCAGATTCCGTCGACAGTCAACCGTTTGACTCATCTTTTGACTCTTCGACTTGAAGGGAATCAGTTCTCGGGTCAGGTTTCGGGTCTGAATCTCCCGAACTTGCAGGACTTAAACGTTTCGGGCAACCATCTCTCGGGTCAAATACCCGAATCCATATCGGGCTTCCCGCAATCAGCCTTCGCTCAAAACCAAGCTCTCTGCGGATCCCCAATGCAGCCATGCAAGACCATTGTGACCGACCCGACGAAACCCGGAACCGACGGAGCCATAGCCTCGCCGCTGAACCCTGGAACAAACCCAACAAGCATCGTTTCGTCAACACCAAGCTCCATACCCACAAACACAAACACAAACCCGACCCAGAACAAACACCAGAACCCGGGAAAACCAGGTTCCGCAAAAATGAGCTCAGTCGCTCTCATCGCCATTATACTCGGCGATTTCATAGTCCTCGCCGTCATCTCTCTCCTCCTCTACTGCTACTTCTGGAGAAACTACGTGAAAGACAAGCGAAGGTCGAAGCTTCTGGAAGGCGAGAAAATCGTGTACTCCTCCAGCCCGTACCCGAATCCGAACCCGAATCAGGCAGGGTACGAGCGCGGGAGCATGGTGTTTTTTGAAGGGGTGAGGAGGTTCGAGCTGGAGGACTTGCTGAGGGCGTCAGCGGAGATGTTGGGGAAAGGCGGGTTTGGGACGGCGTACAAGGCGGTGCTGGACGATGGGTCGGTGGTGGCTGTGAAGCGGCTGAAGGACGCGAATGTCGGCGGCAGGAGGGAGTTTGAGCAGCACATGGAGGTTTTGGGTAGGCTGAGGCACCCCAATTTGGTCAGCTTCAAGGCTTATTATTTTGCTAGAGAGGAGAAATTGCTTGTCTCTGATTACATGCCTAACGGAAGCTTGTTTTGGCTACTTCATGGTACGTAATGATGTCTTTTCCGGACCTGTCTAGATTAAACACTAACGACTTACCATCATTTGAAAATTTACAGGATTAGATAACAAAATGTAGGATAAAAAAATTGGATTTGGTGTCTATTATTTGATTTTTAGTACCCCATTATTTCAAGAAAAAGGTGTTACTACTTGCTACTCTTTACCAAATTATTTCAAGAAATATCGGTGTTCTATTGTTAAATTCCTTTGAAGAAAAAGTGGTATATATCTTTGTCACCTAATTATATCAAAAGAAGCTAGTAATTAAAAAAATATATATCTAAATAATTGTTAACATATTATACCAAGTAAAAGGAGGCATATAAAGAAAGGATATATATATATATATATATATATATATATATTTTCCTTTTAAGAAAGAAGAAATGGATAATTTTAAGTGAGCACAGAGCATAAGACACAGGCATGTTTGTTTTCTAGGGTGTGTAGTCACCTGGGGAGAGTGAAAGAGGTGAGAAGGGTGGTGGGTAAATTTGGAATGGTTTGTATGAACGTGCCTACGTGGGTACCACTTGAGACTTGAGAAGTGCTTTTGATTTGATGTAGGCATGTAGCTATTAGCTATATATGAATATCTGTTAAAATTACAATGAAGGTTAGACAGAAGAAGAAGACAGAACAGCTGCTTAATTATTATCGTCGAATCAGAGTCTCTGCAGTTTCCAGCAGATAATTGTCTGGTTTTTCACTTTTTTAAAATTTTAATTCTTTTAAATTTATATCAGCTTTTGCTTTTTGTTCTTTTCCTGCTTTTATGGTCTTGGCTCTTACCAGCAAATATGACCAAAAAGCAAAAGCTAGGGGTATAATGAAAGACCCAGGTCCCAGGTCCGGGTCCATTTTTTTAGCTCTTATTTTGTTCACATGATGTTTTCTGATTTCTGTCTATTAGCATCCCCACATATGCTCTGCCAAATCTCATTATTATTATTATTTTTTTTAAAAATCCAACTGTTTAACATTGATACTGTATGTAGTTTTCAGATGTTGGTCAAAAGTTCTTAATTTTTTTATTTATTTTTTATTTTAAATGAATCTTAGAACATATTTGGAGACTTGCTAATATTTTCTTGATTGTGACATTGTGATTTTTGACATGAGTAAGATTGATTTTTACCAATTAGGAATTGTTCATTAATCATCTATGAATCAATTATAAGAAATTATAATATTTTTGTAGTTTCTAATTTCTCCAAATCAAACTGATTGAAGTTTTTTATTTTATGTCATAATAGTCTCCATATTTTAAATTACTGATCAATAGTAATTAAATTTAGAATTTACTTGTGGAAACTGAAATATAAAAGCAAATCTACTTTACTTTAAAACATATAATTTACCATATAAATCAGATAATTTATTGGTGTTATGATTTTCTGGCAGGTAACCGGGGACCGGGTCGGACGCCACTGGACTGGACTACTCGACTGAAGATCGCGGCTGGCGCAGCCCGTGGGATAACTTTCATACACAACACATGCAAGTCACTCAAACTCAACCACGGCAACATCAAGTCTACCAACATCCTCCTCGACAAGACCGGAACTGCTCGTGTCTCTGATTTCGGTCTCTTGATCTTCTGCCCCCCAAACACACCTTCGAGATCAAATGGTTACCGTGCTCCAGAGCTATCCTCATCCGACGGGCGAAAACAGTCCCAAAAATCCGATGTCTACTCGTTTGGTGTACTTTTGTTGGAGTTATTGACTGGGAAGTGTCCATCCATGATTGACGGTGGTGGGCCTGGGATGGGATACGGTGGCGGGGCAGTGGACTTGCCGAGATGGGTCCAATCGGTGGTTAGAGAGGAATGGACGGCTGAGGTTTTTGATCTTGAGTTGATGCGGTACAAGGACATAGAGGAGGAGATGGTAGGGCTGTTGCAAGTTGCTATGGCATGTACGTCATCCTCACCTGATCAACGGCCAAGCATGGGCCACGTGGTGAAGATGATCGATGAGATACGTGGGGTTGAGATGTCACCGTCTCATGAGACGCTTGACTCGGTCACTGACTCACCTTGCTTGTCGGAGGACACGTGCGGAGGAGTGAGTCAGTGATAGTGAAGAACCTGTTCATTTGGTCACAAGGGCACATGGTAAAGAGTAACCTCAGTAGAAGCTTTTAAGTTTTGTAAATCCGGGTTTTGTTAGTTTTGTTTTTCAGCAGTTTAGTATTGTCTTCAATTTGGGTCTGGTTTAGGTAATTAAGGATTTGAAAATGATTATTACACATAAATTGGAAAGTGATTGTTACAGAATGTTGTGAGTTTTTAAAGAGAATAGCTCTTGCTTAGAGTAGAGTTTACTATGTTTAAAGCTCAAAAGGAAAATGACCAATTCCTTTTGAAATTCCCAATTTTCATTGCTTAGGTATATTTTTATTGAAATTCCCAATTTTCTTAACCAACAGGAAAGTATTTTTTATTTTTTTGAAATATATGACACACCGAACGGGTCTAGGTTTATCGCGACTTGTTGACATCAAATAATACACAAGTGATGTGATATTTACTCATAAATAAGCATTTGAGAGAAAAATTTCTACACATGAGGATATTCAATTGAGCTTATAGGGAACATGTAATGAATTTTTAGTTGTATTTAATTTCCTTAGAAGTTATATTAGGACCTTGAAAAAAAAATGGTCCAATTATTGTTTACTTTTTTTTTTTTAAACAATTATTCGTTACTTTTTTTTTTTGAAACAATTATTGGTTACCTTTTTAAAAAAAAAAAACAATTATTGGTTACTTGGTAACATTTGGATTGCACAAAATTATAATTTATATATATATATATAATTTAAGAAATGACTTATAAGTAAAGTCATTAACATTGTTTCAACAGTACCGGAGCTTATTCTAAAATTAAACTAAAACAAAACTGATGTTAAGTGGTAAAAATTATGGGAGTGGACTTTAAAAAGTTAATTAAAAAGTGAAAATTATGAAAGATAATTGGAACAAGAAGTAAATTAAGTTAATTTTGATGTCCATGTGCAAAAACTATAATAATTAACAACACTTAATAGTTGTGGTATACTGGTGTGTGTCAGCTAAATTTAAAATGATTATATATAATGTCTACTACTCTTTTCACTTATTTAAGTAATTTAACCTTTTTGTTGGAACTTGGTCAATCATTTTGTCCCCAAATTTCACATCTTTCCTTTTTGCCCACAGTTGAGAAAAAGAAAACAGTTTGTTTATCTTCAAAACCTTGATTATTAAAAAATTAATTAAAATTTATCTTCAAGCTGTCACTTTGTTTTTATACTACTGTTTTCTTGTACAAAAGTTCTTTCAATTATGCAAAATTTTCATTCGAAAAAAAATCAAAGAATTAGAAAGAAGATTCTAGGAAATTGAAGTGCAGGACGATACCATAAAACAAAGAGATAGAGTGAAGCTAGGTCACACAAAAGATCATTGAGATCATTCGAGTTGTATACAATCATCTCTAGGTAATAATATTTATCGTTTCTACTACACTTTTGAATCGTATTATGGGATCCATAGCACTTACGTGCAAAGGCAAAGCCAGCTCCATCAATCTGGGGGCCAATTTGAAAGTTTATAAAATATTTATTAGAAAAATATAAATTACAAAAAATATAAGGTAACATATAAATAAACTTTTTAAGAAATCTATGGGCTGGGGGGCATGACACCTTCAGGCCTTCCAGGCCTTCAAGTGGCTTTGCCATTACTTCCGCAATTTTATTTTTGTCTGGTTTTATTCCGCTAAAACCATCGTTGTCTTGTTACATTATCAATTTATCATATATATATATATATAATTTTTTCAGGATTTATTTTAATAGGATTATTCAAAGATAAATATAGGAGACCTGCATCAATGTAATCAAATGATTACCAACTATCTTAATAATAGTCAATAAATTAGTTACACTCTTGGCTAAAACAAATTCAAAACCTGCAAATTTAAAAAAAAATTAAGGAAACTTTTTCTAAAATTTTGTTTTTACAAAAATTAAGCTTTTTAAACGTTAAGGTTGACTCACTGGTATGCCCTATATACCTATATTATGAGATTGTAGGAGTTGTGTTCCCACTTTCAAATCCCAATTTTATTGTAATAGTTTAATAATAATAAATGAATATTACAAATAAAATTAAGCCTTATAATTATATAATTAATTACTTTTTAAAATTTGCAAGAGAAAATAAAAAACATGTGTGATAGCGAGAAGTAGCAAACACTCAAGATAGCTGACTTGTTTTGTATAAGAGACTGGATCTCACCAAAGGATTTGGATCCTCTACTGATCTGATATATTTCCTAATCTTTTTAAAGCTTGTGACTGGTTGTTAATAAAGTGGTTGTTGAAACTAATCATATCTTAACCGCATATTCATTGTAATGCTTATGTGTCATGAGATTATGTGAGATTATGAAAAATATTAGATCAGTAGAGGATCCAAATTCCTCAGGAAAAATATATTGGTTGGATCACCATTAAATTCTGGCTTTGCATGCATGTGCCTCTAAAAGCATTAAAATAATAATAATAATAATAATAATAACAATAAAAACACATGAAAATAAGTTGGCAAATTGCACGGCCTCTAGTTCTGAGTTCTCAACTTTGTGATTTTGGATGGCTTAAAAAAGTGATTGCCCAATAAAATTAAGTGACAATTATCAATTTAGTTATTATATATATATATATATATTCGAAAAATATGAGTTTTTTTAATTGTTATTTTTCATTTTTAGTGCAAGTGGTCTTAAGTGTTCATAAAAACGTCAATTCCCAGAAACTAATAAAATTGTAAGACGGTTAAAAAACTCGTATTTTGAGGGAAAAAAATGTTGAGTGGTAGTGGTTCAATTAAGTTGGGGCCTCATTGAGCCCAATTAAGTTGGGGCCTCACCCTAAAAATTTTGAGGGTGTCTGTCAAATTGGTTGGCAACCGATTTAATCCATTTGGGTTTCGGTTATTTCGGTTGGTAGCAGTTTTAATTGAATTTTAAATTTTCTATAATATATGCTTCAAATTTTTGCACAAATCATATTTTAATCAAGCTAAAAATGATGTTAACCAATATTAAATCCTTTAAAACATTGTTTAAACTACAGATAAGATTGTTTAAGTTGGTTGTGATATATTACTTTTCTTCCTTGGGTAGTGGGAGTTTTGCTTAAATGATTTGTATGAAGAAATTGGAAATATCAAAGAACAATTCAGTGATTCTTATTACAATATATTTTTATGAATAAAATTGTATGTGCTGGGAAACGTTAAGGATTATTTTAGTTAAAATTGTAGTAATGAAAAAAAATGGCATTTCACAAAATTATAAACTAAATTTCAGCAAATGTTTTTTTAACTGATCTAAAAAAGAAAACCACGGCAGAGAAATTTGAAATTTGAATTTTGAATTTTGAAGTAAATTCAAATTTGAAACTTGTAAACTAATATGTTTGATGAGAATCAGTTGCAGCTTCAGCTAAAAAAGCCTTTTCTGCTTCTCCTCAGAGTAATTAGTAATTACACATTGATCTATATTTAGCTCAAATCTCGAAAATAAATAAAATAAAAATGTATACAGATTCTTGTAGCTCCACAGAACATATTCTTGTTTCCATCCAAATTCTGTCTAAAGAAATGAGTTCACTGCACAACAAAATAATGTAAGAATACATTAACATAATCTTTAAATAAATAAAACTTAATTAAAGACTACAATTAAAGATTACCTCAAAATGCACCATGAGATGACCAGAAGCTGTTTCTTCAACATTTAATCCAATTATTGTAACAAATAAAAACAGTGCCGTGACAACACTTGCCTGCAACAATTAGTTTATTACACAATTTACATTATGATTTATGACAGACAACATTAAAAGGTTACAATATTGTAACAAGTATAATATCAGAATCTGAATCAAACTGGAAAAATACTTTGATTATCTACATTAAAAAGTCTGTGATTCATTCTCTTCAAAAAAACAATGAGATATTGCACTAGCATTGCTGTAAATATTAAAATAAAAAAAACATGAATGAGTAGTTAAAAAGAGAGACAGATTAATGAGTACCTAATATTTACTTGATTGAATCGTCTCGCCATCAAGCTCGATCCAAGGGATATGAGCAATCTTATGCCAATCTTCACCACCTGTATCCTTCTTGCATCTTACGATCAGTTCAGGACAATACCCGCCAATTGCTAATCTTCTCAGAGAAATTAGGCGGTGCATACCCTCCGGTAGACATGTCAATTTTGGACAATCCCCAATAAGAAGATGTTGTACAGACTGGAGGTTTTGCAGTGACTCTGGTAGGGCTTTGAAGTTGGGACACTTCTCAATAGACAACGACTCTAGAGTGTTGCCATGTAGAAGCCACTGCGGCAACTCTTCCAGATTTGGTAATCCTTTAATGCCAAGTGTTTGAAGCTGAATCCGTGTGCTGTTGAGGTCTTGACGACTGTCATCCTCTTCCATCTCAATCCTTAAATTAAGTTTTCCACAATCCATAATTATTAGGGTCTTTAAGGATGTTGAGTATTTTATATCACAAGGTAATGAGAGTAGACTTGGACACTCATTGATTCCCATAGTCTGAAGAGCTTTCAAACTACCAATATCACATGGTAATGAGAGTAGACTTGGACACTTATCGATTCCCATAGTCTGAAGAGCTTTCAAACTACCAATATCACCACACAAATACTCTAAATTCTCACATCCACTAATTTCCAAAACTCGAAGAGAATTTAAGCACCCAATTACATTCTCCGGAAGACGCTTCTGTTTTGTTGTAATCGACAGCTTTCTAAGACTTATTAGGTACCTTAACTCTTTAGGAATCTCTTTTAGTTCACTACATCCCTCCAAGTCAAGAGTTTCCAATTTCTGCAACTTACAAATGGATTTTGAGAGCTTCTTCATTTTACGATTCCGATTTAGGTCGAGATATCTCAGATGCTTCAAATTACCGATTTTTTTCGGCAAGACCTCAATATTTGAACCACTTAAATCTAGTGCCCGTAAGTGTGGAAACCTTGATACACATGAGTCAACAAATGATTGGTTAGGTTTTATTTCATCAGATGGAACCAAAATACTTCTTAAATGACCTATGCTTGATACGAAACTTGGAAGACCGTCTTCGATTGCATCAGCATCCACAAATGAAACATGTCGGACTTTTTTGGATATAACTTGGCTAGTGGAGTTCACCATTGAGCATTCATTATTAGACATGGATGACACAAGATCATGCATAAGATCATGCATTTTAAAAAGAACGAAGCTGCCCACCTGTCGAAATTCTTGCAAGAAAGAACTCGACTCTAATTCCATTAAATATCTCATGCCAATATGTTCCAACTCTTCACTTTCTTCATGAGATTGGAGAATCCCATTGGCCATCCAAATTGGAATTAAGTAAAAATTATTAAATTGAAAATCCTTTGGAAATATTGAACACAAGGCAAGACATTGTTTCAAATAAGACGGTAAATGATCATAACTCAGTTTTAGAACTGGCATTATGTCATTTTCATTTTGAACTGATTTCCATAAATCCTTGTCTCTAACATTTTTCCATTCATTTTCGTCGGTGGACGAAAGAAGTAGACTCCCCGTTGACTTTACCGCCAAAGGAACTCCTCCACATTTTTTCACAATTTCTTCCCCAATTTTTACCAGGTTTGGGTGTCTTTCTTGCCCTTCCTTGAATGCACATTTCATAAACAAATCTAAGCAACTCTCAAAGGAAAGACCTTCTAAGTCGTACCCCTTACCATCCATAGTTGTGCTCATTATTGAGGCAACTCGTTTGCTACGGGTAGTTACCACAATTTTACTTCCTTTTGCACCTCCTAATAACAACTTCTTAAAATCCATCCATTTGGGCACATTTTGATTCCAAACATCATCCAAGACCAATAAATATCTTTTACCAGCTAAAGTATCTCGCAAGATTCTTTGTAATTGGTCTATACCCATCTCATTACGATTTTGACCAGTTAGAGATTCGATAATTCTTATCATCAATTGCCTCTCAACAAATTCCTCCGACACACACACCCATGCTTTTAAATCAAAACGTTGATCTATCCTTTCATTATTGTACACCGATTTCACAAGTGCGGTTTTCCCAAGTCCTCCCATTCCGACTATAGGAATGACAGAGATATTTTGATCATCACCATCACTTGGTTGTGTTAATAATTCTATGATCTCTTCTTTTTCTTTATCTCTACCAATAACATCTGAATCAAACGCAAAGGAGTGTGTCATTTCCCTTTCCCTACGAGCATTTCTATTGTCAACTCTCTCGGTGAGATGAAATTTCGCCTTATCAGCTGAGATTTCATCCAACCTCTCTCGAATCTCCTTAATTTTATGGCCTATGGTAAAACGAAAAGCAACTGAATTTGGCCAGGAGAGATAGTTCCATACCTTTTGAGTAATGGATCCACGATTCACCGTTGCTTTCCTCTGTAGAGCGTGAATCTCGAACTCATCGAGCACATCTTCGGCGTCATAGCAGACATCCTTGAGCTCTTCAAGCCAGACTCTGATTTCGTTGTTGTGGAGCTGTTGTTGCTCAGCATCCAAGAGAACAGCTTTGATAGTCTTCAATGTCCTCTCAAGCTTGAGGAGGTCAGTTTTGAAGCCCCGTATCAAACAAGCTTCCTGGTAAACAAGGGAGCCAAGTTTACCCAAGAGAATTTCAGCAATGGGAGACACAATTGCTTCTGCCATGTTTTTAGAGTTGGGAGGAAAGATGAGATTGAGCTGCTGCTGCTGCTTTTGTTAAGTGTATTTTCAAATATTCCAAATCATATTATATTCTGCACAAGGATTAGGTGCCATGTCATTGTCAGTTTGCTTTCATTTTCCACATGTTTTGGACGGTTTACGAGGACAAGTCTGCATTAGCCAATCACCAAACACATATGTGATTCCAGCTGTTTGGACAGTTAAAGTTCTGGCTGGTGTTCATTTCTTTTGCTAAACAGATAACAAAGAAAAATCTTGTATATTTTTAAGAAAATAAATTTAAAATAATAAATATGAATTTTTAATTAAAATTTTGGATTAATAACGTTAAAAATGATAAATATGAAATTTTAATTAAAATTTTGAATTAATAAGTAATAATAAATTAAAACACATATTTAAAAAAAAAAAAAAAAAAAGACGAAATAGACCGGTCTAACCTATTTTTGAAATCAAAATTCACTTTTAATTAACCATGTTTTCAAAATAAAACTTTATTCAATCAAAACTTTTAAAAACTATCCATAACTAACCTTAAAGTAACGAAAATACCTTTGGATTTTTTTTCTTCCTTTTAGTTCATCACTTTCTCTTTCCAAAATCCATTTTTCTTCCTTCCGATCACCGTACGGTGAGTTTTTAATACTTTAAATAGCCAACAATTGTTTGTATTTGTGTATATTTTATGGGTTTTGATGCTATTTTAGATTATATCAGGGTTTTCAAAATCAATTTTGAAGTTTTCCAAAATTTTGGATTTTTGATAAATGTTGCATGATAGTCAGACGTGTAATATTTTATAGTTCATCATGTAACATATTTCTTCAATTTCTAGGTTTATGATGAACTTGATAACTTGCCATATAATATATTTTCAGTTCATCATATAATATGTATGATATGTAATTCATTAAGGACAGCACAGTCTTTTTACTAGCAAGGTTGGTTAAAAACAAAATTTTACCATAGTCCGATTATAATTGAATTTGATGAATTTCATTTGGTTAAAAAAAAGAGTAATTGGCACGAATCCCCCTTGGAGTGTATGGGAATTTGCATATTCCCCCCTAAAAAAAAATTTAGCCATTAAACCCCCTGAACTATCGCTTATTGGCAATCCTTTAGATTTTTCCCCCCTGAGAGGGGGCATCTTTAGTCTTGTTCTGCCAATAAGCAATAGTTCAGGGGGTTTAATGGCTAAAAAAAAAATTTAGGAGGCAACATGCAAATTCACATACACCCAGAGGGGATTCGTGCCAATTACTCTAAAAAAAATCTCTCTAAAAAAAGCCCATCATATCTTAACACATGGATGTCTCTTTTAGAGGTTCAAGTTTCACCATATATATTTTACAAGTATACGTAGTGAGTTTTATTTTTTTTTTTTCGTGTTAAATAAATAATATCTCTCGAGTATGAGAATAGATATATGGACCTCCTATGCATCAAGTGACGGACAAAAAAAAAAAAAAAAAAAAAAGGAAGGAAGGAAAATGTTACAAGTTAATTATTGCAGACTATAAGCCCAAACAATGTTTAATTTTCAAAGTAGTATTTTTGAACTTTCGAAAAAAAAAAAAAGGTACTTTTTAAATGTTTTTTTAATAATGGAAACATGTTTTAATTAGTTTTTTTTTTTTTTTTTTTTTTCTTAAATAACATATTTTAATTGACAGAAAAGCAGTAGCGTGATAGCGTCAAGTCTGAAATCATTATTTTTCTCACATGCTTGTGTGGTAGCGTCAAGTCATGAAAACGAAATTTGCAACTAGTCAAGAAAATACTATACAAAGTGCGCATAACAACAATTTTGAAAATTTTTCTTCACAGACAAACTATACAAAAGTCATTTTTGATATTGATTTTTTATTTATAGTATATTTAATTTTTGAGTAATGCTACTTTATTCAAATTTGGTGCTCAAATCCGGTGCCCAAATGACGTAGCAACACTCTCGTCCATTCATTTAAATAGGAGTGTTGCCACGTCATATGAGCACCGGATTTTGACACCAAATTTTAGTAAAGTACCATTACTCTTAATTTTTACATACAAAGAATTGATTTTTCATTTATAGTCAATGGTTTGGCCTTGGCGTGTAAATATATGTTTTTTATTTTATTTTGGCCTGTGACGATGTAACTATGGTTTATAAAAGACTCAAGGACTCAATCCAGCAGTCCTTCCAAGCTTGATCACACGCTTGTACAAGGTCCTTCAAGCTTAGTCAACGCAAGTCAACTGACCAGTAATCCAGTGTAGTCTAGCTCAGCTTAACAAATTAAGATCCAGAGCTACAGAGGATACAAAAGAATATGACTAGATGGCCCTCTTGATATTTGATGATCATGAACAGTACTTAATTAATATGCTGTCAACAGTTTGTTATTACAAATGTTGAAATCAGACCAACAAGCTGCAGTTAGAAACAATCCTGATGATCATCAGGAAAGTTATTTACCAATAGATGGCCGCCATGAAGCAATAAACAAGTAGAGGTGGAAGTTTAATGGATCGGTTCACTTTTCGAGTGAACCGATAACATTCAATTTTTGAAAAAGTGAACTGATCCAATAAAATTAAAAAGTGTGAACCGATCAAAAATCGATTGAACCAGTTCGGTTCGGTTCGGTTTTTTTGATTTTGGGCCTATTGGGCCAAATTATTGAGCTTTAATTTTTAAAATCTGCCATGATTAGAAAATTTGAAAAAGCACAAAATTTTCATTGAAATGAGACATATCAAACAATACAAGATCCACACAGAAACTATTAGTAACCCGAATCAAAGCATACTGAGCAAAATAGTAATCTGAGTTATAGTATACTGAGTAAGACCAAGAGCTACCAAATTGACAGTCCTAGAACAATTGACATACCATGAAATTATTCTAACTACATAGAAACCGTTAGTAACCTGAGTCAGAGCATACTCAGTAAAATCAAGAGCCATCAAATTAACAGCCCTGATAACAAATGAAATACTAAGATATTATTACAATCTTCTTAAAAGTTAGGTTGCAACAGCTTTAAAAGCTTAAATTTATGTTTTTCATTAATCTGGGGACCCCATCTTACAATATAATATTCATTTTTTATAATAAAAAAATAGAGAAACACTTTGTACAACCGGGGTCATGGCCCCGTAGTGCAAAAAAGAAAAAAAAAACACATGGGTCACATGTATTTATTACGCGGATCCCACATGTTTTTTCATTTTTTTGCACTACGGGGTCGAGGTTGTATGTAGCAGCCTAGGAAGCACGGATACTCCATTTGGTGGAGGTAACTCGTATCGAACTCGTATCCAGTTCAGATACTTCCCAGATACTCTAGGATACGTATCCGATACGCCAAATGGCGTATCCGTTGACTTTTTCACAAGTTTGACTAGAGAATACTTGGGGGATACTTGAAGGATACGTTTGGAGCAATATTATAATTATTTTAGTATAAAACGGGGTCAAATTATAATTTCCAAATTTTATGAGTCAAAATGAAATTGTAAGGAAAATTTGGTTTTGATTCTATTGACATGGAGAATACCGGAATATTTGAGATTGCAAACCTTTCTCTTGATGAACCAGAGTTAGAGGTGAATTATTTATATTTTTTAACAATATGAATGATGATAACGAAGTTAATTAGGAATTTAAAATATGTTTTATGAATTTTTTTTATGTATTATTTGGATTTTGTAATATGTTATGACTTATGTGACGTATGTTTTATTTGGATTTTGTAATATGTTCGACTTATGTGACATGTTTTATTTGGATATTGTAATATGTTACATTATTATGACTTATATAGTTATATGACATGTTTTATTTGGATTATGAATATGTTTTTATTTTGAATGAATTATCAAATATGTTTTCATATATATATATATATATATATATATATATTTAAATATAAATATATATTATTTTAATTGACGTATCATGCCGTATCTGTATCCTAGGTTTTGAAGATTTACCATATCCCTGTATCGTACTGTATCCCGTACCCGTATCCGTATCTGTGCTACATAGGTAGCAGCCCTTTAAAAAATATGCCCACGGTGGTGGCACCTGCTTAGGGTCGTACTGGGTATGGGTGTAGCTAGAGAATTTATATAAATTGGACAATATAATTTCTCATTTTAATTTTTAATGTAGGGATTTTTGATTATATACACCGGTTCTCGGTTCGGTTCACCAGTTCGAACCTTTGAAACGGAATATCCGGTTTTCTAAAAAACGAACTGAACTGAATTGGTTAACAATGAAAAATCAGAAAAAAACCGATTTGACCGGTTCAGTTTGGTTCACTGGATTTTTGTCCACCCCTATGAACAAGTGAGGAGTCTATTGTGGGAGTAAATACCATAAATGATATTACGTTGACTTGGTTTCGGTGTCAGTAATAAATAAAAAAATTCACCGGTGAACAAAAAAAATGCGCAAGTTAGTACCTGATTTTAATTAGCAAGTCAAGTTTTACAAATTCTGAAATGAAAATTCAGATAGGTTTTCAAAGAATGCATGTTAAATATCATATATCAAAGTTGTTGACGGACTTGTGGTAAGTCAACCGGACTCTTGATAAACATATGTGATATTTTTTATTATTTTAATTTATATTTAATTTAGTTAAATATTTATAATATAGTAGATTTAAAATAGTTAAATTTTTTTTATATTTTAAATTATTATTATTTTTTAGAAAATAAAAAATATATATTTATTTAATTTTTATAATATTTTTGATGTGATATATTTTAAAATTAATATTTATTTGATTTAATTTTAATGTTTATAAAATATTTGAAAACTAAACATTTATAATTATTTTCATTAATTTTTATATGACAAACTACGTATAACATAATTTCTATACAATATAACAAATTTGGATAAAAAAAATTGTAATTAATATGTGCGTGGTAACAATTTCAATTTTGTAACAAATTTTAAGTGATGACTGATGTGTAACAATATGGTTGTAGCTCGAAACGACTTTACCATAGCATGTAACAACTCGGTTTATATTTGTAACAAAATATATGTGTTCTGTAACACGTTTCATATATAAAATTATAAGTAAAATGCTTGTTGTAACAATTTCACATTGGTGTGCTGTATAACGATAAAGTTGTAGGTTGTAAGTTTGTAACAATGTTATTGTATCATATAACAACTCATTTTATATAGATAACAAAATATTCGTACCATGTAACAAGTTTTAAATAAAAAATTGTAATTAAGGTGTATAAAGTAACGATTTAATGTTGTAACAAATTTAACTTAATATGTTACAATAAAATTGTATCTTGTAACAACTTTGTCGTATCATGTAACAACTTGATTTATATGGGTAACAAAATATGTGTTTTTTCATAACAAATTTCACGTTGAAAATTGTAATTATAACGTTTGTGGTAACAATTTCACGTTGGTGTGATGTGTAACGATAAAGTTATAGGTTGTAACAACATTGTCATATCATGTAACAACTCAATTTGTAAGAGTAACAAAATATTCTTACTATGTAACAAGTTTTACATACAAAAATAGTAATTAAGATGTATATATGGTAACGATTTAATGTTGTAACAAATTTTACGTGAAATGTAATGATTAAAAATATATATATATTGTGATAACTTTGTGGTAGAAAGTACAACCCATTTTATTTATAATATATATATATATATATATATATATATATATTTATACTGTGTAACAAGTTTTGCTATAAAGCTATAAACATATTATTTATAGTAACAATTTCACACCGTATAAAATAATGCTATTATTTTTTTAAAAGAAAAGTAAAACAATATTATTTAAGCTAATAATTAATGTTATATATTTATAATGTAAGTTTCTTTGTTTTTATTTAACGATTCATTTTTTGTTAGTATTGATAAAATCATTTATTTTATTTTTTTCATATTATATCTAATATATATATATATTAATTTCAAATTTTAATAATATTCATTTGATTTGCTTTCATCCAATCTAACCGCAGTTATGCGATCCATGTTTTGCAAAAGGATTAGGTGCCATGTCATTGTCAGTTTGCCTTCATTTTCCACATGCTTTGGACAGTTTACGAGGACAAGTCTGCATTCACCAAACACATATGTGATTCCAGCTGTTCGGACAGTTAAAGTTCTGGCTCGTGTTCCTTTCTTTTGCTAAACAGATAAAATGAAATATCTTGTATATTTTTATGAAAATAAATTAAAAATAATAAATATGATATTTTAATTAAAATTTTGGATTATTAACATTTGCTATAAAAACACATATTCATAGAAAAAAAAAAAAAAAAAAAAAAAAAAACACATCATCTCTTAGCACTTGTCTCTTTTATGGGTTCAAGTCCACCTTATATATTTTACTAAGCATATAGTGAGTTGTTTATTTATTTATTTATTTATTTTCGTATTGAATATGTAATATTAAGTACTAAGTTATTAACTATTGCAGACTATAAGGCCAAACAATGTTTAATTTTCAAAGTAGTACTTTTTTTAAAAAATTTAATCATGAAAACATGTTTAATTAGTATAAAAAAAAAAACAAATTTTAATTGAAAGAAAAGCAGTAGTGTGATAGCGTCAAGTCTGAAATCTTTGTTTTTCTCACATGCTTTTGCGTGATTGTTGATAAGTCATGAAAACTAAATTTGTATCTAGTCAACAAAATACTATACAAAGTGCGCATAACAATTTTGAAAATTTTTCTTCACCGACAAACTATACAAAAGTCGTTTTTGATTTATAGTGTATTTAATTTTGATATATATGGTTCGTTTGGCACACCGTATTGGATTTTATTAGACTGTATTGTATTGTATTAGACTGTATTATCATTAATACAAACATATATTTAGTGATGTGCTGTATTATATTGTATTAGGTTATTTCTATATGACTTTATTATATTTTATTATATTATACAAATATAATATTTTTTCACAATAGTTAATAATTAATTTTAAATATATTTACCATGAATAAATCAATAAATATTTTTATATAAAAAATCAATAAATATTTATTTTAATTGAAACAAAAAATTTAAATAAAATTTTCCTATGTATTTGGAAATTATAAAAATATATATTAATAATATAACACATATTTTATCAATATTCCATATTCATTGAAAAAAAAAAAAAGTGTTTTTTCTAATACAATACAACCTAATACCACCAAATATAATGTATTAATTAATACGGTGTTTGTTGTATTAGACAATTAAAATGTATTAAAATAATACAATACAGTGTTTGGTGCAAACATTTTGATTGTTTAATACAATATAATACGGCCAAACATATGAGACCATAAAGAATTGAGTTCCGTCATCATTTTCATACAAAGAACTGATTTTTCATTTATAGTCAATGATTTGGTCTTGACGTGAAAAGATATATATATTTTTTTAGCCCGTACATGACAATAATGTATGGTTTGTTCTTGGCGTGTGTTCTTCCAAGCTTGATTACACACTTGTACAAGTTCCTTCAAGCTTAGTCAACGCTAGTCAACTGATCAAGAGCAATAATAATCCAGTGTAGTCCAGCTCAGGCCAACAAACTTATTACAAATAGGGAATATTGAAATCAGACCAACAAGCTGCAGTTAGAAACAATCCTGATCATCAGTAAAGTTAGTTAGCAATAGATGGCCATGATTAAGTTTGAGATATGTATATATAATTATAAACCTTTCTTGTAATTGTTGATTAATTAATGAAGTTAACTGGTATTGTTTGCCTCCATTTTTCTCTCTGAAAATCCTCTGTAAACTGTCATTGAAGAACACTGAAAGTTTCTTCATGGCACTCTATCAAATATCTCACTATAATTTTCAGTGTGAACATAATTTTTTCATTATTTTTTTTCTGTGGTTCTTCATGATAATCTATTAACATGTGTATAGTGATGTAAGAGATCGGATTGCTCACCTCTCATGTTAAGAAAGATTATTAATTTCAGTAAGTATATATCATATCTTACCAAGAAAACAGAAATACAATGAAAAACAACAAATCGAACAACGGAAGAAATCTCAAAACATTTTCAATTTAGAAACATGTAAATATGTAATCAAGGTACATCACCCAAGTACCTTACGATCATTGCTTTGAAAAGATTACATTATCATAAACATTCATATACTTAATTAAGGCTACATTGTACGGAGTAAAAACGAAACTCTAAATCTGAACTAACGAGCGGGATATTATCACTGTCTGCAGTGGGTGTGATTGGCAACTGCATTCATAAGAAAGATTTTGAACTTTCTTCGAAGATTTGAGAAATTCTACTGTCAAGGTAATGCTGCTGCTGCTGATAAAAATGGTTGTACAGCTTCTCTTTTGAGTAGTTATAAATTGATCTATATTTATCTCTAAGATGGAAGATAATAAATACAGGTGAGTCCTCTGGTGCAATACTTTGCACCGAGAAATCAAATGAAATCGATTTTATTGGATAAACTCTCATATGTCCTAAGAACAGATAATTGCTTCCACAGAAACCCTTTGTGTAAAGCATTGAATTCTCTGCACCAAAAAATAATTTAACGACACAGTAACATAATAAGTTCTAACAACCCTTTTTCTCTAGCAATACAATATGTTACGACAACGAAACAGACATCACGCAAAATAGTAATTAATCTGAACTGTAAGCATATGGTCCAGAATTTGGAAATTTTACTGCTTACACATTTTCTCTGAAGGTAATGCTGTTGCTGATAAAAAGATTTGTTCAGATTCTCTTCTAACTACTCATAGATTGATCTATAGAGCAATACTTTGCACAGAGAAATCAAATGCTATTGAATTTACAGACTCTGTTATCTCCAAAGAACATATTCTTTTGTCCATTGAATTATCTGCACCGAAGAATAATTTAACCACACATTAACATAATATTTTAATAAATTAAACTTAATGACAAGTATTACATGTAAAACCTACCTCAAATTGCACCATGAAACAAAGATTTTTTTTTTTTTTCTCTCATGCCTGACTAAGAACGCCACCACCACCAGAAGCCGTGGCTGCAAAATGCTCAGCTTTCTGGAGCTCTGGCTGATCATTTGAACTATTTGAGGTGTTACACTTCAAAGCTTCAATTGAATCCACTATCTTTGAGGCGCCTGGTTCACCAAAAAATATTCCCAAAGAGACATTAACATATTAATCCTTAAATAAATATAACTTAATACAAGTATTTTATCAAAGCATAAACAGCTAAAACACTCTTACCTACCTTAAATTTGAGGACTACTCCGGCTCCTTTACGAAAAACACCACCACCACCGGAAGCCGCAGCTGCTCTTCAATCTTTAATCCTCTGCTTCTTCAAATTCTCCACACTGTAAAGTTTATTATTGCCACAACCACTGTTTCTTACAGCACATGCCTGATGCCTGCACTAATTACACGATTAACATTATGACAGACAACATTTATATTAAAAGGTTACATTGTAACAAGTGATTAAATACAAGAATCTGTTCAAACAAGATGAATACTTTCATTGTCTTCGAAAACAAAGATTTTGAGGCTCCTTGACCATCGGAAACCTCTTGCTGAACACATTATTCCCAAGAAACAAGGTCTCTATAATGAGATTAGGTATTTTTTGTCCTATGGTAATGAGAGTACAGATAAGTACTGTCCTGTCTAGGGATTCCAAACACAATATGTTCCGTCCCATCCTATCCCGTCCCCGTACCAAACGTTTTTGAATTGTGTTAACTGTTAAGGGATCCATAGCTAAAAAAGGCCCGAAAATTACCATTTACCCCTTATCTCTTCCATTTTATATTTTACCCACATTTCAAATATTTCTATAAATACCCCTACCCTTTCCAATTTTTAAACACTTTCTCTCATTCTCTCCATTCTCCAATTATCCAGTACTCTCTCTAATCTTTATTCTCTACACCATTCCATATTCTCTCTCTCTATTCTCTACACTACTAATCTACTATTCTAATTCTAATATTATATTACTATCATCTAACTATTATTAATTATTCTCTAATCTCTCCACCAAGACACCATAGTACAAATGTACTTTTTTTCTTTAAATGTAATTATTTAATTTTATGTTTTAGTTTTCAAATTTTATATTTATACTTAATATATTAATTTTGATATTTATTCTTAGGTTTTATGTATATTTAATATTTATTCTTAGTTTTTTTTTTTTTTTTTTTTTTACAATATCTATTAATCCGGGACTAAATATTTTTTTGAAAGCTTTTGCCATTGGTAGGATTCGAACCACTGACTTATGAGTCATTTGTTCAAACCCCAAACTCTTTTATTTATCAGCTGAGTTCCACCCTTGTTGGCTACATATATATATATATATATATATATATAACTTTATTATAATTATATATTTTTTTTCTTTAATAGGATTATTCAAAGATAAATATTAGAGACATGCATCAATGTAATCAATTGATTACCATATATCTTAATAATCGTCGATAAATTAGTTACACTCTTGGCTAAAGCAAATTCAAAACCTGCAAATTTATAAAAATGTAAGGAAACTTTTTCCAAAATTTTGTTTCTACAAAAATTAAGCCTTTTAATAATAAGTGAACGTTAGAGTTGACTCAATGGTATACCATTACCATGAGATCATAGATTCGAGTTTGTATCCCCACTTTTAAATCCCAATTTTATTCAAATATTTTAATAATAATAAGTGAATATTACAAATAAAATTAAGCCTTATAATTATATAATTTAATTACTTTTTAAAATTTGCATGAGAAAATAAAAAACATGTAGTGTGAGAGAGAGAAGTTGCAAACATGTTGAGGACTACTCCGGCTCCTTTACGAAATGTTGAGGACCCCAGACAGGCCAGAGCGAGATGTTGAGGACTACTCCGGCTCCTTTACGAAAAACACCACCACCACCAGAAGCCGCAGCTGCTCTTCAATCTTTAATCCTCTGCTTCTTCAAATTCTCCACACTGTAAAGTTTATTATTGCCACAACCACTGTTTCTTACAACACATGCCTGATGCCTGCACTAATTACACGATTAACATTATGACAGACAACATTTATATTAAAAGGTTACATTGTAACAAGTGATTAAATCCAAGAATCTGTTCAAACAAGATGAATACTTTCATTGTCTTCGAAAACAAAGATTTTGAGGCTACTTGACCATTGGAAACCTCTTGCTGAACACAATTATCATTGCACTTGCTAGCATGCTTTGAATGTCTCGATATGTTCTGCCTTACGTCAAAGTGTTACCAGTTGCAGTTGCATCACTTCTGGCCGGCGTTGCTTCAATCAAATCTACTCTCTTTTGGGGGTCTAGTTCACCTTTGAGGTTATGAACATATTATGAATAGCTGATTACCACCGCCAAATGTGGTTTGGTGGTAAAAAGTGCAAGTGGTATATATATATTTAAAATAAATAGCTCATTGAAAACAAATGACTTCCTCATTGAAACTACTTCTGAATTAAATAATGAAACAAAAAGGGAGACAATGAGAACAACACCAGATCTATTAGCACTCTGGAAATTAAAATAAAAAAGAGAGAGATTAATGAGTACCTAATATTTTCATTGTCTTCAATGGTTGTGATTCACTGTCTTCAAAACAATGGTTTTGAACCACTTTGGAATATCAAAAACATCTATTGAAAGATTCTACTGCTCACATTTTCTGTGAAGGTAATGATGCTGCTGATGAAAAAGTCTTTTCTGCTTCTCTTCTGAGTAACTACACATTCATCAATAATTTAACAACACATTAACATAATCTTTAAATAAATAAACTAATGACAGGTATTATATTTAAAGCATAAACAGCTCAAACACTCCACCTACCTCAAATTGCACCATGAAACAAAGATTTTTTTTTTCTCTCATGCCTGACGAAGAACACCACCGCCACCAGAAGCCATGGCTGCAAAATGCACTGTTTCTTGGACCTTTAATCCCCTGCTTCGTCAAATTCTACACACCGTAGAGTTTATTATTTTCACAACCACTGTTTTTTCCAACACGTGCCTACAACAACTACACAATTTATGTATGCATTAATGATGGACAACATTTATATTAGTGGAAATTAGAGAAAATGGCCTTTCCCAACATTCACTTTCTGGGAAATGGCAGGGTTACATTGTAACAAGTAAATACAAAAATCCAAATCAAAATAGTCCATAGATGAATACTTTCGTTGTCTCCAACGTGGGTGTTTCATTGTCTTTGAAAACATAGATTCCAAACCTATACATCGAAAACAAAGATTCCAAACCTAATACTTTTATTATTACTGCACTAGCTAGCACGATTGAATGTCTGTTCAGCCTTCCTCTAGAGTTCATATTAACATATTCGAAGATTGATCAAACGAAAACGAAGAAGATGAATACCTTGATTGGATGTAAAATTTGGTTGTACTTCCATGAGAGCTGCATCTAATATATAATGAAACAAATGGGTATAAATGGAATAGCAATTAGCAAGTTCAGAGAAATTGAATTACTTACAAGATCAATTGAAATTCCAACTTGTGAAGAAAATCGCATGGCCACCAAATCCCTAAGGAATTAATGACAGAACAAAGTTAACAATTAGGTTTGAAATAGACAACATTGAACGATTTAGGGGGTACAAAAGAGGACAAAAAGAACAATTTAATTTAATAATAGTTTAAGAAAATCATATTTTAATTTGTTCGAAAAACAAATTATATAGGGAATTCTATGTTAGGTAAAGAAAGCAGGGGATGAAGTTAAAATATGTAGCCTGGCTGGAAATTGAAATGTAAAAAAAATGAATTGAGTACTTAATATTTACTTGATTTAATATCATACCAGTAAAAAATGATCTGAGGGATAAAAGAAATCTTAGGCTAATCCATGGACATAGGCATTAAGAAGCCACTGCGGCAACTCTTCCAGGTTTGGTAATCCGTATGCTGTTGAGGTCTTGACGACTGTCATCCTCTTCCATCTCAATCCTTAAATTAAATTTTTCATTATTCCCAAGAAACAAGGTCTCTAATGAGGTTAGGTATTTTTTGTCATATGGCAATGAGAGACTGAGAGTATAGTCACAAATATTCCAATCACAATACAGAACAATTGTCCCGTTCCGTCCTATCCCGTTCCCGTACCAAACTTTTTTGAATTGTGTTACGGTCTATGGGATCCATAGCACTTACGTGCATAGGCAAAGCCAGTTCCATCAATCTGGGCCAATTTGAAAATTTATAAAATATTTAACAGAAAAATATAAATCAAAACACATAAAATAAAATATAAATAAACTTTTTAGGAAATCTGTGGGCTTGGAGGCATAGCCCGCTCAGGCCTTCAAGTGGCTTGGCCGTTGCTTATGCAATTTTATTTTCGTCTTTGCTACATTATCAATTTATCATATATATATATATAATGATTATATATTTTTCTTTAATAGGATTATTCAAAGATAAATATTAGAGACCTGCATCAATGTAATCAAATGATTACCAATTATCTTAATAATACTCAATAAATTAATTACACTCTTGGCTAAAACAAATTCAAAACCTGCAAACTTACAAAAATGTATGGAAACTTTTTCTAAAATTTGTTTCTAGAAAAATTATACCTTTTAATAATAAGTGAATATTAAATGAGATCCAGTTGACCAACTGGTATGCCTTACATAACTAGAAATTGTAAGTTCGAGTTGTATCCCCACTTGACCACTTTCAAATCCTAATTTTATTGTAATAGTTTAATAATAATAAGTGAATATTGCAAATAATTATATAATGTAATTATTTTTAACAATTTGCATGAGAAAATAAAAAACGTGTGAAAGAGAGAGAAGAAGCAAACACTCAACACAGCTCACCTGTTTCGGTTAGAAAACCAAAAATATATCGGTTGGATCAAGAGGCATGATTTGTGAGCCATTCAAGAGGCATGATTTCTGTAAGCTTTTCTCTGGGTAGTTGTTATGGAATTTGAAGGATGGTAGGGACTTCGTCTTTTCTTTCTGCTTTGATGAAGATCGTATCACCATTATGACCAGGAAGTGGGAGATTAAGAGCATGGTCTTGAAGTCTATAAGCAAGCTGGTGATGGAGGGTAGCCATGTAGGAATTAGCTTGCATGGGTGCACCAAGGATCTGGACTTGGGTTTTAAGACATTTGTGGAGGTTTTGATCTCTCAAAGGAATGTTAAAGTTGGGATAATAAGTGAGGGATATGCTTCCAGCATGAAGAGTAGATAGGCAGGTGCCAATCACAGCATGTTCATACTGTGTGTAAATGGTGTTGAGCAAGGCCAGTCTGGCAGTAACAGGCAAGCCTTTTCGTCCGTGTAAAGAGAGGATGATTCAGACAGCACCTATGTGGAGATGAGAGTATCTTTCCTTGATCCATTGATCTATCATGTTCTGATCAATGGTGAGAATGACATATTGTTCACTGGGTGAGGATAGAATTAAGCATTTATCTAGGCCTGTGGACTTGACATATTCTTTGATGGGAAGTGGTCTGGTATGGACAAGACGAGTCAACCGAGTGGCGAGAGATTTGTTTCTCTTGAAGATGTTGTATGGATTAAGTAGAGGGAAAATTGTTTCATTTATCTGGGCTGAAGTAGGGATATGGGTGTATTCTACTAAATCTTAGATTCTATTGGAATGGGTTCTTTGGATAGTAGGAGGAGGTAAAGACATAGAAGAAGATAATCTAGTAGGAACTAAAGTAGTAGCAGAGGGAGTAGTGGTAGTGTTTTCCATTTATGAGAATTTTCTTCCTTCTAAACCAGTCTAAAATACTTGTAATAGTCTAACTCTTTTCCTAGACTCCAGGTAATCGAGACATGGCTCTGATACCAGTCGGGTGGCAGGTACCCCTGGGTGCCTCTCTAGAGTTTTTAGAGCTTTCCCCACAATGGCGGCCTAACCACGGCCAGAACAGGGTATTAGCTTTTCAACCGCCTAGAGACAAACAGGGACCTTAAGAACCTTTTCTCTTTTGTCTTGTTTTGTTGGAACTTGGTCAATCATTTTGTTCCCAAATTTCAGATCTTTTCTTTCTACCCACAATTCAGAAAAAGAAAACAGTTTGTTTATCTTCAAAATCTTGATTATTAAAAAATTAATTAAAATTTATCTTCAAGTTGTCACTTTGTTTTTATACTGCTGTTTTCTTGTACAAAAGTTCTTTCAATTATACAAAATTTTCATTCGAAAAAAAAATCAAGAATTAGAAGGAAGATTCTAGGAAATTGAAGTGCAGGACGATACCATAAAGTAAGGAGATAGAGTGCAGCTAGGTCACACAAAAGATCATCGAGATCATTCGAGTTGTATACGATCATCTCTTGGTAATATTTATCGTTCCTACTACATTTTTAAATCGCATTACGGGATCCATAACACTTACATGTTGAGGCAAAGCCAGCTCCATCAATCTGGAGGCCAGTTTGAAAATTTATAAAATATTTAACAGAAAAATATAAATAAAAAAACATGAGGAAACTGCATGAAATAATAAAAAAAATGTATTGGTTTATTGTTTTTAGCCATAAATTTATATTTTATTATACTTATAAACTTTAGCCTTGAATAGACAAGATTGCCCTCCATTTTGTTTTTACTTCATCCACCCAAAAATTTGGAAATCAACTGACATGTAACTTAAAAATCATTAACATGTAAGTTGAAAGTCAATTGGCATGTAATCAAGTTATATGTCAAGTGAAGTAAAATTTAGGGATAATTTTGTCCAAAAGTAGTCAAAAGTGATGAAAACAACAAAATATAAATTTGTGGCTAAAAACAATAAATCAATAAATTTTTTGGCTCTATATGAATTCACCCCAAAAAACATATTAGGTCAAATATAGATAGGGGTGAATTATAAATACTTTTTGGAATTTTCTTTTTACACATTTTTTTTTTACCAAATTAACATATTAGATAATAAAAAAAAAAAATGGCATTTCACAAAATTATAAATACTTTTTGGAATTTTCGTTTTACACAATTTTTTTTTCTATAAAAGATTTATTGACAGAAGTCACAGAAGTATACACTTGTAAACTAAAATGGAATTTTTTAAACTAAATTTCAGCAAATGTTTTTTTAACTGATCTAAAAAAGAAAACCACGGCAGAGAAATTTGAAATTTGAAATTTGCTTCAGCTAAAAAAGCCTTTTCTGCTTCTCCTCAGAGTAATTACACATTGATCTATATTTAGCTCAAATCTCGAAAATAAATAAAATAAAAGCAGATCATATTCTTGTAGCTCCACAGAACATATTCTTGTTTCCATCCAAATTCTGTCTAAAGAAATGAGTTCACTGCACAACAAAATAATGTAAGAATACATTAACATAATCTTTAAATAAATAAAACTTAATTAAAGACTACAATTACCTCAAAATGCACCATGAGATGACCAGAAGCTGTTTCTTCAACATTTAATCCAATTATTGTAACAAATAAAAACAGTGCCGTGACAACACTTGCCTGCAACAATTAGTTTATTACACAATTTACATTATGATTTATGACAGACAACATTAAAAGGTTACAATATTGTAACAAGTATAATATCAGAATCTGAATCAAACTGGAAAAATACTTTGATTATCTACATTAAAAAGTCTCTGATTCATTCTCTTCAAAAAAAACAATGAGATATTGCACTAGCATTGCTGTAAAAATTAAAATAAAAAAAACATGAATAAGCAGTTAAAAAGAGAGAGAGATTGATGAGTACCTAGTATTTACTTGATTGGATCGTCTCGCCATCAATCTCGATCCGAGGGATATGAGCAATCTTCGGCCAATCTTCACCTGTATCCTTCTTGCATCTTTCGATCAGTGCAGGACAATCCCCGTAAATTGCTAATCTTCTCAGAGCAATTAGGCGGCGCATACCCTCCGGTAGAGATGTCAGTTTTGGACAATCCCAAATAAAAAGAAGTTGAAGGGACTGGAGGTTTTGTAGCGACTCTGGAAGTGCTATGAAGTTGGGACACTTAAGAATAGACAACGACTCTAGAGTGTTGCCATGAAGAAGCCACTGCGGCAACTCTTCCAGATTTGGTAATCCTGAAATGAAAATCGTTCGAAGCTGAATCCGTGTGCTGTTGAGGTCTTGACGACTGTCATCCTCTTCCATCTCAATCCTTAAATTAAGTTTTTCACAATCCAAAATTGCTAGGTTCTTTAAGGATGTTGAGTATTTTATATCACATGGTAATGAGAGTAGACTTGGACACTTATTGATTCCCATGGTCTGAAGAGCTTTCAAACTACCAATATCACCACACAAATACTCTAAATTCTCACATTCATTAAAATCCAAGACACGGAGAGAATTTAAGCACCCAATTATATTCTCCGCCAGACGCTTCTGTTTTGTTGCAATCGACAGCATTCTAAGACTTATTAGGTACCTTAACTCTCTAGGAATCTCTTTTAGTTCACTGCATCCCTCCAAGTCAAGAATTTCCAATTTCTGCAACTTACAAATGGATTTTGAGAGCTTTTTCATTTTACGATTCCAACTTAGTTTCAGATATCTCAGATGCTTCAAATTACCAATTTTTTTTGGCAAAACCTCAATATTTGAATCACTTAAATCTAGTGCTCGTAAGCGTGGAAACCTTGATACACATGAGTCAACAAATGATTGGTCAGGTTTTATTTCATGAGATGGAACCAAAATAGTTCTTAAATGACCTATGCTTGATACAAAACTTGGAAGACCGTCTTCGATTGTATCAGTATCCACAAATGAAACATGTCGGACTTTTTTGGATATAACTTGGCTAGGGGATTTCACCATTGAGCATTCATTATTCGACATGGATGACACAAGATCATGCATAAGATCATGCATTTTAAAAACAACAAGGCTGCCCAGCTGTTCAAATTCTTGCAAGAAAGAACTCGACTCTAATTCCATTAAATATCTCATGCCAATATTTTCCAACTCTTCACTTTCTTCATGAGATTGGAGAATACCAATGGCCATCCAAATTGGAATTAAGTCAAAATTAGTAAATTGAAAATCCTTTGGAAATATTGAACACAAGGCAAGACATTGTTTCAAATAAGACGGTAAATGATCATAACTCAGTTTTAGAACTGGCATTATGTCATTTTCTTTTTGAACTATATTCCATAAGTCCTTGTCTCTAACATTTTTCCATTCATTTTCATCGGTGGACGAAAGAAGTAAACTCCCCATTGACTTTACCACCAAAGGAACTCCTCCACATTTTTTCACAATTTCTTCCCCAATTTTTACCAGGTTTGGATGCCTTTCTTGTCCTTCCTTGAATGCACATTTCATAAACAAATCTAAGCAACTCTCAATGGAAACACCTTCTAAGTTGTACCCATTACCATCCATAGTTGTGCTCATTATTGAGGCAACTCGTTTACTACGCGTAGTTACAACTATTTTACTTCCATTTGCACCTCCTGACAAGAACTTTTTAAAATCCATCCATTTTGGCACATTTTGATTCCAAACATCATCCAAGACCAATAAATATCTTTTACCAGCTAAAGTATCTCGCAAGATTCTTTGTAATTGGTCTATATCCATCTCATTACGGTTTTGACCAGTTAGAGATTTGATAATGCTTATCATCAATTGCCTCTCAACAAATTCCTCCGACACACACACCCATGCTCTTAAATCAAAATATTGATCTATCATTTCATTATTGTACACCGATTTCACAAGTGCAGTTTTCCCAAGACCTCCCATTCCTACTATAGGAATGACTGAGATATTTTGATCATCACCGTCACTTGGTTGTGTTAATAATTCTAGGATCTCTTTCTTTTCTTTATCTCTACCAATAACATCAGAATCAAACACAAAGGAGTGGGTCATTTCCCTTTCCCTACGAGCATGTCTACTGTCAACTCTGTCGTTGAGATGAAATTTAGCCTTATCAGCTGCTATTTCATCCAACCTTTCTCGAATCTCCTTAATTTTATGGCCTATGGTAAAACGAAAAGCAACTGAATTTGGCCAGGAGAGATAGTTCCATACCTTTTGAGTAATGGATCCACGATTCAGCTTGAGTTGCCTTCGTAGAGATTGAATCTCGAACTCATCGAGCACATCTTCAGCGTCATAGCAGACATCCTTGAGCTCTTCAAGCCAGACTCTGATTTCGTTGTTGTGGAGCTGTTGTTGCTCAGCATCCAAGAGAACAGCTTTGATAGTGTTCAATGTCCTCTCAAGCTTGAGGAGGTCACTTTTGAAACCCCATATCAAACAAGCTTCCTGGTAAACAAGGGAGCCAAGCTTACCCAAGAGAATTTCAGCAATGGGAGACACAATTGCTTCTGCCATGTTTTTCAAGGTGGATGAAGGATTGATTTAGATGAAGGGAAAAAGGAGATTGTGCTGCTGGTTACAGGTATGGCTAATAATTCAAAGTTTATCAAATCTCAATCCTGTTGGAATATTATATTGTTTATGTTGTAGTGGGTGTGAACTGTGTGCCTGTGTTTGATGGGAGTTTATTGTAGTTTATAAGGAGAGAGTGGTGTGGTCTTGTTTTCTATATATATCTCTATTATTATATTTAATTTCCATTTCTTCTCTCCTCTCAAATTCAAGATGGTATCAGAGCACGACAGTCTCCTTTCCGGCCGCCGTCGATACCCTGCTGCGGCAGCGGTTGTCGGCGGCGAAGTCGCTCCACCTGGCGACCTTATAGATAAATGTTATTTTATGCCTCGGCGATTTTGTTTCATTATGGAATGCTAATAATTCAAGTTTATCAAATCTCAATCCCAAATCATATTATATTATGTCCACCTAAAGCAGCCTTGGACGTATATTCATTGTCCTGGGGTAAGGTAATTATTCGATGCCATCTATTTTTGGACGATTGCCTCATTTTCCATTTTCATTTTATAAAAAATAAAAATAAAAATGAAAACAAACACACCTGTGATATTGTGATTCCAGATGTTTTCCACATGTTTTGCACAGTTTACAAGGACAAGTCTGCAATAGCCAATCACCAAACACATATGTGATATTGTGATTCCAGCTGTTTAAATGTTTTTTTAATCATGAAAACATGTTTTAATTATTTTAATTGAAAGTAAAGCGGTAGTCAAGTCTGAAATCTTTATTTTTCTCACATGCTTGTGTGATTGTCGATAAGTCATGAAAACGAAATTTGCAACTAAAGTCAACAATTTTGAAAAATTTTCTTCACCGACAAACTATACAAAAGTCGTTTTTGATATTGATTTTTCATTTATAGTGTATTTAATTTTTATACAAAGAATTGATTTTTCATTTATAGTCAATGGTTTTGGTCTTGAAGTGTAAAGATGTGACGATGTATGTTTTGGTCTTGGAGTGTAAAGTTTCTTCATGGCACTCTATCAAATATCTCACTATAATTTTCAGTGTGAACATAATTTTTTCATGATAATTTATTAACATGTGTAGAGTGATGGAAGAGATCAGATTGCTCACCTCTCATGTTAAGAAGGATTATCAATTTCAGTAGCTGCAACATTGAATTGATCTGGTAGAAAATATAGGCATGGTTTATTTAAGTAGGTTCGACGTTGAATTGAGCTCGTCGGCGAAAACCAATGGGAGGCATACAATTAAAGGAATAGGTGTGGGGGAGTAAATACCACAAACAACTTAAATAGCAAAAGCAATAAGTCGACTTCCACAAGGAATCGACTTATTGCTTCACTGGACTGGACTACTCGACTGAAGATTGCGGCCGGCACAGCCCGTGGGATAACTTTCATACACAACACATGCAAGTCACTCAAACTCAACCACGGCAACATCAAGTCTACCAACATCCTCCTCGACAAGACTGGAACTGCATGTGTCTCTGATTTCGGTCTCTTGATCTTCTGCTCCCCAAACACACCTTCGAGATCAAATGGTTACCGTGCTCCAAAGCTATCCTCATCTGACAGGCGAAAACAGTCCCAAAAATCCGATGTCTACTCGTTTGGTGTACTTTTGTTGGAGTTATTGACTAGGAAGTGTCCATCCGTGATTGACGGTGGTGGGCCTGGGATGGGATACGGTCAGGGCCGGCCCATAAGGGTAGCCAACCCAACAAAATACTGGGGCCCCCAACTGATGCAATTTTCTTCTTCTTCTTCTTTGGGGCGTCATGATCCAATATTTGTTAATGATCTTTGGGGCCTCAATTAATAAAAAAAAAACTTTAAAGACCCAATATAATTATGTGACTATGACATCACTGTGGCTCAATATTTGTTAATGATCTTTGGGGCCTCAATTAACAAAAAAAAAAAACTTTACCGCCAAAGGAACTCCACATTTTTTCACAATTTCTTCCCCAATTTTTACTAGGTTTGGATGTCTTTCTTGCCCTTCCTTGAATGCACATTTCATAAACAAATCTAAGCAACTCTCAAAGGAAAGACCTTCTAAGTCGTACCCCTTACCATCCATAGTTGTGCTCATTATTGAGGCAACTCGTTTACTACGGGTAGTTACCACAATTTTACTTCCTTTTGCACCTCCTAATAACAACTTCTTAAAATCCATCCATTTGGGCACATTTTGATTCCAAACATCATCCAAGATCAATAAATATTTTTTACCAGCTAAAGTATCTCGCAAGATTCTTTGTAATTGGTCTATATCCATCTCATTACGGTTTTGACCGGTTAAAGATTTGATAATGCTTATCATCAATTGCCTCTCAACAAATTCCTCCGACACACACACCCATGCTCTTAAATCAAAATATTGATCTATCATTTCATTATTGTACACCGATTTCACAAGTGCAGTTTTCCCAAGACCTCCCATTCCTACTATAGGAATGACTGAGATATTTTGATCATCACCGTCACTTGGTTGTGTTAATAATTCTATGATCTCTTCTTTTTCTTCATCTCTACCAATAACATCAGAATCAAACGCAAAGGAGTGTGTCATTTCCCTTTCCCTACGAGCATGTCTACTGTCAACTCTGTCGTTGAGATGAAATTTAGCCTTAACAGCTGCGATTTCATCCAACCTCCCTTGAATCTCCTTAATTTTATGGCCTATGGTAAAACGAAAAGCAACTGAATTTGGCCAGGAGAGATAGTTCCATACCTTTTGTGTAATGGATCCACGATTCACCATTGCTTGCCTCTGTAGCGTTTCAATCTCGAATGCATCCAGCACATCTTCAGCATCATAGCAGACATCCTTAAGCTCTTCAAGCCAAACCCTCACTCTGTGGTTGTGAAGCTGTTGTTGCTCAGCATCCAAGAGAACAGCTTTGATGGTCTTTAATGTCCTCTCAAGCTTGAGGAGGTCAGTTTTGAAACCCCATATCAAACAAGCTTCCTGGTAAACAAGGGAGCCAAGTTTACCCAAGAGAATTTCAGCAATGGGAGACACAATTGCTTCTGCCATGTTTTTCGAGTTGGAGGAAAGATGCGTTGTCAGAATGTGAAGATCTGGTTTTGAATAGAAAAATGAAGTGAAGAGATAAGAGGAAATCCGTAGATAAAGCTCAACTGTGATTGAAGAAATTTTGGCTTTGAATGGAAAAATGATGTGGAGAAGAGAAAATGTAATTGAAGTTGAAGTACTGGCGTACTGCAATTGAAGAAATGTAGCTTAATTACTTCAGGGAAAAAGAAGTAGAGAATGTTCAACCGGAATCGAAGAAATTTTGATGAAACTCGTTTTCATTTCAATACAAATCAGGGATTACTTGCTTATTGATTAAAATTCATGCAGCCTTTGGAAATGCCAAACAAAAAAGGAATATATTAATTGAAGAAAAGAATATATAAAGCAAAAGCATTGTTGTCGATCTCTTTTGTTTTGCTTTGAAACGTAGTTTTGATTTCTGGAATTAATTTCCTACTTGGGATTCAAGACATGGATCAGATTCATAACTTCGATGGGAAAAAATATATTACTATGCAACCACATTACTTCATCTACATGTATTCTTTTTCTTTTAATTTAAAAATTCTTCTCTTGTTGTTCAAAAAATTAATATTTGAATCATCAGGAAACCCCATCTTCAATATATTTTCCTAAACCCGGCCCGAAACAATAAATCAAACGGTTGATCAATCATTAATTTTAGTCACCAAATTGAAATATCGATACATATTCCAGTTTTATTTTTTTTATTTTTTTATTTTTTTTATTATTTAAAAAAAAAAAAAGGCCACTTGCTTTGTATACCATGCCACTTATGAAGTTTTATTTATTTATTTATTTATTTATTTATTTATTTTTTTACAATAATTTTAGATTTTAGTAATAGAGGCAAACTCCAACCCACGATCTCATGAACTAACATCATCTTGTCTAGCCACATTTGAAGTTTATGTAAAGGAAAGAATAAAAAACAATAATAAATAAATAAATAAAAACTAAAAATAAAAACAATATAAGGCATAAGGGTGTGGAACTGTGGATATTACCATCCATAAATTAAATATGAAAACTAAAAATAAAAACTATATAAGGGTGTGGAACTGTGGATATTGTCATCCATAAATTAAATATGATAAGCACACACATATTTATAAGTATACATATGTCTAAAATTTAAAATTAAATCATTACTATAAACACTCATCTTAATGCCAATAATACCAAATGAATGTATTCATTTTAATACATTTTATTTATAAATCCTCTTAAGTTATTAACACACTCAATTTCACAAATGATAAATTCATACTATAGGCTACTATACTATACTATAGGCTACTTCTAGCTCTCCCTGAGGTGGAAGAGAACGACAAGCCAACGACATCACAACTTCTATTGTTTAAGCCCCTCCTGGTGGGGACACCTCTACTAACAGCCTGTGGCTTGGTTGTCTTGGGTTTCTAATAAGTTGTTTAATAGTTGGCATGCTGAATTATACATTATGGGCTGGTTTAGATTGATCCTAACCGGATGATTATGAATTTATTCGATTTCAATATATTAATAGAATATTAAACCCTTAATTAAGTAATTAAGAAGTAAGAAGATAAAATCTTAAATCGTATATTTGCACGAAATCACTGCTATTTTTTATCCAACCGCTACAAAATCAACAATTCCATGAGCTTGGGCTTTTGTTGCTGACATAAAAGTATCCCTTTCCACGTAATAACTCTACTGAAGATTGCGGCCGGCGCAGCCCGTGGGATAACTTTCATACACAACACATGCAAGTCACTCAAACTCAACCACGGCAACATCAAGTCTACCAACATCCTCCTCGACAAGACTGGAACTGCACGTGTCTCTGATTTCGGTCTCTTGATCTTCTGCCCCCCAAACACACCTTCTAGATCAAATGGTTACCGTGCTCCAGAGCTATCCTCATCCGACGGGCGAAAACAGTCCCAAAAATCCGATGTCTACTCGTTTGGTGTACTTTTGTTGGAGATATTGATTGGGAAGTGTCCATCCATGATTGACGGTGGTGGGCCTGGGATGGGATACGGTGGCAGGGCAGTGGACTTGCCAAGATGGGTCCAATCGGTGGTTAGAGAGGAATGGACGGCTGAGGTTTTTGATCTTGAGTTGATGAGGTACAAGGACATAGAGGAGGAGATGGTAGGGCTGTTGCAAGTTGCTATGGCTTGTACGTCAGCCTTGCCTGATCAACGGCCAAGCATGGGCCACGTGGTGAAGATGATCGACGAGATACAGGGGTTGAGATGTCACCGTGTCACAAGGCGCTTGACTCAGTCACTGACTCGCCTTGATTGTCAGAGGACACGTGCGGAGGAGTGAGTCAGTAAGAGTTAAGAACCATGTTCATTTGGTCATAAGGGCACATGGTAAAGAGTAACTCAGTAAAAGCTTTTAAGTATTGTAAATCCGAATTTTGTTAGTTTTGTTTTTCAGCAGTTTATTATTGTCTTCAATTTGGGTCTGGTTTAGGTAATTAAGGATTTGAAAATGATTATTACACATAAATTGGAAAGTGATTGTTACAGAATGTTGTGAGTTTTTAAAGAGAACAGCTCTTGCTTAGAGTAGAGTTTACTATGTTTAAAGCTCAAAAGGAAAATGACCTAGGTATATTTTTATTGAATTCCCAATTTTCTTAACCAACAGGAAAGTATTTTTTATTTTTTTGAAATATATGACACACCGAACGGGTCTAGGTTTATCGCGACTTGTTGAGATCAAATAATACACAAGTGATGTGATATTTACTCATAAATAAACATTTGAGAGAAAAATTTCTACACATGAGGATATTCAATTGAGCTAATAGGGAACATGTAATGAATTTTTAGTTGTATTAAATTTCCTTAGAAGGTATATTAGGACCTTGAAAAAAAAATGGTCCAATTATTGTTTACTTTTTTTTTTAAACAATTATTTGTTACTTTTTTTTTTTTTTTTGAAACAATTATTGGTTACTTTTAAAAAAAAAAAAAAAAAACAATTATTGGTTACTTGGTAACATTTGGGTTGCACAAAATTATAATTTATATATATATAATTTAAGAAATGACTTATAAGTAAAGTCATTAACATTGTTTCAACAGTACCGGAGCTTATTCTAAAATTAAACTAAAACAAAACTGATGTTAAGTGGTAAAAATTATGGGAGTGGACTTTAAAAAGTTAATTAAAAAGTGAAAATTATGACGGATAATTGGAACAAGAAGTCAATTAAGTTAATTTTGATGTCCATGTGCAAAAACTATAATAATTAACAACACTTAATAGTTGTGGTATACTGGTGTGTGTCAGCTAAATTTAAAATGATTATATATAATGTCTTATTTAAGTAATTTAACCTTTTCTCTTTTGTCTTGTTTTGTTGGAACTTGGTCAATCTTTTTGTCCCCAAATTTCACATCTTTTCTTTCTACTAACGATTCAGAAAAAGAAAACAGTTTGTTTATCTTCAAAACCTTGATTATTAAAAAATTAATTAAAATTTATCTTCAAGCTGTCACTTTGTTTATATATTTTGTTTTCTTGTACAAAAGCTCTCTCCTCAGTTTTCTCTGCCTTCTCTCTACTCATATCCTCCTCGTTCCATCGCCGGCTTCTTGCTGTGGTAGCGGGAGCCAGCAACAATGGCGCCCCTAAGGGCGTTTTCTTCTTCCTCCTCATGCTAGGCCTTCCCGCTCAAAAGGTTGCATCCCGGAGCTGCTACGACGGCCTCGACGTATGTCTGGCCGACCGTCTCGCGCCACCGGGTGGGTCCTGTTCTCCAGTCGTCGCCGGTAGCTGTTAGATCGGCCGATTATCTCGGATCCGGCCAGATCTGGTGTGATTCGGTGTGAGTTTTAGATCGGCGGCCGTGAAGCTTGTACGGCCCCATCCTCTCCGCTGGGACACCGCCGGCAGTCAAGGTTTCCTTCTTCCTTTGTTCGGTGCTGGGTTTGGTCGGTTTCTATGCTTTTTGGCGAACGGCTACGGTTATTGGTGGGGGTTTGCTTGGATAGGTGGCGCGGGGTTCCGATCGGCATCAGGCGGCGTCCTGGTGGGTCTTCTCCGGCGGCCTGGTCGTCCCTCCTCCGGTTCAGCTGTAGTTCGGTTGTTTGGATTTTGTTTTTGGGTTTGTACAGTTGGTTTGGCGAAACCGTTTGGTTTCCTTGTGGTATATTCCGCCTTTGTGTGCGGGTTTTTCTCCCGGTTGTGGGACTCTCATCTGGGTTGGGCTCGAGTGTTTTATTATGTGGAGTCCCGGTTGTGATTGTAAACATGCTGGTCATGTTCTTGCCCTGGAACTGGTTTTCCAGGTGCCCTTTCCATCAAAAAAAAAAAAAAAAAAATTCTTTCAATTATACAAAATTTTCATTTGAAAAAAAATCAAAGAATTAAAAGGAAGATTCTAGAAAATTGAAGCGCGGAACAATACCATAAACACTACAAGAAAAAAGCCCTATTAGGACGAAATTCTTTTGGGACGCTTTTTTTTTCGTCCCAATAGACAGTCTACTGGGACGAATTCTATATTTCGTCCCAATAGGGTATCTATTGGAACGAAATAAATAATTCGTCCCAATAGACTTGTCCTATTAGGACGAAATACAGAATTCATCCCAATAGACTGTCTATTGTGACGAATTTATTTCGTCCCAATAGGTTTTCTTTTTATTTAAAATAATAATAGTTAATAAATTTTGTTGACTTTTAGGGACGAATTATTTTCGTCCCAATAAGGCATCTATTGGGACGAATTTATTTCGTCCCAATATGTTTTCTTTTTATTTAAAATTAATAAATTTTGTTGATCTATAGGGATGAATTTGTTTCGTCTCAATAGGACATCTATTGGGACGAAATACAATTCATCTCAATAGACTGCCTATTGTGATGAATTGTATTTCGTCCCAATAGGTTTTCTTTTTATTTAAAATTATAATGATTATTAAATTTTAGGGTTAATAGCACCAGTACCCCCTGAATATATAGCGAAATTGCATAGTGCCCCTTGAATTTTTTTTCCTGGCATTAAACCCCTCGAACTCCCATAAATAGGCAAAAATGGACGGAAGAGGGACGGACGTCAAAAGCAAATTACATTTACACACCCTGATTATATGTATAATTGCATTAAAACTGAAACAATATAATAATATCACACAAACACCCTAAAGTCAGGGCTAAAGTTGGTAATTCTGGAATTTTATAATGTGAAAAAAAAAATTAATTGTAATAATAATAATAATAATGATGATGATGATGATCATCTTTACTTCAATATATATATATATATATATATATCTATATATTTATTACCTCACAAAAGAGGTTTATTAAAAAAAAAGAAATTAATGAATAAAAATATATAAAAATTTACAATTTCATCAATATTCATCCCATTCAAGAATAAAAAACACACCAATCTCTCATCTTCGTTCTCCCTCACCCATTCCAAACGACGAAACCCTGAACCCATACAACAATCGATCGGCGGCGCCGCGGCGGTAAGAGATCAAGCAGCGGGCGAAGACGACGACCGGAAGCGAGACGACGACTGGAAGCCTGACGACGACCGGAAACACGATGACGACCGGAAGCCCGACGATGACCACCCACGCCTTCTCTCTCTCTCTCTCTCTCTCTCTTCATTCTCATTCTCGATCTCTCTCTTGTTCTTAGTTTTTTGATTTGTTTCTTGACTTGATGATGGTCCAAATCTGAATCGAATTTGGGATTTGTTTCTTGGCTTGATGATGATAGTTTTTTGATTTGCTTGATAAATTTGATGATGGATTCGGAGAGATGGATCTGGTGATCTGGTGACCAGATCCATCAGTTTATTTTTTTAAATTCTGGGTTGGCTGTGATCATGATGATGGTGATGAAGGTCTGGTTATAGTTTGGTGGTGTGTTGATGGTGATTTTATGGGATGTTGTTGATGAAGATCTGGCGTGTTAATTCTGGGATGATGATGATGATGATGAAGGTTTGGAATTGTAATTTTTAGGTTGAAGAGATGAATTTAGGTTGAAGAGATTGGGAATGATTTAATTTTTTATATTTTTTTATTCATTAATTTCTTTTTTTAATAAAACTTTTATATATATATATTTAAGTAAAGATTTAAATAATAAATCTTTGTTCATGGAAAATTTTAAAAAATTGAAGCCAGGGAAAAAACGAAATCTGTGGAGATTTTTTTTTTTTTTGTTATTAAATTCTTTTATTTATAATTTTTTTTTATATTAACAATTTAACATCAAAAAAATTATTTTGTATAAACTTCAAATTTGGAATTTTTTCTAGATTTCTTTTGTAACTTCAAATATGTGGAGAATTAAATTTTTGTTAGGGTTGATTGATTTTTTAATTTTTTATTATTTAATTAAATTAAATTTTTTAATTTAAATGCATTATATTTTTTATTTTTTTATTTCTGTTTTTGAAATTACAATTATTATTTTTTTCACATTATAAAATTTCAGAATTACCAAATTTACCCCTGACTTTAGGGTGTTTCTGTGATATTATTATATTGTTTCAGTTTTAATGCAATTATATATATAATCAGGGTGTAAATGTAATTTGTTTTTGACGTCCGTCCCTTTTCCATCCATTTTTGCCTATTTATGGGAGTTCGAGGGGTTTAATGCCAGGAAAAAAAAATTCAAGGGGCACTATGCGATTTCGCTATATGTTCAGGTGGTACTGATGCTATTAACCCTAAATTTTATTGACCTTTAGGGACGAATTATTGTCGTCCCAATAGGATGTCTACTGGGACGAAATACGTAATTCGTCCCAATAGACTGTCTATTAGGACAAATTATTTTTGTCCCAATAGGTTTTCTTTTTATTTAAAATTATAATAATTAATTAATTTTGTTGAAAATTCTTGACTTTTTTTTAAAAGTTTTTTCCTTAAAGATATATTAATAATTAAATTACCATATAAATTAAAAAATGATACAATATGGATCATTTTGTTCGTCCAAAGTGGTTCTTTATCGAAATGAATTTTGTTTTTTCCCAATAAGTTCTTCATAAGGGTCAATAATTGTTAGTCTTGAAAGGTTTTCTATTATTTTTTTAAAAAGGAACTGAATAATTGGAACTGGAACTGGAACCGGAACCGCTGGTTCCAAATCGAAAACCGAAACATGGAAATGGTGGAAAATGTCACCTTTTTAAAGTGGTTTTGTAAGAAAGTCACCACTTTAATAACTTAAGTTTAAAAGACACCTATTATGGTGAACGGACCAAAATACCCTTACTTTACACACATTCTCTTACTTTGAAGTTTTTTTATTTTATTTTATTATTATTATTCTTTCATCTTCTTCATAGAGGTCTGTTAAACAGACCTCTAATGGAAGTTGAACATCATTGGATAATTAGTTTAGTGGCACTACGCAAACGCATTCGGAGGTGTAGGGGCAACGCCCCCGGAGATTTTTTTGGTTTTGAATCTTCCATTGTTGAGCCTTTTCATTTTTTTTCTTCGAGTCTTTTGTAAACCCAAATAGAAAATTGAAACCGTTGGTTCCGAATCGAGAACCGAAAACCGAGTCATGTCTAATTCCGAGTATGATTAATGATTGACCCTTTGATCTGACAAAATAATTTAATTAAATGTTATAATAAACGTTTTTTAATATCAATCTATTTATCATATAAAAATAAAATTTAAATTAGTGGAATCAATCTTAAAAAAAAAAAAAAATTGATTGAAAAATAATTAATAAAAATTTAATAACAAGTAGAGGTTATATATATATATATATATATATATATATTATGCTTTTATTATCACAATCAAAGTAACAGCGTGGTGGATAAGGCGCTTATATCATGAGTGTGCCAGGTTCGACGCCAAGCAATCACAATTAAAGTAACAGCGTGGTGGATAAGGCGCTCATATCATGAGTGTGCCAGGTTCGATGCCAAGCAATCACAATTAAAATTGTGATTTCAACATGGTGGGTGGGGCGTGGGCGGGGGCGTGCTGGTGGGTTGGTTGTGGGTAGGCCTTCATTTGAAGGCAAAGAACCAAATTTTTTTTTTTTTTTTTTTATAATTTTTTATAATTTTTTTTTTTTAAATTTCGTCCCTATAGAGTATCTAAAGGGACGAAATATTATTGAAAGGGATGAAATATTTCGTCCCTATAGGTTGTCAAAGGGGATGAAAATACAATTCGTCCCTAAAAAATGTCTATTGGGACGAATAATTTCGTCCCTATACATCATCAATTGGGACGAATAAAAATCGTTCCTATAGATAGTTTTAAGGGACGAATTTCATTTTTCGTCCCTAAGAAGCTATTGCGACCCACCTGAGGCGACGGATTTTGGGACGAATTTTATTCGTCTCAATAGACCTCTTGGGATGATTTTTGACCTATAGGGACGAAAAAAAATCGTCTCAATAGCCAATTTTTTTTTGTAGTGAAAACAAGGTGATAGAGTGCAGCTAGGTCACACAAAAGATCATCGAGATCATTTGAGTTGTATACGATCATCTCTAGGTATTATTTATTGTTCCTACTACATTTTTGAATCGTATTACGGGATCCATAGAATTTACGTGCAGAGACAAAGCCAGCTCCATCAATCCGGGGGCCAATTTGAAAGTTTTTAAAATATTTATTAAAAAAATATAAATTACAAAAAATATAAGGTAACATATAAATAAACATTTTAAGAAATCTGTGGGTTTGGGGGCATGACTCCCTCAGGCCTTCAAGTGGCTTTGCCATTGCTTCCACAATTTTATTTTTGTCTGGTTTTATTCCACTAAAACCATCGTTGTCTACCGGTCTTGTTACATTATCAATTTATCATATATATATATTTACATTTTAATAGGATTATTCAAAAATAAATATCGGAGACCTGCATCAATGTAATCAAATGATTACCAACTATCTTAATAATAGTCAATAAATTAGTTACACTCTTGGCTAAAACAAATTCAAAACCTGCAAATTTAAAAAAAAATTAAGGAAACTTTTTCTAAAATTTTGTTTTTACAAAAATTAAACTTTTTAAACGTTAAGGTTGACTCACTGGTCTGCCCTATATACCTATATTATGAGATTGTAGGAGTTGTGTTTCCACTTTCAAATCCCAATTTTATTGTAATAGTTTAATAATAATAAATGAATATTACAAATAAAATTAAGCCTTATAATTATATAATTAATCACTTTTTAAAATTTGCAAGAGAAAATAAAAAACATGTGTGATAGCGAGAAGTAGCAAACACTCAAGACAGCTCACCTGTTTCTTATAAGAGACAGGATCTCACCAAAAATATATTGGTTGGATCACCATTAAATTCTGGCTTTGCATGTGCCTCTAAAAGCACCAGAAAAAAAAAATGTAAGAAAATAAAATAAAAATAACAATAAAAACACATGAAAATAAGTTGGCAAATTGCATGGCCTCTAGTTCTGAGTTCTCAACTTTGCGATTTTGGATGGCTTAAAAAAGTGATTGCCCAATAAATTAAGTGACAATTATCAATTTAGTTCTTATATATATTTATTTATTTTCGAAAAATATGAGTTTTTTTAATTGTTATTTTTCATTTTTAGTGCAAGTGGTCTTTTTTTTTTTTTTTGAAATGGACAAAACCTGGTTCTAGCAACCATACAACAACCAACTAGGGCAATAACCTTGCCACAAATTGTCCCTACAAGAGGAGACGGCCAAGGAAGCGAGATTATGGGCCACACCATTTCCACATCTGGAAATAGCCTGACAATTAGAAATCCCAACATCCCTACAAAGGCCACAAATATCATCGAAAACAAAACTAGCACAACTTCTAGAGGGCTTAAAACAATTAACACTAGCAGCCACATTTGCCGCATCAACCTCCGCCCAAGCAATAACAAGCCCATGCTGCTTTGTAAGCTACAAACCTTCTCTAAGAGCAATAGCCTCACAAACCTCCACAGAAAAACAGCCCTGCATCAGCTTTGAAAGAGCCAAAATTACCACCCCAGCAGCATTTCTAATGACAGCCCCAACCCCAAACTCAGACTTCCCATAAGACACAGCTGCATCTGTATTAAGCTTGAGAGAGCCTTGGGGAGGAGGCCGCCAACCCTCTTTAATAGGGGGAGAAACAGGGGGAGAGGCAGCAAAAGACTTCTGGGAGTTTTGAAATTCTTCAAGTAAAAAAGTAGCCCAAGAAACCAGCTCTTCATTACCTTTACCAGGCTTACCATGCACCAGAAGATTTCGATTAAACCAAATCCCCCACAAAATCATAGCCACAAGAGCCAGGTCCTCCCTCAACACCTTGGTCGATAACCAACCCAGCACATCAAGACAACACATTCCCTTAAGGGAGCTAAGCCTCTCACCAAACTTAGTAAACTCCCAAACATCTTCAGACTCTTTGCACCAAAAAAGCGCATGGGCCGTAGATTCCATTTCTTCCTCACACCGAACACAACAAGGATTCAGAGGGATTTTCCTACGAAAGAGGTTTGCCAGCGATGGAATAGCTTCATTACAAATTTTCCACAAGAAGATTTTCACTTTTGGTGGGATATTCAAATTCCACATCACATTCCACCAGTCACCCTTATGAAAGGAGCTAGAGCACATATCTTTCATTTTACACCCAACCGCCACTCTGTAGCCACTCTTGACACTATAGGAACCTCTTTTGTCAAAGTGCCACACCAAACAATCCTCTCTATCTCTTATACTCACTGGAATAGAAAGAATCTGCTTTGTGTCCACCTCTAAAAAGACATCATTCAACTTCCCTAAGTTCCAACAGTGGCTATCTTTATCAATGAACTCAGCCACTTTCAAAGCAGAATCAGGATACTAAGACACAGGTCTGAAAGAGTGAGGCCGAGGGATCCAAGGATCCTCAAAAGCAGAAATTCTGACCCCATTACCCACTCTCCACCTAATACCCTTCGATAGAAGTTCCCTACCCCACAAGATACTTCTCCACGCCGCAGAGCAACCTTGTTTCGCCACCACTTGAAGAAAATCACAATCCTTAAAATATTTTGCCTTCAGAATTTTGTATGCGAGAGAATCCGGATTTACCACTAATCTCCATGCCTGCTTTGCAAGTAATGCTTGATTAAAAGCCGACAAGTCTTTAAAGCCCAAACCCCCTCTGAATTTTGGAAGACAAACTTTCTCATGACTAACCCAACTGATCTTCTTCTTACCTTTGTTTGAGCTCCACCAAAAACTTAAAATCATAGAATTTAGATCTTTACAAAGGCCAAGGGGGATCTGAAAGATACTCATTAAATAAGTAGGAATAGCTTGAGCAACTGCTTTGATCAAAACTTCTTTACCCCCTGCCGAAAATAACCCCCCTTTCCAACTTCTAACCTTAAGCCAAACTTTCTCTCTAATCTCATTGAAGGCCTTCTTTTTGTTTCTACCCACTAGAGACGGAAGACCCAAATACTTATCATGAGAAAGCGCCGAATTGAGACCAAAAAGATGTTGAATATCAGACCTGATTAAGGGAGCTGTATTGGGGCTAAAAGTAATTCCAGATTTTTGGAGATTTATCTGTTGCCCTGAAGCTTTCCCATTGACCTGCAAGATATTTTTAATCTCAACACAGCTTTGCAAGGAAGCTCTACAAAAGAGAATGCTGTCATCTGCAAACAGTAAATGACTCACCAAAGGACTCCCTCTACAGCAACGAATCCCCAAGATCCTCCCATCATCCTCGGATCTCTTAATAAGGTGTGAAAACATCTCCACACAAAAAAGGAAGAGATATGGCAAAAGAGGGCACCCTTGTCGGATACCCTTAGAAGGCTTCACCATACCTCTAACTTTACTATTAATAACAAAAGACAAACTAGAAGTGGAGACACACTCAGAGATTAGAGACAACCATTTCTGAGAGAAGCCCATTTTCTTCATAACTGCAGCTAAAAACTGCCACTCCACTCTGTCATAAGCTTTACTAAGGTCAAGCTTCACAGCTGCCCACCCTACTTTTCCTTTCTTTCGTTTGCTGATCGAATGAAGGAGCTCAAAGGATGACAAAATATTGTCCGAAATCAACCTTCCAGGCACAAAAGCACTCTGACTAGGGTCAATAATATCAGGAAGAATCACTTTGAGCCTGTTAGCCAAAGTTTTGGTAACAATCTTGTAGACAACACTACAGAGACTCACTGGCCTGAAATCCTTCATCATAAAAGGGTTCCTAATTTTCGGAACAAGTACCACATTGGTACCATTGAATTCCTTAATAGATTCCTCCCCATTCAGAATTTTCAAACAGCTATTAGAAACATCAGACCCCACAATACTCCAGAATTTTTGAAAGAAAATCGCGTGGAAGCCATCCGGGCCCGGAGCTTTTGTAGATCCCATATCAAAGACAGCCAATTTAACTTCCTCACTAGAGAAAGGAGCATCAAGAAAATCCATCATACACGGATTCAATCTGTTATCCAGGCCCTCAGTAGCCTTCTCAATATCTACCTTAGAAGGATTAAAAGAAGAGAAGAGGGAAGAGAAATAAAGGCAAACCGTATTTGTAATACCTTCTATTGAAGTATGAGCTCTCCCATTATCATCCTCAAGTCTAAGAATGTTATTCTTTTTTTTCCTAGCAGAAGCCTTAGAGTGAAAGAATTTCGAATTACGATCTCCAGCCAAAAGCCATTCAGCTCGAGACCTTTGTCTCCAATAAATTTCTTCTTTGGCCAACAGATTCTCAAGCTCTTTTTCCTTTTCCCTGACAAGGTTCATTGAACCTTTAATTTGAGCCTGAATCAAAAGATCCTCCACCTCCTTTTGCTTATCCTCAATGTTCTTCCTGAGAGATCCAAACTTGAATTTACTCCAGCCATCCAACCGAGAAGCACACATCTCTAACTTCCCTTTCAAGTCCCCCACTGAATTAGCTAACCCCGCTAAATTCCAAGCCTCCTCAACAACCAAACTACACTCCTCATCTTTTAACCAGTAGGGTTCAAATTTAAAAGTTTTCCCCATTTTCCCCTCATTTCCTCTAAAACCCTCCTCAAAATCCAGCAGCAAAGGCCTATGATCCGAGGAGTTGAAGCCAAGGTGCTTTACCTTTGCACCAGGAAAAAGATCCATCCAGCTACAGTCAGCTAAAAGTCTATCAATCCTCTCCTGGACATTTGCATCCCCATCTCTTCTATTATTCCAAGTCATTTTCGGACCAGCAAACCCCAAGTCTAACAAGTCACACTCATCCACCACACTTCTGAAATTACACAAACCCATCAAAGATTTTTTAGAGCCCCCCAATTTCTCATCCACTTTTAAAATATCATTAAAATCACACCCACAGACCCAAGGCAGATCATCCACTCTTCTAAGTCTTCTCAACAACTCCCAGGATTCTTTCCTAAGATTCTGATTGAGATTTCCATAAAACCCCGAGAAACGCCAAATCGGTTCCCCCTCTCTCTCAACTCTTACATCTATGTGACCTTTTGAAAAAGAGAGAAGGGTTATATCAACGTCTTTACTCCAAAACATCACTAGACCTCCACTCTTTCCCTCACAGTCCACATGCACTCCACCAACAAAACCTAGCTGCTCCTTAGCCATTCTAGCAGCCTCACCTTTGATCTTAGTTTCACACAGAAAAACTAAGTCAGGGGAAAATCTCTTGATAATTCTTTTCAGCGCAGTTAACGTACGAGGGTTCCCCATCCCCCGTACATTCCAACATAGTAGTTTCATGGCGTTCGGCGGGCCTGGCTCCCAGGCTCCGCTGATTCAATGGTGACCAAACAGTCATTACCAGTTTTCCTCTTTTTATTCCCTTCTCTGATCTCTTCACTTGACAGAGCCAACCTCTTCTTACAACTCGAAACCTCTGAAGCTCTCGGAGATGTCTTTATCTTTACTTTACTAATCGGAGATTTCTGAGTTAGGGAAGATCCACCGCTGATCCCATCAGTTTTTGCTAATTGTCGGGCTATCAGTATTTTTTGAATAGGACTAGAGAGACTCACCATTCCTGTTGGGCTTAGAACTTTCCTGGCTGCTCTTTTCCATTTCCGGGTATTGGGCTTACTTGGGCTGATACCTTTCCCTTTTTTAATATTCCTACTAGGGCCCAATAATTCACTAACAACCTCTAAATCCACCCCACTTTTCTCAACCTCCAGCTCATCTGTCATTTCAGCTTCAATACCCTCCATCTCATCCTCCAGCTCACCCTCATTCCTACGTGTCTCATCTGGCCCAAACAATTCCATTCTCCCTTGTAACGGTTTTTCTCCTCCTTTTAATGGAAACTGCTCCGTCCGACCCGTTCCTCCATCAGTGACGGAATCTGATATCTCTGATACAGCTTTGTGTAAACTATCTCCCAGCTTCTCATTGTTTGTTTTTCTCCTCAACTCCCCTTCAGATTCCAAATCCTTCTTAGATCTGACTGGACCCGGAGTCTTAAACTCCCTGCTATCTCTGTATTTTGAATCCCTTACTCTCACCGGAGGAATTGCTTTAATCCAAGATCCAAATTGAGTTCCCTCTCCTTTCATAGCCTTAACTCTAATTTCTTCAATCTGACAATCTCTCAATGAGTGTCCTATTCTACCACACCCATAACAGAACTCAGGGAGGCGTTCATACTTAATCGGAGCTGCAATCGATGTTTCAACCTCTTCCAAGTTCAGCATCAGACCTTTTAGCAGAGGTTGAGATATATCAATTGCCACTTTGACTCTTAAGAATTTCCCCCAACACTCTTTATCCTCCATTGGAACCTCCACAACCTCCCCAATTATTTCTGCAATCATCCTTGCTATCTTCATATTCATACAAACCAACGGAATGTTGAAGATCTGAACCCAGAACTCTGTTTTTTGAAATGGCAGTTTCAAGATCTCACCTGGTCCCGCTGGTCTCTCCAAGACTAAAAGGCAATTATTAAAATGCCAAGGCCCCCTAGACCAGACCATCGATCTATCTTTCAAATGACTGAAATGAAATAAGAAAATGTTTTCCCCAATTGTATCAATCTCCATCTCCCCCATCGTATTCCAGATCTTTGAAATTACTGCTATGAATGCCTCTTTGTTTACACGCTTTCCAGAAAGCAGCTTCCCAACCAAGCAATGAGACATTTCCTTTACCCCTTCCTGATTAGACTCTTTTCCAATTTTAAGAGTCGGAATGCCATCAGAAATTGAGAGAAATTCACACCGTTTTGACAGTTCCTCTTCCTCCATGGTCCGCCTCAGATCTGACACCAAACTCACACAAATACCACAGATCTGACAACAAAAACACACAAACACTAGAAAACAAAGGAAAACTACAGACCTCAGAAAAGAAACAAGAAGAAACAAGAGAAAACCACCCAAAAAAACCTCCTCCCCGCCGGAGAGACCTCTACCTAAACGGACAACTGCTTTGACGTTTGTTTATCCCAAGGGGAGAGAAAAACTCCCAGAGAGAGAAACTCACGCAAAGAATCTTCCATTTTTTTGAGTTAGTGCAAGTGGTCTTAAGTGTTCATAAAAACGTCAATTTGGAATTACAGAAACTAAAAAATTGTAAGACGGTTAAAAAACTCGTATTTTGAGGGAAAAAAAAAAATCATAGTGACTAAATTGATAATCACCCTAAACCAAAATTTTGATGGTGCCTGTCAAAGTTTTAATTGAATTTTAAATTTTCTTTAATATATGCTTCAATTTTTTGCACAAATCATATTTTAATCAAGTTAAAAATGATGTTAAGCAATATTAAATCCTTTAAAACATTGTTTGAACTACAAAACTAAATCAAGTTAAGGTAAGAATATTTATTATTATTATTATATTTTTGTTATGATATATTACTTTTCTTCCTCTTCTTCCTTTATTTTTGTAAAAAAAATAATTGGAAATATGGAGAAATTGGAAATATCAAAGAACAATTCAGTGATTATTATTTCAATAATATTTTTTATGACTAAAATTGTATGTGCCGGTAAACGTTAAGGATTATTTAGTTAAAATTGTAGAAATGAAAAAAAAAAAAATGGCATTTCACAAAATTATAAGTACTTTTTGGAATTTTGTTTTTCTATAAAAGATTTATTGACAGAAGTAACCAAATTCTTTGTCTAAAGAAATAAATTCACTGCACAACCAAATAATTTAAGAATACATTAACATAATCTTTAAATAAATAAAACTTAATGACAGGTATTATATTAAAGACTACAATTACCTCCAAATGCACCATGAAACAAAGAATTTTTTTTTTTTTTTATTACCTGTCACGCTTGACGAAAAACGCCACCGCCATCAGAAGATGCGGCTGCAAAATGCTCTGTTTCTTCAACCTTTAATCCAATTTACATTATGACAGACAACATTAATAGGTTACATTGTAAGAATCTGAATCAAACTGGAAAATACTTTGATTATCTACAAAGGTCTGTGATTCATTGTCTTCGAAAACAATTAGATATTGCACTAGCATAGCTGTAAATTAAAATAAAAAAACTTGATTAAGTAGTTAAAAAGAGAAAGATTAATGAGTACCTAATATATAGGTGATTGAATCACTTCGTCATCAATCCGAATCCAAGGGATATGAGCAATCTTCGGCCAATCTTCACCTGTATCCTTCTTGCATCTTTCAATCAGTGCAGGACAATCCCCGCCAATTACTAATCTTCTCATAGCAATTAGGCGGTGCATACCCTCCGGTAGGGAAATCAATTTTGGACAATCCCAAATGAAAAGATGTTGAAGTGACTGGAGATTTTGCAGTGACTCTGGAAATGCTATGAAGTTGGGACACTCACGAATACCCAACGCCTCTAGAGTGTTTTCATGAAGAAGCCACTGCGGCAACTCTTCCAGATTTGGTAATTCTTGAATGATAATTGATCGAAGCTGAATCCGTGAGCTGTTGAGGTCTTGACGACTGTCATCCTCTTCCATCTCAATCCTTAAATTAAGTTTTTCACAATCAATAATTATTAGGGTCTTTAAGGATGTTGAGTATTTTATATCACATGGTAATGAGACTAGACTTGGACACTGATTAATTGCCATAGTCTGAAGAGCTTTCAAACTACCAATATCACCACACAAATACTCTAAATTCTCACATTCAACAATTCCCAAAACTCGAAGAGAATTTAAACACCCAATTATATTCTCCGGCAGACGCTTCTGTTTTGTTGTAATCACCAGCCTTCTAAGACTTATTAGGTACTTTAACTCTCTAGGAATCTCTTTTAGTTCACTACATCCCCTAAACGTAAGAGTTTCCAATTTCTGCAACTTACAAATGGATTTTGAGAGCTTCTTCATTTTACAATTCCCATTTAGGTTTAGATACCTCAGATGCTTCAAATTACCAATTTTTTTTGGCAAAACCTCAATATTTGAATCACTTAAATCTAGTGCTCGTAAGAGTGGAAACCTTGATACACATGAGTTGACAAATGATTGGTCAGGTTCTATTTCATCAGATGGAACCCAAATAGTTCTTAAATGACCTATGCTTGATACGGAACTTGGAAGACAGTGATCGATTGTATCAGCATCCACAAATGACACATGTCTGACTTTTTTGGATATACATTGGCTAGTGGAGTTCACAATTGAGCATTCGTTATTCGACATGGATGACACAAGATCATGCATAAGATCATGCATTTTAAATTTTACAACAGAGCCGAATTGTTCAAATTCTTGGAAGAAAGATCTTGACTCTAATTCCATTAAATATCTTCTGCCAACATCTTCCAATTCTTCACTTACATCGTTAGATTGTAGAAGCCCATTGGCCATCCAAATTGGAACCAACTCAAAATCTAAAAAATCAAAATCCTTTGGAAATATTGAACACAAGGCAAGACATTGTTTCAAATAAGATGGTAAATGATCGTAACTCAGTTTTAGAACTGGTATTATGTCATTTTCATTTTGAATTAAATTCCATAAGTCCTTGTCTCTAACATTTTTCCATTCATTTTCGTTGGTGGATGAAAGAAGTAGACTCCCCACTGACTTTACCACCAAAGGAACTCCTCCACATTTTTCACATTTTTCCACAATTTCTTCCCCAATTTTTACCAGGTTTGGATGTCTTCCTTGTCCTCCCCTGAATGCACAATTCATAAATAAGGATAAGCAACTCTCAAAGGAAAGACCTTTTAAGCTGTACCCATTACCATCCATTGTGCTCATTTTTGAGGCAACTTTTTTATCACGGGTAGTTACCACAATTTTACTTCCATTTGCACCTCCTAATAACAACTTTTTAAATTCCATCCATTTTTGCGCATTCCAAACATCATCCAAGACCAATAAATATCTTTTACGAGCTACAGTAGCTCGCAAGATTCCTTGTAATTGTTCTATTTCCATATATTGCAATTGGTCTATATGCATATCTCGCAAGATTCCTTGTAATTGGTCTATATCAATCTCATTACAATTTTGACTGATTAGAGATTTGATAATGCTGATCATCAATTGCCTCTCAACAAATTCCTCCGAGACACACACCCATGCTCTTAAATCAAAATATTGAACTATCATTTCATTATTGTACACCGATTTCACAAGTGTGGTTTTCCCAAGACCTCCCATTCCTACTACAGGAATGACAGAGATATTTTGATCATCACCATCACTTGATTGTGTTAATAATTCTATGATATCTTCCTTTTCTTTATCTCTACCAATGACATCTGACTCAAACACAAAAGAGTGTGCCATTTCCCTCTCCCTATGAGAATTTCTATTGTCAACTCTGTCGGTCAGATGAAATTTAGCCTTATCAGCTGCGATTTCATCCAACCTCTCTCGAATCTCCTTAATTCTATGGCCTATGGTAAAACGAAAAGCAACTGATTTTGGCCAGGAGAGATAGTTCCATACCTTTTGAGTAATGGTTCCACGATTCACCATTGCTTTCCTCTGTAAAGCTTGAATCTCGAACTCATCGAGCACATCTTCAGCATCATAGCAGACATCCTTGAGCTCTTCAAGCCAGACTCTGATTTCGTGGTTGTGGAGCTGTTGTTGCTCAGCATCCAAGAGAACAGCTTTGATAGTGTTCAATGTCCTCTCAAGCTTGAGGAGGTCACTTTTGAAACCCCATATCAAAGAAGCTTCCTGGCAAGCATGGGAGCCAAGCTTACCCTAGAGAATTTCAGCAATGGGAGACACAATTGCTTCTGCCATGTTTTTAGAGTTGGGAGGAAAGATGAGATTGTGCTGCTGCTGCTGCTTTTGTTAAATGTATTTTCAAATATTCCAAATCATATTATATTCTGCACAAGGATTAGGTGCCATGTTATTTTCAGTTTGCCTTCATTTTCCACATGTTTTGGACAGTTTACAATGACAAGTCTGCATTAGCCGATCACCAAACACATATGTGATTCCAGCTGGTGTTCATTTCTTTTGCTAAACACATATGTGGTATATTTTTATGAAAATAAATTAAAAATAATAAATATGAAATTTTAATTAAAATTTTGGATTAATAACGTTAAAAATGATAAATATGAAATTTTAATTAAAATTTTGAATTAATAAGTAATAATAAATTAAAACACATATTCAAAAAAAAAAAAAAAAAAGACGAAATAGACCGGTCTAACCTATTTTTGAAATCAAAATTCACTTTTAATTAACCATGTTTTCAAAATAAAACCTTATTCAATCAAAACTTTTAAAAACTATCCAAAACTAACCTAAAAGTGACGAAAATAGCTTTGGATTTTTTTTTTCTTCTCTTTTAGTTCAACGCTTTCTCTTTCCAAAATCCATTTTTCTTCCTTACGATCACCATACGGTGAGTTTTTAATGCTTTAAATAGCTAACAATTGTTTGTATTGGTGTATATTTTATGAGTTTATGATGAACTTGATCGCTTGCCATATAATATGTTTTCAGTTTATCATGTAATATGTATGATATGTAATTCATTAAGGGCAGCACAGTCTTTTTACTAGTAAGGTTGGTTAAAAACAAAATTTTACCACAGCCCGATTATAATTGAATTTAACGAATTTCATTTGGATAAAAAAAAATCTCTCTAAAATTGGCCCATCATATCTTAACACATGGATGTCTCTTTTAAAGGTTCAAGTCCCACCATATACATTTTACAAGTATATGCAGTGAGTTATTTATTTATTTATTTATTTATTTTTATTTACTTGTTGAATAAATAATATCTCTCGAGTATGAGAATAGATATATGGACCTCCTATCCATCAAGTGATGGACCAAAAAAAAAAAATATAGAAGAAAAGAAAAGGAAGGAAAATGTTACAAGTTAAGTGTTGCAGACTATAAACCCAAACAATGTTTAATTTTCAAAGTAGTATTTTTTGAACTTTCGAAAAAAAAAAAAAAACAGTACTTTTTAAATGTTTTTTTTTAATCATGAAAACATGTTTTAATTAGTTTTTTTTTTTTTTTATAAATAACATATTTTAATTGACAGAAAAGCAGTAGCGTGATAGCGTCAAGTCTGAAATCATTATTTTTTTTACAGCTTGTGTGGTTATTGGTGTAGAGAATAATAATTCACCAAAATATTATTGAGCATCTCGGTTACAATATATACATGTCCACAAAACGAGTGTTTTGGTAAAGAGGATATCTAATCCTACACAATAACTGGAAGAATAATAATAAATCTACTCCTATACAATAACTGGAAGGATAATACTAAAAGAGTTTTATAATACAATCGTTGACAAGTAAAATATAACAAATTGAGATATATACGAAATCTTCCAGTTAGAGTTTATCCTTAATACGCCCTCGCAAGATGGTGGGCATTTCAGACACACCAATCTTGGATCATAAAAGCACAAACCTTGTCCTGGAAAGCGGCTTGGTAAGTGAGTCAGCTAGCTGATCAGCAGAGGAGACATGTGACACTCGAAGCTGTCCACTCTGAACTCTTTCTCGAACGAAGTGGAAATCAATGGCTATGTGCTTCATTCGTGAGTGGAACACAGGGTTGGAACAAAGATATGTAGCACTAATATTGTCACAGTAAATTGTTGGTGGGATGGTGGGCGGAAGCAGTAATTCGGATAGGAGTGACGAAAGCCAGACTACTTCAGAGGCAGTATGAGCTACAGCTCTGTATTCCGCTTCAGTCGAGGACCTAGCAACAGAGCGTTGTTTGCGGGAACACCATGATATTGCATTGGAACCGAGGAAGATAACGTAGGCACTGGTCGAGGTGTGGTCATCTTGGTTGCCGGCCCAGTCCGCATCTGAGAATGCATGTAATGATATAGGCGAGTCACGGCGCAATAGCAGATCGTGACTAATCATACCACGCAGATATCGCATGAGACGTTTCGCAAGGGACCAGTGACCAGTTGTTGGACGATGCATGAATTGTGCAAGTTTGTTGACTGCGAATGCAATGTCATGACAAGTAAACGACAGATATTGTAAAGCACCAATTACCTGACGAAACTCAGTGGCATCTGTGAGAGAAGTGCCATCAATAAGCTTGAGATCATGATCAGTGGGAAGAGGTGTGGTGACCAGCTTAGCATCAAGCATTTTTGAGCGAGATAGGAGATCAATTACATATTTTTGCTGAGAGAGAAACAAGCCGGCCGAGCAAGGTAAGACCTCGACACCAAGGAAGTAAGATAAGTTGCCAAGATCTTTGATTGAGAACCTCTGAGCAAGAGTTGTAACGAACTCATTAACACGAGCACTATAACTCCCGGTGACAATTATGTCATCAACATACACCAACAAAAAAAGAACACAGCTGTTAGTGTTAAATATGAACAGAGAGGTGTCAGAATGTGAGTTGACAAACCCATTCTGGAGGAGGAACTGCCGAAGTTCATTGTACCATGCCCGAGGCGCCTGTTTGAGACCATAAATTGCCTTCTTGAGACGACATACATGTGACGGATAGGCAAGATCCACAAACCCTGGTGGTTGTGTCATGAACACATTCTCAGTTAAGTGCCCCTGTAGGAAGGGATTGTTTACATCAAGTTGGCAAAGAGACCACCTGCACGATACCGCAATACTCAATATCACCCGGATTGTAGTAGCTTTAACAACTGGACTGAATGTATCGGTGTAGTCAAGGCCTGGTCGCTGATGAAATCCCTTGGCCACCAGTCGAGCCTTGTACCGTGAGATAGAGCCATCCGGAGAACGTTTGATAAGGAACACCCATTTACACCCCACCACATTGTGTGATGAATTTGAAGGAACTAAATCCCATGTACCGTTACTAACAAGCGCATCAAATTCTTCTGACATAGCACGTCTCCACTCCTGACTTTTTAGAGCTTGAGAAACACATGTGGGTTCAGTGTGAGTTGGAGATAGAATACCTGTGAGAGATAATTTGGAGATGGGTTTGTGTATGTTATTCTTGGACCGGGTTACCATGTGATGACTGTTTTTAGGAGCTGCTGGTTCGGAGAGACCAGTTGAGGTGGTGGCAGGTTGGTCGGCTGCTGTGGGAAGGTGCGGCTGCTGTGTGGACTGGTGTGGTGGCTGGTCGGTCTGGTGTTGATACCGTGAGGGCTGTTGTGGTGACAAGGACAGCTGGTGTATGGGAGGGCTGCTGCACTGGAGTGGTGGCACCGGTACTGTGGCAATAGGAGGTGCTGCAGTTGTTGAGAGCTGCTGTGGTGAGGTAGACGGTGCGGCAGCAGCTGCTGCTCGAGATTCAAGGCCTGGTTGACTTCGAGGGATCTCATGCAAGACGAAGGATAGGTGTGAGTGGGCATGTGAGACAGGTGTAGTGATGATAGGTGAGTCATGAGCAAGCCACGAAGTGGTGGTGTTGGTGCTAGTCCTAGGAAGGCTTGTATGTAAGGTTTTAAATGAAAATACGAACTCAACGAAATTGACATGCCTAGAAACAATTATGCGATCGGTTTCAGGATCTAGACAGTGATAAGCACTTTGTGACTGTGAGTACCCTATAAAAATACAAGCTTTAGATCGAGACTTTAGTTTGTGATGATTGTATGGCTTAATCCATGGATAGCACAGACACCCAAATATACGCAGTTTAGAGTATGACGGACATGTACCAAAGATTTTTTCAAAAGGAGACAGCATGTCTAGCACTGGTGTGGGCATCATATTGATCAAATACACAACTGTGGTGAATGCATAGGACCAGAATGTGGTGGGCATGGATGCATGAGTGAGAAGAGACAAACCAGTCTCAACAATGTGACGATGACGACGCTCAGAGACACCATTGTGTTCCGATATGTGTGGCGGTGTAGTGAAGTGTGAGATGCCATGATGTGTAAGAGTTTTTCTTAAGGCTATGTATTCACCACCATTGTCATTGTAAAGCGAGATGATGGAGTTTTTAAAAAATTTCTCAACTAGGGTTTTAAAACGACCGAAAACTTCATGAACATCGGATTTATTTTTTAAAGGATACAACCACATATATTTTGTAAAGTGATCAACAAATAGCACATAATACTTGTAACCATCTTTTGAGACAATTGGAGAGCTCCTAACATCTGAATAGATAATTTCCAGTGGTTTAGAGCTAACAACAGTTGAAACTGAAAAAGGCAATTTGTGAGTTTTATTGAGTTGACATGCACTAAAAGAATTGCTAGAATTATTGAACGAAGCGACAGACAACGCTTGAGATGACATTAATTTAGACACTATTTTTAAAGACGGGTGACCTAAGCGATGATGCCAGTCGGAGAGAGATGCTTTGACACTGGAGAAGGCGATGATGGGTGGTTTTTCAGACTTTGCATGAGATGGCCACTCGTAGACTCCATTCCTAGTCCGTCCTTGCATGAGCTGCGCCCCCGTACGAAGATCCTTCACAACAAAAAAAGAGGGCAAAAATTCCACAGTGACTTGGTTAGATACATAAAATTTTGAGACAGATATCAGATTTTGTTTCATGGTAGGGACACATAGCACATCAGATAACAAAAAAGATGAGTTTTTATTAGGCAATTTTAAGGAGCCGATGTGTGTAATAGCCAAACCTGAGCCGTCACCAATCATAATGTCATCGGAACCATCATACGGAGAGTGCATGGAGAGGTTTTGTAGATCACTGGTGACATGGTGTGAATCACCAGAGTCAAGAAGCCAATTCGGTGTAGAGGAATTTGGTGCAGCGTAGTTAGCACGAGGTTGCCATTGCCTAGTCAGTTGGTTCACTGGAGGTTGCGGTTGAGCTGATGTGAAGGTGACCGTGGTGCACCGTTTAGCCGTGTGTCCCTGCTCACCACATAATTGACAAAAACCACGATACGATTTACCTCTATTTGATTGGCCTGGAGGGTTTGGATTCCGTGACTGCTAGTTCGGCTGCTGTTTGACTGCCGGTGTGCGGTTGCTACTGTTGCCAGTGTTGTATGGCCGGCGTTAGGTGTTTTGGTGACCGCCGGTTGAAGGTTTAGTGGTGTAGTTTGCCGTGATAGGTAGTCTATGATTTGTCGTTGTTTCTTATTTCAGGACGGCCTCAAAATTGAGAAGTTTCTCATGTAGTTCTTCAAAGGTAATAGCAGAGTCACGAGCGCGAACCGCAACGGATATGTCTTTGAACTCATCACCCAAACCGTTTAGGATTTTGACTGTCAGATCTTCAGGATTTTCCGGAGCATCAAGCATGGCCAATTCATCTGCCACACTTTTTGCATGTTGCATGAACTCAGTTACTGATTGTGTGCCTTTTGTAATATTGGTGAGCACGCCTTTAAGATGCATGATGTGTCCTCTCGAGGGTTTTGCATAGGTGTTGGCAAGGGCAATCCAGGCATCCTGTGCAGTCTTGGCGGAAGCGATAAAAGGGATGATGGATGGAGTTATGGAGCCTATGATTGCGTTTAGAAGTAGTTGATCTTGCCTATTCCAGATGTTGAATGCCGGGTTTGGTGTGGTGATGTCATTGGTTGTGAATGTAGCCGGCGGGCATGGGCGTTGACCATTGACGAAACCCATTAGATCAAACCCAACGAGAAGAGTGTGAAATTGGAGTTTCTAGGAGCGATAGTTTGTTGCAGTGAGTTTTAAGGGAGCTTGGGCGGAAATATTGATGGAGATGATCGTATTTGCAGGAGAGGTTACGTCATGAGATGAGGAGGAGGAAGAGATGACTGTTACCGAATTGGAGGTGGAAGAACCGGTGGTGGCCATGTTGGATCGTTTGGACTCTTTTGAGTTATGGGAGCTCTGATACCATGTAGAGAATAATAATTCACCAAAATATTATTGAGCATCTCGGTTACAATATATACACGTACACAAAACGAGTGTTTTGGTAAAGAGGATATCTAATCCTACACAATAACTGGAAGAATAATAATAAATCTACTCCTATACAATAACTGGAAGGATAATACTAAAAGAGTTTTATAATACAATCGTTGACAAGTAAAATATAACAAATTGAGATATATGCGAAGTCTTCCAGTTAGAGTTTATCCTTAATAATTGGTAAGTCATGAAAACGAAATTTGCAACTAGTCAAGAAAGTACTACTATTCAAACTTCCAAGTGCGCATAACAATTTTGAAAATTTTTCTTCACAGACAAACTATTCAAAAGTCATTTTTGATATTGATTTTTTATTTATAGTATATTTAATTTTTACATACAAAGAATTGATTTTTTGATTTTGGCCTGTGACGATGTAACTATGGTTTATAAAAGACTCAGGGACTCAATCCAGCAGTTCTTCCAAGCTTGATCACACACTTGTACAAGGTCCTTCAAGCTTAGTCAACGCAAGTCAACTGACCAGTAATCCAGTGTAGTCTAGCTCAGCTTAACAAATTAAGATCCAGAGCTACAGAGGATACAAAAGAATATGACTAGATGGCCCTCTTGATATTTGATGATCATGATCAGTACTTAATTAATATGCTGTCAACAGTTTGTTATTACAAATGTTGAAATCAGACCAACAAGCTGCAGTTAGAAACAATCCTGATGATCATCAGGAAAGTTATTTACCAATAGATGGCCGCCATGAGGCGATGAACAAGTAGGGGTGGGCATTTAATGGATCAGTTCACTTTTTGAGTGAACCGATAAAAAACTGATAACATTCAATTTTTGAAAAAGTAAACCGATTCGATAAAATTGAAAAGTGTGAACCGATCAAAAACCGATTGAACCGGTTTGGTTCAGTTTTGGGCCTATTGGGCCAAATTATTGAGTTTTAATTTTTAAATTTTGCCATGGTTAGAAAATTTGAAAAAACGCAAAAATTTCATTGAAATGAGACATCAAACAATACAAGATCCACACAAACTGTTAGTAACCTGACTCAAAGCATACTAAACAAAACAGTAATCTGAGTTAGAGTATACTGAGTAAGACCAAGAGCTACCAAATTGATAGTCTTGGAACAATTGACATACCATGAAATTATTCTAACTACATAAAAACTGTTAGTAACCTGAGTCAGAGCATACCGATTAAGATCAAGAGCCACCAAATTAACAGCCCTGATAACAAATGAAATACTAAGATATTATTACAATCTTCTTAAACCGATTGGACCGGTTAGATTCGGTTCACTTGGTTTTTTGCCCACCAACAAGTGTGGAGTCTATTGTGGGACTGTGGGAGTAAATACCATAAATGATATTATGTTGACTGGTTTCGGTGTCAGTAATAAAAAAATAAAAATAAAAATTCACCGGTGAACAAAAAAAATGCGCAAGTTAGTACCTGATTTTAATTAGCAAGTCAAGTTTTACAAATTCTGAAATGAAAATTCACATAGGTTTTCAAAGAATGCATGTTAAATATCATATATCAAAGTTGTTGACGGCGGTTTCTGGACTTGCATGTGGTAAGTCAACCGGACTCTTGATAAACATATGTGAGATTTTTTATTATTTTAATTTATATTTAATTTAGTTAAATATTTATAATATAGTAGATTTAAAATAGTTAACTTTTTTATATATATATATTTTAAATTATTATCATTTTCAGAAAATAAATAAATATATATTTATTTAATTTTTATAATATTTTTGATGTGATATATTTTAAAATTAATATTTATTTGATTTAATTTTAATGTTTATAAAATATTTGAAAACTAAACATTTATAATTATTTTTATTAATTTTTATATGATAAACTACGTATAATATAATTTTTATACAATATAACAAATTTGGATTAAAAAAAATTGTAATTAATATGTGCGTGGTAACAATTTCAATTTTGTAACAAATTTTAAGTGATGTGTAACAATATGGTTGTAGCTCGAAACGACTTTACCATAGCATGTAACAACTCGGTTTATATTTGTAACAAAATATATGTGTTTTGTAACAAGTTTCATATAGAAAGTTATAAATAAAACGCTTGTTGTAACAATTTCATATTGGTGTGTTGTATAACGATAAAGTTGTATGTTGTAACAATGTTGTCGTATCATATAACAACTCATTTTATATGGGTAACAAAATATCATAGGTTTTCAAAGAATGCATGTTAAATATCATATATCAAAGTTGTTGACGGACTCGTGGTAAGTCAACCGGACTGTTGATAAACATATGTGATATTTTTTATTATTTTAATTTATATTTAATTTAGTTAAATATTTATAATATAGTAGATTTAAAATAGTTAACTTTTTTTTTTTATATATATTTTAAATTATTATCATTTTCAGAAAATAAATAAATATATATTTATTTAATTTTTATAATATTTTTGATGTGATATATTTTAAAATTAATATTTATTTGATTTAATTTTAATGTTTATAAAATATTTGAAAACTAAACATTTATAATTATTTTTATTAATTTTTATATGATAAACTACGTATAATATAATTTTTATACAATATAACAAATTTGGATTAAAAAAAATTGTAATTAATCTGTGTGTGGTAACAATTTCAATTTTGTAACAAATTTTAAGTGATGTGTAACAATATGGTTGTAGCTCGAAACGACTTTACCATAGCATGTAACAACTCGGTTTATATTTGTAACAAAATATATGTGTTTTGTAACAAGTTTCATATAGAAAGTTATAAGTAAAACGCTTGTTGTAACAATTTCATATTGGTGTGTTGTATAACGATAAAGTTGTAGGTTGTAACAATATTGTCGTATCATATAACAACTATTTTATATGGGTAACAAAATATCATAGGTTTTCAAAGAATGCATGTTAAATATCATATATCAAAGTTGTTGACGGTGGTTTCTGGACTCGTGGTAAGTCAACCGGACTCTTGATAAACATATGTGAGATTTTTTATTATTTTAATTTATATTTAATTTAGTTAAATATTTATAATATAGTAGATTTAAAATAGTTAACTTTTTTTTTTTATATATTTTAAATTATTATCATTTTCAGAAAATAAATAAATAAATATTTATTTAATTTTTATAATATTTTTGATGTGATATATTTTAAAATTAATATTTATTTGATTTAATTTTAATGTTTATAAAATATTTGAAAACTAAACATTTATAATTATTTTTATTAATTTTTATATGATAAACTACGTATAATATAATTTTTATACAATATAACAAATTTGGATTAAAAAAAATTGTAATTAATATGTGCGTGGTAACAATTTCAATTTTGTAACAAATTTTAAGTGATGTGTAACAATATGGTTGTTGCTCGAAACGACTTTACCATAGCATGTAACAACTCGGTTTATATTTGTAACAAAATATATGTGTTTTGTAACAAGTTTCATATAGAAAGTTATAAGTAAAACGCTTGTTGTAACAATTTCATATTGGTGTGTTGTATAACGATAAAGTTGTAGGTTGTAACAATATTGTCGTATCATATAACAACTTATTTTATATGGGTAACAAAATATCATAGGTTTTCAAAGAATGCATGTTAAATATCATATATCAAAGTTGTTGACGGTGGTTTCTGGACTCGTGGTAAGTCAATCGGACTCTTGATAAACATATGTGAGATTTTTTATTATTTTAATTTATATTTAATTTAGTTAAATATTTATAATATAGTAGATTTAAAATAGTTAACTTTTTTTTTATATATATTTTAAATTATTATCATTTTCAGAAAATAAATAAATATATATTTATTTAATTTTTATAATATTTTTGATGTGATATATTTTAAAATTAATATTTATTTGATTTAATTTTAATGTTTATAAAATATTTGAAAACTAAACATTTATAATTATTTTTATTAATTTTTATATGATAAACTACGTATAATATAATTTTTATACAATATAACAAATTTGGATTAAAAAAAATTGTAATTAATATGTGCGTGGTAACAATTTCAATTTTGTAACAAATTTTAAGTGATGTGTAACAATATGGTTGTAGCTCGAAACGACTTTACCATAGCATGTAACAACTCGGTTTATATTTGTAACAAAATATATGTGTTTTGTAACAAGTTTCATATATAAAGTTATAAGTAAAATGCTTGTTGTAACAATTTCACGTTGGTGTGCTGTATAACGATAAAGCTGTAGGTTGTAACAATATTGTTGTATTATATAATAACTCATTTTATATGGGTAACAAAATATCCATACTATGTAACAAGTTTTATATAAAAAAATTGTAATTAAGGTATATATAGTAACGATTTAATATTGTAACAAATTTGACATAATATGTTACAATAAAATTGTATCTTGTAACAACTTTGTCGTATCATGTAACAACTTGATTTATATGGATATGTTTTTTCATAACAAATTGCATGTTGAAAATTGTAATTATAACATTTGTGGTAACAATTTCATGTTGGTGTGATGTGTAACGATAAAATTGTATATTGTAACAACGTTGTCATTAGGGGTGGGCAAAAAAGCCCAGACCCGCTGAACCAAACCAAATCAAACCAACCCGTTTGGTTTGGTCCGGTTTTTTACTTTTGAAAAAACCGTACGGTTTTTTTATAATAAAACCGTATGATCCAGTCTGGTCTATGGTCCAAGCTTATTAAACCCGGACCAAACTGTAAACCGAATACTTTTAGCACACATTTTTATTCTATTACACATCACACCGAAAACTTTAAAACTAAGAGTTAAAATTGAAAACCCTAATTTATTATTTCATATTTGTTTTATTAAAACCACCAATAATCTATTCATTTTATTACTTTATTTGGTATGAAAAGATATTTTAATTTTAGTTTTTATATTTGAATATATTTTATTTACTTTATATTGTATATATGAATTGGTCAATAACTCATCTACCATATATTTCTTTTAAATGATGGACCATTTGATATAAATTTTAAATTGCATAAAAATTAAAAAAGAAAATTTCAAATCAAGAACTGTTAGACCGAACCAGACCTAACCGAACCAATGTAATTTGGTTTGGTCTAGTCTGAAAAGGAGATTGGTCTAAACTGGTCCTGTTTTTTAAAAAACCGAAATTTTTGGTTTGGTCTGGTTCCGATTGAAACCTGACCAAACTGGACCATGCCCAGCCCTAGTTGTCATATCATGTAACAACTCATTTTATAAGAGTAACAGAATATTCTTACTCTGTAACAAGTTTTACATACAAAAAATAGTAATTAAGATGTATATGTGGTAACGATTTAATGTTGTAACAAATTTTACATGAAATGTAACGATTAAATATATATATATATATATATATATATATATATATATTGTAATAACTTTGTTGTAGAAATTAACAACCCATTTTATTTATAAAAATATATATATATATATTTATATTATGTAACAAGTTTTGCTATAAAACTATAAACATATTATTTATAGTAACAATTTCACACCGTATAAAATAATGCTATTATTCTTTTTAAAAGAAAGTAAAACAATATTATTTAAGCTAATACTTAATATTATATATTTATAAAGTAAGTTTCTTTGTTTTTATTTACCGATTCATTTTTTGTTAGAGTACTGACAAAATCATTTATTTTATTTTTACTGTGAAGGTAATGCTGACTTGGTAGAATTTGGAAATTTTACTGCTTACACATTTTCTGTGAAGGTAATGCTGCTGCTGATAAAAGATTTGTTCAGCTTCTCTTCTAAGTACTCATAGATTGATCTATAGAGCAATACTTTGCACAGAGAAATCAAATGCTATTGAATTTACGGACTCTGTTATCTCCAAAGAACATATTCTTTTGTCCATTGAATTATCCGCACCGAAGAATAATTTAACCACACATTAACATAATATTTTAATAAATTAAACTTAATGACAAGTATTACATGTAAAACCTACCTCAAATTGCACCATGAAACAAAGATTTTTTTTTTTTCACTCACGCCTGACTAAGAACGCCACCACCACCAGAAGCCGAGGCTGCAAAATGCTCAGCTTTCTGGAGCTCTGGCTGATCATTTGAACTATTTGAGGTGTTACACTTCAAAGCTTCAATTGAATCCACTATCTTTGAGGTGTCTGGTTCACCAAAAAATATTCCCAAAGATACATTAACATATTAATCCTTAAATAAATATAACTTAATACAAGTATTTTATCAAAGCATAAACAGCTAAAACATTCTACCTACCTTAAATTGCACCATGAAACAAAGTTTCCTTTTTCCTCTCACGGTTGATCTGATCAGACCCCAGACAGGCCAGAGCGAGATGTTGAGGACTACTCTGGCTCCTTACGAAAAACACCACCACCACCGGAAGCCGCAGCTGCTCTTCAATCTTTAATCCTCTGCTTCTTCAAATTCTCCACACTGTAAAGTTTATTATTGCCACAACCACTGTTTCTTACAACACATGCCTGATGCCTGCACTAATTACACGATTAACATTACGACAGACAACATTTATATTAAAAGGTTACATTGTAACAAGTAATTAAATACAAGAATCTGTTCAAACAAGATGAATACTTTCATTGTCTTCGAAAACAAAGATTTTGCGGCTCCTTGACCATCGGAAACCTCTTGCTGAACACAATTATCTTTGCACTTGTTAGCATGCTTTCGGAGATTAGATCTACAATTTGGTTGTACTACCATGAGAGCTGCAATTGATTTATAATGAAACAAATGAGAACTACAATTTGAATAGCTCATTACCACCGCCAAATGTGGTTTGGTGGTAAAATGTGCAAATGGTATATATATATAAAATGAATAGCCCATTGAAAATAAATGATTTCCTCATTGAAATTGAATTATTTACAAGAACAAATGACTTCCTCATTGAAACTACTTGTGAAGTAAATAATGACACAAAAAGGGAGACAATGAGAACAACACCAGATCTATTAGCACTAGCACAGCTGGAAATCAAAATAAAAAAAATATTGAGAAACTAGTTAAAAAGAGAGAGATTAATGAGTAACTAATATTTTCATTGTCTTCAATGGTTGTGATTCACAGTCTTCAAAACAATGGTTTTGAACCACTTTGGAAGATCAAAAACATCTATTGAAAGATTCTACTGCTCACATTTTCTGCGAAGGTAATGATGCTGCTGATGAAAAAGTCTTTTCTGCTTCTCTTCTGAGTAACAACACATTCATCAATAAACAAAAAAGAAGAAGCTGAATACCTGGATTGGATGTAAAATTTGGTTGTACTTCCATGAGAGCTCCATCTAATATATATGAAACAAATGAGCATAAATTGAATAGCAATTAGCAAGTTTAGAGAACTTCAAGTGACTTACTCATCGAAATTGAATTACTTACAAGATCAATTAAAATCTCACTAGAACACGGTCATTCCAACTTGTGAAGAAAATGACAGAACAAAGTTAACAATTAGGTTTGAAATATACAACAGTGAACGATTTAGGGATACAAAAGGGGACATTAACAACAGTTTAAGAAAATCATATTTTAATTTGTTTGAAAAACAAATTATATAGGGAATTCTATGTTAGGTAAAGAAAGCAGGGGATGAAGTTAAAATATGTAGCCTGGCTGGAAATTGAAAAAAAAAAAAAAAAAAAAAAAAATTGAATAAGCAGTAAAAAAGAGAGAGAGATTAATGAGTACCTAATATTTACTTGATTTAATATCCTACCAGTTAAGAATGATCCGAGGGATATGAGAAATCTTAGGCCAATCTTCTCAGAGAAATTAGGCGGCGGTGCATATCCTCCGGTAGAGATGTCAATTTTGGACAATCCAAAATGTAAAGAAGTTGAAGGGACTCGAGGTTTTGCAGTGACTCTGGAAGTGTTATGAAGTTGGGACATGAAGAAGCCACTGCGGCAACTCTTCCAGATTTGGTAATCCTTTAATGGAAATTGATCGAAGCTGAATCCGTGTCCTGTTGCCTGTTGAGGTCTTGACGACTGTCATCCTCTTCCATCTCAGTCCTTAAATTAAGTTTTGAAGTAATTACTGGAAACCTACTTGAGGTTTGTTAATTGACACTCAAAAACAACTTTATCTTAAATTGACACTAACCTACCCTATCATTAAAGTTTGACCAAATTTGACTATTAACTTTGAGACTTCAATGAGTATTTTCGTCTTTTAACCTTATAAAATAAAAATCAATTAAAAAAAATGGATCTCACGTGGGAGATCAAAAGAAATTAAAAGCAAAAACAAACAAAATCTGAAGGAAAAAAAAATGTGAGTTGTGTGGTGATTTGGATCTCCATGAGATCTAGGATTGATCTCACCCATTTTAAGAAAAAAAAAAAATGAAAACAATTTTCAACCAAAAGCAGTATACAACACTTGGAGACTTGGTCACTGCTTCTCTCTTCTTCTTCTCCACGTCTGCTTCAACTTCTCTGATACGAGTACTGCATGAGAGGGTGCGATGCACTAACGTGGGAGGCCACTATGAAGACCAAGTCAGTGTTGTGGTGTCTATTTTGCTGTTAAGTAATTTATTTCATTATTGTTATTAATTGAATTAGTCAATAACAGAGTAGTGGAAGTAGTTGATAGTGGGAACTTCCACGATTACCTATTTCCTATTTTTAGCATTGTTATCAGTTTTGTTTCAGCTGTAAAACCTCTATATAGGTCTATTTTGAATTCAATAAAAGGGATATGAATATTATAACCCAATTATCTCCTCTTCTTCGATATCTTCTGACTCTCTATTTCTTACCCTTTTTCTGCTTCTATTACCGTTCCCCAAATTAGTTTATATCAAATTGGTATCAGAGCCTTCCGATCATGGAGACTCGTGCAAAATCAACCGCGGAATTCCGCAGCGAGATTCATGACATCCTTGCCAACAATGAAATTCGGGTGGAAGAAACCAATGCCAAAAACGATGCTCGATTCATTGAAATCATTGAAATCATTGCTAAGAATGATAGTCGTTTCGAACAACTCGTTGCCAGGAATGATAGTGATTCGAACAACTTATGAATGAAATGCAAGCCATGCGTCTGCAACAACACCAGCCTGGCTCCAGCAACATCCATCCCACCCCTGATAGGGAACCCAATTACCTATTCCGTTCCACCACCAACAGGAACCTAGCTCGTTCGACACAGGAGAAGCATCACACAGCAGCATGGCTGCTCACGCCTATCCCAATTATGACCGCCATAACACAAATTTGAAATTGAATTTTCCTATTTACGGTGGACCTGAGGATCCAACGGGGTGGATTTTTAAGGCCGAACAATACTTCAGCTTCAAAGGTATTGCTCCGCATCAACAAGTTCAGCTAGCCTCTTTTCATTTGGAGCGTGTCACCTTGCAATGGTACCGTTGGTTCACCAAACTCAAAGGGGCCTTGAGCTGGACCGAATTCACCAAAGCTTTGTTGCTACGGTTTGGTCCGACAGACTATGAAGATCCTTCAGTGGCATTATCATGGCTCAAACAAACCACCACAGTTTCGGCGTATCAGGAGGTGTTCGAAGGTTTGTCACATAAAGTGGATCATTTGCCTGAAAATTTTTTGGTAGGAAATTTTATTGCAGGATTGAAGGATGATATCTGATTGGATGTCCGCATCAAAAAACCAAAAACTCTGTCGGAGGCGATCAGTGTTTCTTATTTGATTGAGGAACGAAACCAACTACAGAGGAAGCATGTGACACCTTTTCGAGCTGCAGCATTCACGTCTCAGCCCAGATCACAGCAGAACTTGACTGTTGGAGTCCTTGGACCCCCTCCATTGCAAACCAACTCTTCATCCAGAAGTTCCCACGGACCTGTGCGACGAATTACCAGCCAGGAGGCGAAGGAGAGACGTGAGAAGGGGCTGTGTTTTATTGTGACGAAAGATTCACACCAGGTCACAGATGTTCTAGACCACAATTGTTCATGATTGAAGATGTGATGACAGAGGACAATGCGGATTATATTGACATGGACCTCGAGCCTACAACTCACGAAGCCATTCCAGAAATTTCGTTCCACGCTATGGCTGGAACCACTCATCCACAAACATTTCGTGTCATCGGAAAGGTAGGGAACAAGGAGTTAACCATTCTCATAGATGGTGGGAGCACCCACATTCGTTGATCAAACCGTCGTCTCGAAATTGGGACTTCCAGTGGTCCAAGACAGAATTTTTCAAGTGATGGTGGGCAACAAGAGAAGATAGAATGTACAGGTCAGTGTTTGGGCATGTCTCTCTCGATCCAAGGGTACACCATCCGGACAGATTTTTATGTGTTGCTAGTTGCAACTTGCCAAGCGGTTTTAGGGGTCCAATGGTTGGAAACTTGGGTCCAATAGAAACGAACTACCAAAGCCTCACCATGTCATTCACTCAAGAGGGCCGACGTCACACTTTACAAGGGATGCGACGATCCGACCTTGAGCCTCTCAGTGACAAGGAGCTGATGCATTTGTCAGGTATGGGATTTTTCCTTCACATTCTTACACCAACGAATTCTCCACTTGTAGAGACAGGTTCGGTCGAGCTACAACAGTTGTTGGGTGAATTTGCTCATGTCTTCACGGAACCTTCTACATTGCCACTTGCCCGAAGTCATGATCATCGAATTCCACTGTTATGAGATCAACAGCCAGTAAGTGTGAGACCCTACCGGTACTCGTATTACCAAAAAAATGAAATAGAAAAATTGGTTCGTGAATTTCTTGGGTCCGGAATCATTCGCCCGAGCAACAGTCCGTTCTCTTCTCCGGTTCTACTCATAAAAAAATTGGACGGCACGTGGTGATTCTGTGTGGATTATCGGGCGCTTAATACTATCACCGTGAAAGACAAGTTTTCGATTCCCGTAATTGATGAATTACTCGATGAGCTTCACGGTGCTCAATTTTTTTCAAAATTGGATTTAAGGTCCGGTTACCACCAAATCCGAGTCAGTGATGCCGACATTCACAAAACGGCTTTCCGTACTCATGATGGTCACTATGAGTTTTTGGTGATGCCCTTCGGTTTGACGAACGCACCCGCAACTTTCCAAAGCCTCATGAATGACATTTTTCGACCCTTTTTACGGAAATTTATATTGGTTTTCTTTGACGATATTTTGGTTTATAGCAGGACTTGGAGTGAACATTTACATCACCTACAACAAGTTCTTCAAGTTCTATCTAATAATCAATTGTTTGTCAAAATGTCGAAATGCCAATTTGGGGTGTTACAGGTGGAGTACCTAGGACATCTTATCTCACTTGATGGCGTCGTAGTGGATCCTTCAAAAATTAGAGCAGTGCAAGAGTGGCCAGTTCCTACTTCAGCAAGGGGTGTACGCGGTTTCCTTGGCCTTGCCGGATATTACCGTAAATTTGTGCGCGGTTTCGGCGTACTGGTTGCTCCTTTAACTCAGTTGCTGACCAAGGAAGGATTCAAATGGACTCCTGAGACAGGTGCTGCATTCATACAGTTGAAGAATGCCTTTACTTCTCCGCCAGTTTTAAGGCTGCCTGATTTTTCACAAGGTTTTGTGATTGAATGACGCTTGTGGGGTTGGTTTAGGAGCAATTTTGTCCCAAGAAAATCAAACCATTGCCTTCTTTAGTGAGGCATTAAAAGGGAAGGCTTTGTCGCTCTCGACATACGAAAAAGAAATGTTGGCTGCTGTTAAAGCTATCCGAAAGTGGCGTCCCTATCTATTGGGCAAACCGTTCGTCATTCGTACCGATCAACGGAGCCTAAAATATTTACTTGAGTAGCGAATTACCACTCCGGCTCAGACTCGATGGCTACCTAAAATTTTGGGGTATGACTACACCATTGAATACAAGAAGGGACGTGAAAATCAAGGGGCAGATGCGCTTTCACGCATGACCACATTTCAGTTCATGGCCATTTCACTTCCAATAGCTAATTGGTGGAAATCTTTACAAAACGAGGTAACCCATGATCCTTATTACACAACTTTGGTTGACATACACTCCACTCACAGGTTTAAACGAGATGGTGTTTGGCTGCAACATGGGAAAGTGCTTTAAGCCCAAACTCTACACTGATTCCAGCCATACTAGCGGAGGGACACGATACTTCTGATAGTGGGCACTTTAGTTATCAGAAGTCCCTTGGTCGAATTAAATCCAGCTTTGTGTGGCCCGATTTGCGCTCAGCTGTGAAGGAGTACATCCGCAATTGCGATATTGTCAACGGTGCAAGTCAGACACCATGCAACCTGCCGGGTTGCTACAGCCCTTACACATTCCGCAGCGAGTGTGGACTGAAATTTCGATGGATTTTGTAGAGGGTTTACCGGTTTCGTAAGGTTTTGATGTCATCATGGTCATCGTCGATCGTCTCCCCAAATATGCTCACTTTGTGCCACTGAAGCATCCGTATACAGCCGTTTCGGTGGCCAAAGCTTTCATCGCGAACGTGGTACGCTTACATGGGGTTCCGGTTTCTATTGTTAGTGATCGTGACAAAATTTTTCTCAGTTCGTTTTGGCGCACTCTCTTCAAGTTACAGGGGACCAAGCTTTGCTTCAGCTCAAGTTATCATCCACAAACCGACGGACAAACAGAAGTGGTCAATCGCACGTTAGAATAGTATCTTCGTTGTTTTTGAGTGACCAACCAAAGAAATGGATGGATTGGTCATGGGCTGAGTATGGTTATAACACTGCAGTGCACAGTTCCACCAAAATGTCCCCTTTTGAAGCTGTTTATGGCATTCCACATCCAACCTTACTATCTTACATACCAGGTACCACTAAACTTTAGGCAGTAGACGAGGTGTTACGCTCTAGAGACGACATCCTTCGGGATTTACGTCACAACTTGTTAGCTGCTCAGCACAGGATGAAATTGCAAGCTGACAAACATAGGCGAGAAGTATTGCTGTTGGGGATTATGTCTTCCTTCGTTTGCAACCATACCGTCAAAAATCGGTTGCTTTTCGTAGTTCATTGAAGTTGGCCCCTAGATACTTTGGTCCATACAAAATTATTGCTCGTATTGGTGCTGTGGCTTATAAATTGGAGCTTCCGCCGGAAGCACAAATACACAACGTTTTTCATGTAAGCCTTCTCAAGCAAAAAATGGGTCCGCTAAGTACTGCAGGGTTACTCTTCCGCCAGTTTCAGCAGACGATACCTTGCTACCTCATCCTGAGTCCATCTTGGACAGGCGAGTAATTCAAAAGGGGAAGTACAGGCCTAAGACAGAAGTCCTTGTTCAGTGGTCCGGTGCCCCGAGGGAGGATGCGACGTGGGAGAATTGGTGGCGTTTCTCTAAGGCATATCCCAATTTTCGCCTTGAGGACAAGGAACCCCTAAGGGGGGGAGAATGATACAAGTACTGCATGAGAGGGTGCGATGCACTAACGTGGGAGGCCACTATGAAGACCAAGTCAGTGTTGTGGTGTCTGTTTTGCTGTTAAGTAATTTATTTCATTATTGTTATTAATTGAATTAGTCAATAACAGAGTAGTGGAAGTAGTTGATAGTGGGAACTTCCACGATTACCTATTTCCTATTTTTTAGCATTGTTATCAGTTTTGTTTCAGCTGTAAAGACCTCTATATAGGTCTATTTTGAATTCAATAAAAGGGATATGAATATTATAACCCAATTATCTCCTCTTCTTCGATATCTTCTGACTCTCTATTTCTTATCCTCTTTCTGCTTCTACTACCGTTCCCCAAATTAGTTTATATCATTCTCTCTTCTTCTTCTCGACACTGCTCTTCCTCTTCTTCTTCTTCTCCGGCACTGTTCTTCTTCTTCTTCTCCGATCTGCTCCTCCAGATCGGTGTCGCCAGACCTCCTTCGGTGTTGTAGGAGCAGATCTGCTCCTCGCTCAATCGATCCATGCTCTGTTTTTTAGTTTTTTCCCCTTTTTTTTTAATATTTTTAATTGTTTTCTTATAATTTATATCTAATAAAAAATATTTTTAATATTTTCTCTTCTAACCAGATATCTTCTCTGATTTGTAAAAATAATAGGAATTACTCCATTTGATGAATTTCTCATTGTGCGTGAATCCAACTTCAATAATAGATGATTTCATCTATTATTCATCAATCTCTTATGATAATATTAATTTCATCAATTTCTCATTGTGCGTGAACTTCTCTACTCCTTGAAGTTGAATTTTTTTAATAAAAAATCTGGGTTCACGCACAATCAGTATGTGTATTTTTTATGTCTGAATTTTTTTTTTTTTTTTAAGTATATGAATAATCGTATTAGATAAAAGAAACTCAGATCTTGTCATAAACACAAACCCTAATAAAATATAACATTTCTAACATAGAAAAGTTCATCATCTTCTTATTTTTTATGTCTGAAGTTGTATTAACCCATATTTTTTTTTGTCCGAACTAAAATTCCAAGCTTGAAGTTGTATTTCACATCTTCTCTAGCTGTCCAAGCTTGGAATTTTATGTCTAGAGTTAATGGAAATGTATGTGTATTGTATGAATGTGTGATACAGATGTTGGTGGTCAATTGGATTTTGTCTTACAGCCGAAAGATTGTGTATTCCTCTTGAGATTCTTTGTAAAACAGAGTTGATGATTATACATTTCGGGATGCTTTTCATCCAACTGAAGCATCAAATCTCATCTCTACCGGTGGATATTAACATTTTGTAAAAAAATATATTTAATATTTTAAATTTTAATTTAAAAAAATGTTTTTAGATTTTTTTTTTAAGTCAACGGTTAAATATAACGGTTAACACTAACGGCAGGGAGGTTAGTGTCAATTGGCAAACCTCAGGTAGGTTCCTAGTAATTACTTCTTAACAAGATCTCTATAATGAGGTTTGGTATTTTTTGTCCTATGGTAACGAGAGTACAGATAAGTACTGTTATGTTCAGGGATTCCAAACACAAAATGGAATAACTTTTCCGTCCCGTCCTATCCCGTCCCATACCAAACGTTTTTGAATTGTGTTAACTGTTAAGGGATCCAAAGCTAAAAAAGGCCAGAAAATTACCATGTACCCCTTATCTCTTCTATTTTATATTTTTATCCACATTTCAAATATTTCTATAAATACCCCTACTCATTCTCATTTTCAAACACTTTCTCTCATTCTCTCCATTCTCCAATTATCCATTACTCTCTCTAATCTCTATTCTCTACACCATTCCATATTTTCTCTCTCTCTCTCTCTCTCTATTCTCTACACTACTGATCTACTATTCTAATTCTAATATTATATTACTATCATCTAACTATTATTAATTATTCTCTAATCTCTCCACCAAGACACCATAGTACAAAGGTACTTTTTTTCTTTAAATGTAATTATTTAATTTTATGTTTTAGTTTTTAAATTTTATATTTATACTTAATATATTAATTTTGATATTTATTCTTAGGTTTTATGTATATTTAATATTTATTCTTAGTTTTTTTTTTTTTTTTTTTTTTACAATATCTATTAATCCGGTACTAAATATTTTTTTGAAAGCTCTTGCCATTGGTAGGATTCGAACCGCTGACTTATGAGTCATTTGCTCAAACCCCAAACTCTTTTATCTATCAACTGAGTTCCACCCTTGTTGGCTACATATATATATAAATATAACTTTATCATAATTATATATTTCTTTAATAGCATTATTCAAAGATAAATATTAGAGACATGCATCAATGTAATCAATTGATTACCATATATCTTAATAATCGTCGATAAATTAGTTACACTCTTGGCTAGCGCAAATTCAAAACCTGCAAATTTATAAAAATGTAAGGAAACTTTTTCTAAAATTTTGTTTCTACAAAAATTAAGCCTTTTAATAATAAGTGAACGTTAGAGTTGACTCAATGGTATACCATTACCATGAGATCGTAGATTCGAGTTTGTATCCCCACTTTTAAATCCCAATTTTATTCAAATATTTTAATAATAATAAGTGAATATTACAAATAAAATTAAGCCTTATAATTATATAATTTAATTACTTTTTAAAATTTGCATGAGAAAATAACAATAAGTTGGCAAATTGCACGGTCTCTAGTTCTGAGTTCTCAACTTTGCAATTTTGAATGGCTTAAAAAAGTGATTGCCCAATAAATTAAATGATGATTATCAATTTAGAGCATTTTTGGTATGCCGTATTGGACTGGATAGGATGATGTTTAATACAATCTTATGTTTGATGTTGCATAGTAATACACTATACTAGACTGTGTTGTCATTGCGTTCATCTATCAAAATTTTATTTTAATAAATTTATATTTTTTTGGATATGCTTTTCTCTTCTTTTAAATAATTATTTATTTTATTTTATCCTATCAAATTTAAATTGAAGAAACAACATGAATCAATTTGTTTTTAATTTTATATTTTATTTGGGATACATGAATCAAATTGAAGGTAATTCTGTTGCTGATAAAAAGATTTGTTCAACTTCTCTTCTAACTACTCATAGATTGATCTATAGAGCAATACTTTGCACAGAGAAATCAAATGCTATTGAATTTACAGACTCTATTATCTCCAAAGAACATATTCATTTGTCCATTGAATTCTCTGCACCAAAGAATAATTTAACGTCACATTAACATAATCTCTTAATAAATTGAACTTAATGACAAAGTATTATATTTAAAACCTACCTCAAATTGCACCATCAAACAAAGATTTTTTCTCTCTCACACCTGGCCAAGAACGCCACCACCACCAGAAGCTGTGGCTGCAAAATGCTCAGCTTTCTGGAGCTCTGGATGATCATTTGAAAATTCTTTAACATTCATCAATAATTTAACAACACATTAACATAATCTTTAAACAAATAAACTAATGACAGGTATTATTTAAAGCATAAACAGCTCAAACACTCCACCTACCTCAAATTGCACCATGAAACAAAGATTTTTTTTTTCTCTCATGCCTGACGAAGAACACCACCGCCACCAGAAGCCATGGCTGCAAAATGCACTGTTTCTTGGACCTTTAATCCCCTGCTTCGTCAAATTCTACACACCGTAGAGTTTATTATTGTCGCAACCACTGTTTTTCCAACACGTGCCTACAACAACTACACAATTTATGTATGCATTAATGATGGACAACATTTATATTAGTGGAAATTAGAGAAAATGGCCTTTCCCAACAATCACTTTCTGGGAAATGGCAGGGTTACATTGTAACAAGTAAATACAAAAATCCAAATCAAAATAGTCCATAGATGAATACTTTCGTTGTCTCCAACGTGGGTGTTTCATTGTCTTTGAAAACATAGATTCCAAACCTATACATCGAAAACAAAGATTCCAAACCTAATACTTTTATTATTACTGCACTAGCTAGCACGATTGAATGTCTGTTCAGCCTTCCTCTAGAGTTCATATTAACATATTCGAAGATTGATCAAACGAAAACGAAGAAGATGAATACCTTGATTGGATGTAAAATTTGGTTGTACTTCCATGAGAGCTGCATCTAATATATAATGAAACAAATGGTATAAATGGAATAGCAATTAGCAAGTTCAGAGAAGTTCAATATATAAGATACAAATGACTTACTCATCGAAATTGAATTACTTACAAGATCAATTGAAATTCCAACTTCAAAATAATATTAAGATAAATTTAATTTAATAATAGTTTAAGAAAATCATATTTTAATTTGTTCGAAAAACAAATTATATAGGGAATTCTATGTTAGGTAAAGAAAGCAGGGGATAACGTTAAAATATGTAGCCTGGCTGGAAATTGAAATGTAAAAAAAATGAATTGAGTACTTAATATTTACTTGATTTAATATCATACCAGTAAAAAATGATCTGAGGGATAAAAGAAATCTTAGGCTAATCCATGGACATAGGCATTAAGAAGCCACTGCGGCAACTCTTCCAGGTTTGGTAATCCGTATGCTGTTGAGGTCTTGACGACTGTCATCCTCTTCCATCTCAATCCTTAAATTAAATTTTTCATTATTCCCAAGAAACAAGGTCTCTAATGAGGTTAGGTATTTTTTGTCATACGGCAATGAGAGACTGAGAGTATAGTCACAAATATTCCAATCACAATACAAAACAACTGTCCCGTCCCGTCCTATCCCGTTCCCGTACCAAACTTTTTTGAATTGTGTTATGGTCTATGGGATCCATAGCACTTACGTGCATAGGCAAAGCCAGTTCCATCAATTTGGGCCAATTTGAAAATTTATAAAATATTTAACAGAAAAATATAAATCAAAACACTAAAATAAAATATAAATAAACTTTTTAGGAAATCTGTGGGCTTGGAGGCATTTGTTCAAAATGGAGATCAATCACTTGAAAGCTTTTAAGCATTTAAAAACACCCATACAAATCGCACTTGCATATAATAGATAAATAAGGGTCAATACATAATACAATTCATGGGTGGGGTTTCAATCAAATCCTAGCACTAGAAGTTTAGCTCATCATATTACACATAATAGCCATACAATAGATTAATTCAAATAAAGACATGGCTATGAAAAAGAGTAAAAGAGAAAGGGTTTAGAGAAAACTAATGGAGAGCTTCTCTTCTTCCTTGGATCTTCTTCTCCTTCAATCTTTCTTCAGCTATCTCGTGCCCAAAAGGTGGATTGATGGTGGATGTAGGAAAAATGAGGGTGAAGTTGTGTTTGGATGGTAAGAAAGGAGTGATCTTTGTGGGTTACAAAGGATGGAGTTAGTGATGTGAGAAAATGGAAAAAGATGTGTTCTTGGTTCAATTTGGGAGAGAGAGTTGGTGAGTCTTCAGAGAAAAGACTGTAGAATATATAGGGGAGCAAATTAGGGCAAGGGCAAAAGAGTAAAATCCACGAGGAAAAACACTTTCTGGGCGAAGGGCGAGCTCGGGGCGAGCTTGGTGAGCTCGCCCTGGGGTCGCCTAAGAAGGCGAGTACCTCTGGTCCCGAGAGCATATCAAGCTCGGGGCGATCTTCTTGGGCTCGCTTTGACTTGTGCTGAAAAATCCCAAGAGCTTAGCGAGCTCGGGGCGAGCTGCTCGAGCTCGCTTTGGGGCCTAAGATGTAGATAAGCTGGTCTTGGCCTGAGAGCATAGCGACCTCGAGGCGAGCTGCTTGAGGTCGCCTTGGGATCGCCCTAAGAAGGAAATCCTGCTTCTTGCTTCTTTTTAGCTCCTTTTCCAGCGAAAGATTAAAAGAACATTTTGGCCCTGCACAACTTATTTAAAGCGTTAAAACTACGGCTTTTACTCGAGAAATGAACACAAAACGATAAGAAATTGGGGCTACACTATGTGTAGAATTCAAGCAATCAACACCCCTAAACATATCTTTTGGTCGTCCTCGAGCAAAACCAAAACAAAAAGGGAACAACAAGCAAAGGAAAGCAAAAACAATAAGAAATAAAGCTTCCGAATAGATCTTTTAAACCCCTAGGCGATCCCTAGTAGGACGAGTGAAGTCTCGTGAGGGTTTACAGCACAACACCCACAAACGTCTTTCCTGCTAAGCCAACTATAGACAGAGATGCAATAATGGTGAACCGAATTGAGACATATGCATGCTAAGATCCTTGAGAACAAACTTGGGAAGTGCAAGTTAAGGTGCTACAACAAGAGAGATTGCAATTCCATACTTCTTAGTGAACAAAGCTTCAAAAAGCATCGAACATAAGAGTCTTTTGATAGCATTTCGCCTCGACTCTATACCTTTCCGGATCTCTCTTATTTTACCACTCAGAACCTAGGCTCACTCAACAAACATATGTGGTTGGAAATTAAGCACAAGTATTTTCAAATTACATGCATATGACATATTTAAAAAAAAAAAAAAAAAAAACGCTAATGTTTAAATGCAAATGGACCACAAGAACGGATTTGAACATTAAGAACAAGAGCAAACACCATTTGATGCCTTCGTTAACAAGCTAAACTCCTCCTAAAGATCAATTAGGACTTCTTTAAAGTTCAAGTGATGCTATGGTAAGATGGTGGTGGAGAGGTTAGGTGGGTATGGGATTATGGGCTAGCTACTGATTATGCTTAAGCTTTCTATTAGGCACACTCTTCACCATGTTAGCGTCTAGGCATAGGATTTTCAATTACACCTCTTGTGCTTATCTTTAAGTTTCTTTACATTTTGGCAACTTTTACACTTTAGAGCTTAGAAGGCTTTGGTTTTTTTGTTTTTTTTTTTTTTTGTTTTTTTTTTTTTTTTTTTTTTACAAATTGCAAATATAAATCAAGCCTTGATCTTTGCACAACTCACACATCTAGCCTAATTACACGCTATTTCTCTTGAATTTCATTATGATATGGTAACAAGCTATAATCGTAGCAAAAGGGATGGTTTATTGTTTATGTAAAATGTGGTGATATGTATGATATGAGAGGATATAGCGATGGGGTTTAGTGTGTAGGTCTACATAGATAGGGCAATTAGGCACACACAAGGCATGGGACGTGTTTGGGACATTTGTAGTGACTTAACACACATTGCCTATATCATCTCTTTAGGCACAAGTTAAGCAAGCAAACAAAGGCAAAACCATGGTGATGCTCTCAAATAGTGCTCTTTAATGTCCAAAGCAATGGAGTGAGGTCCTTTTTATATTTATGCTTATTTATCTACAAGAAGAGTGTTTAAGATGAAATAATGAAAAAGCATACACTCATAAGGACGCTATTTAGGCTCTGGCCTCACACGGGTGGTCTCCACTAATAATCTAGACATCTTAAGCGCGATACCCAATCACTTAGACACTTTCGAGTCTGGTAGGGTACGTGCAAGCAATGTGGTGTAGTTTCAACTAGCACAACCTTCGCTTAGACTCAGGGGCTTAACACATGCAAAAAAAAAAAAGCCTCAAAAGGCGCAACCCAAAAGCATCTCATTAAAGCAAGCTAATGCTCCAAAATTTGGCTCAAAACAGGAGAACGGACAGAAAAGGACTCTACAAACACACAATCATGCAAAAATTTTTAAAAAAAATTACAAAAGTAAGCACATGCAAAACAATCATGCAAAAATGGTCTTAGAATGGCTGCACCCCAAACCTAAACGAAACATTGTCCCCAATGTTTGCACAAAAGCGGATTGGACAATATAGGCTTAGAAGCGGGAGGGAGGCCAAACGCAACCTAAAAAGCACGCTGCAAACCTAAAAACTAGGCACAATACAACACCACACTCTTAAACTAAGCAATTTAATTAAAAATGAAAACAAAACTGAAATAAAATATAATCCAACAAGCTAATTAAAATAGAAGGAAAGTAAATAGTAATAGTTAATAAGTTCTATGAAGTCTAACAGGAAAAAAAACAAAAACATAAAACCAAGTGCGGGTGATACAATTATGGGCCCTGATGTGGATGGCTGGGGTCCTGAGGTGCTTGCTGTGAGCTGCTCTCTGCTCCCCTGAAAGGACGTCTACCCTCTCTTCGGTAAACAAATGGTATCTCGACTCCTCTGCTGACTAAACCCCTCTGGAAAGCATCCAACCGCTCATTTATGCCGACGAACTCACTCATATAGGTACTGTGGTTGGAGGTTATCTGTTGGCTCATCGTCCGCAGGCACTGGGAGTTGAGCTCTAGCTGCTCATTCATCCTTTGCATCATCTGAGCCATGGACAGCTCCTGAGTACCTGTACCTGCACCTGCATCTGCATCTGCATCTGGACCACCCCTTTGGTTTTGGCCATCAAAATCTGCGTCATCTGGGTCATCCAATTCATTCAGGCCCGGGATGTTTTCTTCATTCAGGCCTAAGTCATCATCATCTAGCACATTGGCCCCTATTGGCCTGACCCCTCTACGCCTTGCAAGCTCATTGTAGGTCTTCTTCCCTATGTCGGATGTCGGATGTCGGAGTAATCATGTTGTCACCTGTTCTGTCCCACTCAATGCCCGCTCCTCACAGAAATGAGTGATAAGGCAGGGGAAAGGGAGTGGCCCTTTTGACTTCGCTCCCTTATGAATGTGCTGCAATATGATTTGCCCAATGTCCATCTGTAGCCTGTTTCTTGCACAAAACAAGAAGCGAGCAGTGTCATACCCCAGATCAGTGCGGTGTGTCTTGGGCGAAAGAGTAATTAAAGAATAAGTTCCAAAATGCCGCATCAAGCTTGAGTTCACTGAGTAACAGAGGACTAGTATTCATTCCAAAGCGGGCTTCCGTCTATCCTCAAATCGGCCGCCAGAAACCCATTGTAAAGCTCAAAGAACTGATGGTTCGGAAGCCGTCGATATAATCACCAAGATCCTGGGGAGCCCCAAACCATTCATTTATCCTGGTGGCTGTAATTTGGACCTCTCGCCCCCTAACTACCACTGGAATGCCCTGAGAGAAGTGGTGAGGCACCATGGCATAATAAAACTCTCGCACCAAATCAAGTGCTGCCATATTTGGGGTCCTCACAAAACCCGCCCAACCTAATATCTCGACTACCTGTGGTACAAAAGTGGCGCCGAAAACTGTCAAATCTATTCCTCTTTCCGGCCATACCCTCCTGTTACCAAATAAAGCCCACTTTTTCGGGTTGTCTGGGTCTGGGGGTGGTGAGATTGTGTCCCCTTTCCCTTTTCCTGAGGGAGGGGGAAGGACAGATGGGTTTGAACTCTCTCCTCTACTCATAAAAGGCTTTGTTTCTTTCCACTGGCCATATTCACTTCAAACTACTCCAATCACAGAGAAATCACACCACACTTAAATCTAAACTAATCAAAACTACCAAAACCACACTTCCAAAGACAGTAAAATGAAAACCCACTCAAAAATTCTTCAATTTAAACACTTTAAACTTCAAAGTAAACCCCCAAATTCTTCAACCCACCCTTCTCAATTGAAGCAAAAAAAAAAAAAATGTAGGTAGAGGAAATGATCTAGATGCTTCTTTCTAACAAAAATAAGGAGAAAGTTAGGGTTAAATTACCTTAAGAGATCCTTGGTGTGCTACAGCAGTTGGGAGAACATTTGGGGAGGAAAAAATTGTGAACTGCAGCTTCTGTCACGACCTAGGGTTTAAATCCCAAATTTTGCTCGCAAGCGAGCTTAGGGCGAGCTGCTTGGGCTCGCCCTTGCCTTGAAACGACAACGTTTCACTTGTCTGCTTAAGTGTACAAGCGAGCTGAGGGCGAGTGTGGTGAACTCGCCTGAAGCTCGCTATCGCCTCGGGTCTGACCTCCTCCTTCTTTGCATCAGGCGAGCTTGGGGCGAGCTTCTTGGGCTGCCCTGAGCTCGCTAACCTCTCGGTTTTGACTGCCTGTATGGGCTTCACCGGGCGAGCTTCTGGCGAGCTTCTTGAGATCGCCTTGAGCTCGCTAGTCTCTCGGCTCTGGACAGTGCAAGTGCCTTCATGGGCGACCTTGGGGCGAGCTTGGTGAGCTCGCCTTGAGGTCGCTATCTTCTCGGCTTTGGGCACCCTTGTAGATCTGATCAGCTGGAAAAAAATAACAGTATCCTACAAAATAAACATAAACAACTAGCACACCACATCAAACACGCCTAATCTATCAAATTGAGCTCAAGTAAGATGATGCAGTTGCAAAAATTAAAAAAAAGAAAGAAAACGAAAGCAATTAAAACTAAACTAAGAAATTTAAAAGAACAATTAAAACTAATATTTACACACGATGGTACCTCCCTTGGATTTCTTGCTCATGGTGGTTCGTGGAGGTGTATCACCTTATTGGGTTTCGGAGCTTCAAGTTCCCAAAAAACTTTTAACCGTTGCCCATTCACCTTGAATCTTTCCCTCTTCTCATTCTCGATCTCTACTGCCCCATGAGGAAAAATTTCCTTGATGGTGTAAGGCCCCATCCATCGGCTCTTTAGCTTGCCCGGGAAGAGCTTCAATCTTGAGTTGAAAAGAAGCACCTTTTGACCTATTGTAGCTCCTTGACTTCTAGCTTCTTGTCATGCCACCTCTTGGTCTTCTTTGAAAATCCTCGAATTCTCAAACGATTCAAGCCGTAGCTCCTCTAGCTCACTCAATTGGAGGCATCTTTTTCACCGGCCTCTTGCATGTTCATGTTGAGGAGCTTAATTGCCCACCATGCCTTGTGCTCAAGCTTGAATGGTAAGTGACAAGCTTTCCCATATACTAACCGGAAAGGGGACATGCCAATAGGAGTTTTGTAGGCCGTTCGATATGCCCACAAGGCATCTTCTAACATCTTGGCCCAATCCTTCCTTCTAATTCCCACGGTTTTCTCTAAGATACTCTTAATTTCTCTATTAGAGACTTCGGCTTGGCCGTTGGCTTATGGATGGTATGGGGTCGTGACCTTGTGCTTCACTCCATATTTCTTCAATAAGGCGTCAAACCTCTTGTTGCAAAAGTGAGAGCCTCCATCACTCACTATTGCTCTTGGAGTGCCAAAACGGGTAAAGATGTTTCCTTTTAGGAACTTTGTCACCTCTTTGCCTTCACATGTAGGAGTGGCTATCGCTTCAATCCATTTAGACACATAGTCTACGGCAACTAGAATGTACCTCTTCCCAAAGGACATTGGGAATGGTCCCATGAAGTCTATTCCCCAAACATCAAAAAGCTCCACCTCTAGCATGACATTCATCGGCATCTCATCTCTCTTGGATATATTGCCGGTTCTTTGGCACTGGTCACACGCCTCCACAAAGCTCCTTGAGTCCTTGAATAGAGATGGCCACCAAAAGCCCGATTGGAGGACTTTCCTAGCCGTTCGCGATGCACCAAAGTGACCTCCACACTCCTTGGAGTGGCAATGACCTAAAATATCTAGCATCTCTTTGGGAACACACCTCCGAATTACCCCATCTCCACAAAGCCTAAACAAGAGAGGCTCATCCCAAAAGTAGAATTTCAACTCCGCAAAGAATTTTCTCTTTTGGTGCACATTTAACTCCAGGGGCACTATATCACTAGCTAGGTAGTTTACCACATCTACAAACCATGGGATTAGTAGGCTTTGCAACTCAAAAAGTTGCTCATCGGGGAACTCTTCTTTGATAGGCTCGTCATCCTTTCCACTATCTTCCCTCTCAAGCCTCGAAAGGTGGTCCGCAACCACGTTCTCGGTCCCCTTCTTGTCTCTAATCTCAAGGTCAAACTCTTGGAGGAGAAGTACCTATCTAATTAGCCTTGGCTTTGCATCCTTCTTTGCTAAGAGGTACTTAATTGCGGCATGGTCTGTGTAGACAACTGCCTTGGATCCCACCAAGTATGACATAAACTTGTCAAAAGCGAACACGATAGCCAACAATTCTTTTTCCGTTGTTGCGTAGTTGACTTGTGCCTCATTTATGTGTGACTTGCATAGTAGATGACATGTTGACGCTTATCTTTTCGTTGACCCAATACGGCGCCCACTGCATAGTCACTAGCATCACACATCAACTCGAATGGTAGATCCCATTCCGGGGCTCTCATTATTGGAGCCAAAACAAGCTCCTTCTTCAAAAGTTCAAAAGCCTCCAAACAAGCTTCATCAAACACAAATGACACATCCTTCATCAAAAGGGAGCACAAAGGCTTTGCAATCTTCGAAAAGTCCTTGATGAACCTTCTATAGAACCCGGCATGTCCCAAAAAACTTCGGATTCCCTTCACGGAGGTTGGTGGTGGCAACTTCTCTATCACCTCTATTTTTGCCTTGTCAACTTCAATACCTTCGGAAGAGATTCTATGTCCCAACACAATCCCTTCTCTTACCATGAAGTGGCACTTCTCCCAGTTGAGAATAAGGTTGGTCTCTTCACATCTTTCAAGCACTTTCCCTAGGTTCTCTAAGCAACCATCAAATGATGACCCGAAAAACGAAGAAATCATCCATGAAGATCTCAATGTACCTCTCCACCATGTCAGAAAAAATTGCCATCATACATTTGGAATGTCGTCGGAGCGTTACAAAGTCCAAAGGGCATTCTTCGGTAGGCAAACATTCCATATGGGAATGTTTCCATTGGGCATGTGAACGTTGTCTTCTCTTGATCTTCGGGGACTATGGGAATTTGGTTGTAACCAAAATATCCATCTAGGAAGCAATAGTACTCGTGTCCCGCTAGCCTTTCTAACATTTGGTCTATGAAGGGTAAAGGGAAGTGATCTTTCCGTGTGGCCTTGTTGAGTTTTCTGTAGTCAATGCAAACTCTCCACCCTGTGACGGTCCGTGTTGGAATTAGCTCGTTATGCTCATTGGGTACCACTGTGATTCCTCCTTTCTTAGGGACCACCTGTACTGGACTAACCCATGGACTGTCTGAAATTGGGTATATGATACCCGTATCTAGGAGCTTGAGGACCTCGACTCTAACCACCTCTTGCATGTTAGGATTCAATCTTCTTTGGTGCTCCACTGTTGGTTTGACCTCCTCCTCCATCAAGATCTTGTGCATGCAAAATGAAGGGCTCAAACCCTTAATATCGGAGATAGACCAACCAATGGCTTTCTTGTGGCTTCCTTGTGGCTTCTTAGGACCCTCAACAATTTTTCTTCTTCAATCTTCGACAAAGAGGCTGAAATTATCACCGGTAGTGATAGTGACTCACCAAGGAATGCATATCTCAAGTTTCGGAAGTTGCTTCAACTCTAGCTTTGGAGGCTCTTCAATGGAAGGGGGTAGTCTAGGTTTTCCCTCTCCTAACTCCTCGTATCTTCTCCTTTCCCTAAACTTCTTGAATGGTTGGGAATTCAAATGGAGGGCATATTCCCCAACTTCCTCATCTTCATCTTTTTCAGTGGCACCCCAAACCAAACAAGCCTCCAAGGGTTCCTTGGGAGTTCCTTTCTAATAAATTCTTCAACTAAAGGTTCCACCAAGTCAATCTTCAAGCAACTATCTACTTCTACGGTCTCTTGGCTGCTTTTCATGTTGAATACCACGTGTTCATCTCCACTCTCAATGTCATCACTCCTCCACATCTATCAATGCCCGGCCGTTTTAGAAGGCTACCTAGGAGTAAGGGTATTTCCACATCCTCCTCCATCTCAAGTATCACAAAGTCTACTGGGAAGTATAAGTTCTCTACTATCACCAAGACAACTTCCATGACTCCCCTTGGGTATTGATGATCTATCGGCTAGTTGTAGGGTGACATGAGTAGGTTTCACTTCCCCACTCCCAACTTCTCATAAACTGAGTACGGCATCAAATTTATGCTCGCCCCGGAGAGATCAATGCCCTTCCAAATTCGTTTTGGCCAATGGTGCATGGGATTGTGAATTTCCCGGGATCTTTTAGCTTTGGTAGAGAAGTTTGTTTTGTAGGATTGCACTACATTCTTCTGTGAGCGCCACGTCTCAAACTCTTAACTTTTTTGTTGGAGAGCAACTCCTTAAGGAACCTCACATAGGTGGGCATTTGGGCAAGTGCTTCGGCAAAAGGGATGTTAATGTGAAGCTTCTTGAATACTTCCAAAAACTTATTGAAGTTGTGAGCATCCTTGTGCTTCTTCAATCTTTGCGATATGGGATGGGAGGAACATATGCTTTTACTTGGGGTTGTGGAGGAGGATCACTTGGTGTGGTAGGCACTTCATCATGGCTAGAGCTTTTCTTTTCTACATCAACCTCTTCTTCACATCCGCCTTCATCTTACAACAACTCCTTCCCTTTCCCAAAGTTATCCGGTAATTCCACTCTTTACCACTTCTCAAGGCAATGGCCTTGCATTGTTCCTTAGGATTAACCACTGTGTGTGGTAGAGACCCTTGTTGTCTTCCTTGTTGCCCTCTAGCTAGTTGACGACTTGCGTTTCCAAGTTTTGGATTGAGGATGTGAGTGTGAGCAGTTGGTCAATTTTGTATCAAACTTCCTCAAGGCTAAGTCTTGGGTCTCCATCTAGTGTCAAGCTTGGCCATGCATCTAGAGAACATCTCCTCTAGGGGACTTTCTTTCTAATTGGTTATTGGGGCTTGGTTAGGGTAATTTTGTTGGTGAGGTTGTGGGAATCCGGGGGGTGTCTTTGGTGGAGGTTTTGTTGTTGTTGGGGTTGTTGTCCTTCATGACAAGTTTGGTTGTTTCTCAAGGGGGTTATATGTGTTTTGGTAGGGGTTGTTTGTGGATTTTGGTTGGCATGGTGTTGTTGAGGTTGGTTTTGGAAGTTTCAGTGTAGTTTACAAAAGAAACTTGTTCTGAGCTTGAAGCAAACGGGTTTCCAACTTGACAATCATGCTCGAATACAGCCCCAAACACCACTCACATTGAGCCACTTGCATATTACTCGGCCACGCCCTCATCTTGCTCATTTGATTTTGAAGGGTCACTATTTGATGATTTGACTTGCTAATGAGCTTGAACTCTTGTTCTCTCATCCACTTCTAGCACACCCGGAATATCTTCGGTACT